>CM039087.1:35125746-35433231 GCA_022113865.1 Chimonanthus praecox
CAATTTATACATTGTTTCCAATAATCTCAAAATACAAAATAGATCAAGATTACCAAGCTCCTTTCTCGCATCCATCGCGATCATATTTGTCCTTCATTTGATTCGACCTCGTCTGCATCTCTTAAACATACATTCACATCTAAGGGGGGGAATTTATAGGCTTAGTCAACGCGCCCAGTAGGAATTCCGATCATAGATATGCAATAGGTATTAGCATAACAAAATACATGTGCTTCCATTTTCATTTATAGAAAATCTTTAAGTTACAAACCCTATAACTTGTCCCAAATCTCATTTATAGCATAATATAATACATTTCTCGAAAACCACTTCCACGTAAATCCCACGTTCAAGTTATACTTAAGACCGTTTTCTTAAATGCTGTCATTCTAGAAAATCTCATATATTTCTCATATCTAAATCATCATAGAAGGTTTATACTTTGAAAAGATAATACATATTTCAAACTTTTCATTTATATCATCATAAACATCTCATATCATGTTACAAATCTCATTGTACAAAACAAGTTGTATTTCATTCATAGAAAATCTTATAATCATTTTACTATAAAATATATCAGATTTCATACCTTCCTTAAAAACCATCCCCAAAACATTATAAAGGAAATACTTAATACCTTTCTTCAACTCCCTTTATTCTAGGGAAGACTTGTACGTTTTTCATATTCAATACACTATAAATAACACCATTTCCATCAAATTTAGTTCTAATATTATATAATTCATATGATCTTAATTTTCTTTTCATTCATAAGTATACTTCTCACCATACATGATCTACATTCCCAAGGTATTTCAAGTATCATATGATTTATAAAATCTCATTACATTCCTTTTCACAACACATGTTCCAAAATATCTCAAAATTTCAAATTACCCATTCTATTCATTGGATGAGAAAAACAATTCAAATATGTCATATTCTCATTTCGAAAATATCATAATCATGAAATCATTCTTAGTGATCATTATCACAAAACTCCATTTTCAATCACTTTTATTACATATACAAAAATACTTCCATTCATATCCCATGTATCATATATTGAAGAACACTTTCTTAATTCATATTTCAAGACTTCTTGTTCCATTCCTCTATTTATATGCATATAAATACTATATTCATAAAATCAACATGAAAGGCCATTAAGGATATCATAATAGAATAAGGTTGCACCCAAATGCTTCAACAAAGTAGGAAAACCTACCTGATCTCAGTTGATCAGTTAATGAAAACAGCCCACGAACTTGTTCGTCTGATCTCGGGTTCACTCTTGACCCTTCGTTCATTGTCCATGCATTAAAAACATTACATACACAACATTAGATTTCTTCTCATTAATTGTCCTTCATTTTCTAATCTTCACATTGTTTTCTCATCCTCTAAGGTTTCATTAAGATTTATAGGTCAATTGGGTGAAGGTTAATGTGGTCCCACCATTGATGTTAGTCCACTTGAAGGTATCTCGTAAAAACTGACTATTTATCAAGTGTACACATCGACCCAGCCGATCTGTACAACAGAACATAACATACACATCGATTGCAGTCGATGTATACCATTCCTGGACCCTTGCTCAGGCGTGTATCTTCTTCCCACTTGTTCTCAGACTATTCATTTAGCATTCGTCTATGTATTTGACTTGGTTTTGTATTAAAACCCTCTCTTTCATTTCTATGATTTGTCCATCAGAGAGACTCATCAACACAGTCGGTGCGTCTCCTAAAATTGACCTACTTGTCAATCAGTCCATGTGTTAAAACATAAGTTTTCAAGTCATTATAATGCAAAATCCCTTAATTTTATTCATGTAGGTTTCAATCAGAGTATAAGGGTTAATTTGTGAAAGCCATTAAAGTCTAAGTGAACCAAAATACATGATTTTCCTTATTTACACTTAATCTTGTGAAACTGTTATCTTTTTTATAGGACATATCGGCCCTTGTCGATATGTTCTATAGGACAAAACTTGTACACATCGACTCAGTTGATGTGTACCTGTACTGGTTCTTCCTTCGGTCAATTTTCTTCCTTTCCTTCACTTTTTTCTTACTCCCAGGAATACACATCGACTTTAGTTGATATATACTCCTGAGTTTGGTTCGAAAATCATGTCTTTCATCATTTTATTTACTTTTTAACCCCAGATATACATATCGACTTTGGTCGATACATATATTTGGGTCGTGCTCGAAAATCATGAGCTTCTAACTCTTTGAATCTTCATCTAGAGGACACATCGACCCCAGTCGATGTGTACTCTTGGGTTTTTGTCCGAAAGTCAAAAGTCCTTTACCCTTTTCTTTTATTTTTGCTCCTAGAAATA
The DNA here is from genome assembly GCA_022113865.1 of Chimonanthus praecox. Lineage (NCBI taxonomy): Eukaryota > Viridiplantae > Streptophyta > Magnoliopsida > Laurales > Calycanthaceae > Chimonanthus > Chimonanthus praecox. The sequence goes on from CM039087.1 coordinate 35,128,097, forward strand.
CACATCGACTTCCTGGGTTTGATTCGAAAATCATAATTTTTCCACTCTTTGAAACATACACCCAGAGGACACATCGACCCCAGTCAATGTCTACTCTTGGGTTATTCTGCAACTCCTTGTTTAGGGTCGTATGTTCCCCATTTCGATCTATCTATCTCCAAATTTTTATTTAGATTAAATCTAAGTATCTTACCATGTTGTTCTAATTCTGAAATTCAACAACTTATCATTCCTTTAAGAAATTTGGGGAATTTCTCAGTGAGGGAGTCTTTGAGCTAGGATTCGGGGTTTCCTCTCCTTCTTCCTTACTTCTCTTTCTCTCTACTTTGCTCTCCCTATCTTTCTTCTCTTGGTTTTCTCTTCTCTTTCGAGCTCCACTGATGTAGGTGAAGTAAGGTAAAGGTAGAGGAGAAGGGAGGGAGTATATCATTTAGAAACGAAGAGGGAATGGAGGATCTAAAAGAGGTGCTCCACGGTTTGAGAGAGTGAAAATGGAGGGATGTTTTCTTTCCTTCTCTTGTTGTCCTAGCCTCCACCGAATGGAAAATGAGGGATCAACTCTTTTCCCTCTCCTCTAGTCAAAGCAAATTCCACGTGGAGGTTCCTCCTTGGCCCTCAAGGACAATGGTAGGTGAATGATGGGACACAATGGGAGACAACTGTGTAGTCTCGAACTTAAACTACTGAACACACACACACACACGATACATGTTTTTGGTCGATACATGCCTTGGGTGGATTTATACACACATCGACCTCTGTCGATGTATACATCTGGTGTAACACCCGCCCTTTTCCACTGAAAATCAGAGTCTATTTTTTTTTTTTTTGAAATAAGAGTGACAAAGGCGCGGGATGTCACAACGCGAGTTAAGTTCCGATCTTCTAAGGCCCAGCCCTTAACTGGCCAACCCTACGCTTGCGTGGAACGAAGTCCACGAGGACGGTTCACGCGTAGGAAGTAAGCTCGCGGAATATAATTAAATGCGGAACATTATAATAGAGAGTATCCTACCATTTTAGATAACAAAGAAGTACGGTGCTTAAATTACTAAAATACCCCCATATTCATAATTATATCTCAAAATGATAACGTCCATAGTACAGTCCAAACCATAGCAAGAAATAGAAATTATTACAATTCGACGAGCTAAGCTACTCAATTACATATTCCAAAATAAATTTAAATAAACTAAGTAGCCTGCTTCCCCAACCTCCTACGCTTGGCTCCCGTCGCGTCCTTCGGTTCCGCCATCTCCTGTGTCATCAGATAGGGTAGAAGTAGGGCGTTAGACAACGCGCCCAGTAGGACTCTGAGTAGGGCTAGGCTAACACATGGATTAGTGATAACAGGCACATAGGTAATAATATAATGAAAACCATAAAATGAATGCAATGCCATGGGTGTCTTATGTCATGTGTCCCACCCATCATCCATACTATCATGATATCCCCATGTTTGCTTCTCGGTCGCCCCGACGGAGCATGGACTCCGGTTATATCTCAACACATCAAGATATCCCCATGTTTGCTTCTCGGTCGCCCCGACGAAGCATGGACTCCGGTTGTAGCATATCAAGCTATCCCCATGTTTGCTTCTCGGTCGCCCCGATGGAGCATGGACTTCGGTTCCTTTATTTTCCAGCCCATGCCATGCATGAGATGTAAATGCATTATGCTATGTAATATATATAACTCATAACCTTAATATATAATACATAGCCTTAACATATAATGCATAACCTTAAAATATAATTCATAGCATTAATATAAAATTCATAGCCTTAAAATCCATCATAAGACAAATCATATAATTATCAAAATAAATTAAAGGAACCATCACATATCCATGGCTTACAAAAAGGTAGGAATCCTACCGAATACCGACTAGCATCCCTTTATGTTTCCGTTCAATAACCCGGTCGCCGATCGCTCACCGCTTGCGATGTCCGGTACCTTATTATACATTATCAATTAGATTCATGTTTTAATCATGTCCAAGTCCATTACCCAAGTCTTAGCAGGGTTCGGCCATACACCATGGCTGAACCCTACTAGTTAGGTTTGTGGGTCCCATTTAATCCTTTAACCATATTAATTTTGTGAGTTTAAAACCAGCACATTAGGCTTCATTTAATCATACCTAAGGTCATAATAAAAATGCCTAAGTCCAAGTTCATCCCCCATGGGGTTCGGCCAAGTACCATGGCCGAACCCATGGTTCTTCATTTTAGCCATTATTTACGGTTTTGCCACTATACTTCCATGGTTTAATACTTCCTCCATCTATGTACATTTTTGTCCACAATTAATCCATATTCTTAGACCCATTAATGATTCATTAACCATGACATAACATCCCTAAAAATTAGCCACTTAATTATCCAAATCCCCATTCATTACTCACATGTATACTATCACATTTAACCCATAAATTGACCTACAAATGGGTCATGGGTTCGGCCATACACCATGGCCGAACCCATGATGTCTTTTTCCCATTTTTCTTGGGTCCATTTTACATCATTTAGATCCATCATATGCCCTTCCATGAAGGGGTTTAATTTACACACTTAAACCATCATCCTTAATCATATTTGAGTCCATTAACTTAGCCACATTCCCATTTATTTTTCATGGTTTCCACAATACTCAATCCATCAAATCTTCTCATGGTCCATGGTTTACAACTACTTTCACCTCTTTAAAACATTACTTACTACACTTAAAAAAAAAATCCATTTTAAGCTACCAACATTCTTAATCACTTTTCTACATTTCCACCCATTAAAACCACCATTACCTCACCATAGGGTTCGGCCATACACCATGGCCGAACCCATGGTTCATGGTTCCTCATTCATTCATGCCTTTTTGAGGCCATACAAACTACTTACATTTCTCCATGAATTTCTTCATTCAATATCCCTTTAAAAAAGAATTACCACATTTAATCATTAAAAACCCTAAAAATCATAATCATTCTCCATGGCTTCCATTCTTTACAACCTTATTAAAATTACTTAATCTCCCACCATGGGGTTCAAAAACATTCCCATTTACCATTTTTGAGGCCATAAAAATTCATTTTCATGTCCCATGATTTTCTCATTTAAGATCCCTTTAAATCACTACATTTAATCATAAAAACCCTAAAAATCATAAATTCCCCTTTCATGATTCTAATCCTAAAAACCCCATTACAATTCCTAAATTACCTACCATGGGGTTCAAAAACATTCCCATCTACCATTTTTTTTTGAGGCCATAAAAAAAATCATTTACATTTCTCCAAAAATTCCTTAACATTTAACCATTTTAACCTTAAAAATCATAATCATTCTTCCATGGTTTAAAGTCCTTTAAATACCCTATTAAAATTCTTAATCATTTACCATGGGGTTCGGCCATACAACATGGCCGAACCCTATGGTCTATGATCCCTTCAAAAATCCACACTTCCATGTTTAAATAAACCTTATTACATAATGTCCATAATACCTCCATTTATTTTTCTTAATCTCTCCTTCCCATTTTGTCCATTTCTTACTTCATTTTTGGATGGATTTGAGATCTAAGGCCCATGATAATTTGGCCACCATTAAATCCAAGAAATGGACCCCAAATCTTAAACCTTAAACAAATCCAACCTCTTGTTTAGAAATACTTACAGATCCTTCGGCTCCTCCGGCTTGTCTTTCTCCCTTTGACTTCCTTAGCCTTCTTTCTCCCTCTTCTCCTTTGTTGTTCGGCCAAGGTGCTTGATCAAGATGAAATCCTCCAATGTGTGGTTCGGCCAATGATGGATTGGTTTTGAGAGAGAGAAAGGAGGAGGGGATGGGAAGGATTATTCCAAGGTTTGGTCTTGAGTGATGGGCTTATGCTTGCACTTCTCCTCTCTTTTCTTCTCTTCTTCTTCTTGGTTTTTCTTCTTCTTTTTCTCCTTGGTTTGGGACGTTTTTTGGACAGAGCAAGAGTGGGAGAGAGTGAAATGAGAGAGAGGTTGAAGAATGAGATGAAAAACTATCTCATTGGGTTGCTACACTCCATCATTAAGTCCCCCACCTACCACACTTGGGTTTATGTGCTTAGTGGTGGTGGTTGGGATAAAACCACCACCCTAAGCCCATGGTTTTGGTTTGTGTTTCTTTGAGTGGTTTGGGTTAGATAAAACCACCATTTGACTTATTCCATTGACCCAATTTGACCCACCTAATTAAATACTTAATTAGATCCTTACTTAGGTTAATTAATTCCCATTTTAATTTAATTCCATTTCCTTAAATTCCCTCCATGTATCTACCCTTGGTTGACCAATTCAACCATGGTGGCCGGCCCCACCAATCCTTGGTCCACAAGCCACCTCACTTGGTGAGGTGGAGGTGGGTCCCATTCGGCCATGTTACCTTGATCGTTCTATTACTAACTTAGGTGATTTAAATCTAATTAAATCCATTTCAATTACTTGGATCACCATTGGGCCCATGGCCCAATTAAATTCTTTCCCACCCATTTACCTTAGAGTTTGAATCCTTTTGACCCGTTGGGTCCCAAATGTGCATTGGGCCCAATTTGACCATCCTTGGCCCAATTGACCATTTAAATGAACTTAGATCCAATCCATAGTCCATTGGGCCTTTGTCCAAACTTTGATCCATTTACCATCTATTCCATCAAATTTCCCAATTTCCATCATTAAAATAAATAACATCCACATTTATACTAATTTAAAAAGTCCGGGCTATTACATCTGGGATCTCCTTTCTCCTCTTCAGTCAACACACAATACACGTGGAGAGCATGCATTGGTATCCAAGGACGGTAGGTGCGGTAGGTGGGGCATTTAATGTATGAGAGGATGTGTACAGAGGGTGGTTGTGAGAATCAGATTCAAAATATTTGGACCCGCTCGATATACAGCAAAAGTCGATATGTATCTAACTGAGATTTTAGTACACATCAACATAACTCGATACATACATTTGAAATTCTTAGCTTTGGGTTGATTTTCCAATACATAAGCAAAACTCGATACATACCAAGCAGATACACATCACCCAGGTCGATATGTATCACTTGGAAATATCAGATTTCCTTATCACTTTTCTGGTTTTCTTTCTATTCCATTCATTTATTAACACTCTAATCAAAATCATGTCATCTCATTCCAATCTTTAAGAGATGATTACCTTAATTTTATCAATCTAAGATTCCAGGGTGTTACACTATATTTATTTCCAGATTTGATTTTTCAATGGAAAAATTATAAATACTAGGAATACACTTTAAAATTCGAACAGACCTGGAGCATGAGAATTATCTGGAATTGGAACACAGAGAAGACAGGAGAAGGAGCTGAACTCGAATTTACAAGTAGTTGCCCTTGTAATTTTAATTTTATTTCTCTGTCTTTAAGTTCTTTTTCCAAAAACTTGTAATATTTCCATTTAAATAATCTGAGATAAGTTTTCAAAATCCTGGAACATTCAATTTTCGAATTTCCTTGATGATTGTTTAATTTATTTTTAATTTGCTATTCTTTGTTTAATTAATTGGACATAATGAAATAGTTAGAACTTAGATTTCGTTAGATTCAGATCTAAGGCTAAGGTTCCATTGGGACAAAATGAAATAGTTAGATCTTGAATTTAATTGTTTAAATCTAAGGATATAAGGTTCGCTTAATTAAATTGGAGAATATGGATTTTAATTTTAATGAAAGATTCGAATTGAAATTTGGATTTTTATGCGAATTCGATGGTCTAGAGCTCTTGTTTATTAAATTTATTAGGTATGATGTTCGATTGCAATGAATGGTTCAAATCCACTGTAAATATGTATATTATTCTTGTTCATATTGTAATTCTTTCATTTTTATTTGATTTATTCAATTCATTCAAATTCTTTGGAACTAGATTAGGAGTATTTTATTTGCTTCTTAATTAATTGGTTTTCATTTAAGTTGAGATTGTTTTCTCTCCACCATTTTATTTAAATTTTGAATGTATTAACTGTAGATCTCATATTTAATTAATTTCCAATGTTAGATGTTAATTTGGATTTTGTTAAATTAAGCATATAACTCTATGTGTTACAAAATTAGATCTCATGTTTAATAATTAATTCCATAATTTTATTTTCTATGATTACGTTATTGTAAATAGTGCCAATTTAATTTTTAAGCATATTGAAAATCCTGGAGTGCTAGATCCTCATTGTCTAGAGGGAGAGTGAATAGACCAATCCCCAATTTTTAGTCTTTTTAAAATTTCTTGATAAATTAGAATTAGTAAAATGTAATAATGAAATTAATCTAGATGTTGTAATGTGTGTAATCAAGAGATGTGCCAACTAACATTCACACACACTTATAATCAATTACAAGGAAAAAAGATGTATAGTGGTTCGATTAAATAGCCTACATCCACTGTTGAGATTCATCCAACCTTGGGTTATCTCCAAATCACTAAGTAGAGAATTACACCCTCACTAATAGTGTAGGACTTTCACCTACACACTCCTAGTTGTGAAAGGTTAGACGAACCCCAGTCTTCATCCTTGTCCTTTTATTTTTTAAACTGGTTTGATCTCCTTGATCTAGTCCACTTTACAATGATGTTTAAAGAAAATAAAAACACTAAGAAGCATATGCCCTTTGTTAGTGCCCTGGCTTTGCCGAATCCCTGTTTGTCAATTCCATGACTCGGGAAGAAACACTTGCTAAGAAGCTTGAAAACTCAAGGTGAACAAGAGTGAAGATCATACTCTGCCGGATTGAAGCTCATCGTATACGGCAATCACAATAGGTATTTGGCCATAGATGACTTTAGGTGGTACCCACACCTTAGAAAGACTATCTATAGGCTTAGTTGAACAAATGGTAAAAACCATAAGAAACCTAAGAGAAGAAGATGGACAGTGAACTGGAAGTAAACTTGGAAATATGAATTAAGTTCACAGTCACCTGGACCAGTTGTACTCACCGACCCCTCGGTGGAGACAGGATTGACCCATCGCGGTCAAAGATTGATCGACCAGATTGACATAGATTCTGGATTATAGAACTATCATTCTGGGAAAGCCTCTGACCGAGAGTCCCCTATGCACCACCCCCTCGGTGATGAACTTAAACAATCAGTCGTGGTCGACGACTAATCGGTAAAGCATTTGTGAGTTCTGGACTATTAACTCAAGTGGGCTCTCGAAGAAACAGACATCTCGGTAATTCAAGACCAATTGAGAGTACGAAGACTGACCCCTCGGTAAAAGGAGACAGGTCGTTCTGGGCAAGACAAGTTTCGGGACATGACACCCTGTCAGCAAGGTGTTGCCCCAAACCAAGCCTCTCGTATGGACCGACCTATCAGTGCTATGACTGTCGACCCATCGACGACACCGACCTATTGACCGAGAAGAAATTACACAGTTGGGAGTGCATTTAATGCACAACGGTCGGGTGGTTGAACGGAAATAAATATGAACACCGACCCATTGTGCCACTGACCTGTCGGTACTGGACAGTTTGAAAAACTACTTAGTCTCCTCTATAAATATGAGTGTTGTGTGATCGTTTCATCATCTTTCCTGAATTGAGAAAAATCATACACTCTAAAGGAACGAGCATCACTCTTGTGCCTATACCCAAAAATCAAATACCCAATCTTTGATTAAGATGAGATAACATAAGACATCAACTAGGATTTGAACCATTTTTCCTAGTCATTCTGTAATTACGACTGCTATACGACGTCTACAAGAAAGAGCGTCGACACATTGGGTGAATCCTTGAGAAACACATATCTTCAAGAAAAGAGCTACAAGGCTAGTGCTTCTTGGTTTTAAGTTTGTTTTTAAAACCTTTGTCTCGAAAATAGAATAATGAGGATTGGCTCTGGAACCACTATAAAAAACTTTAGAGTGTCATCTCTGCCACAGTGGTGGGAGGAATTCCCAGCCGATTGAGTGAGGTAGAATTCCTACTCTAATTGTGATGGTGTAAGTCCCAACTTAGTGAATTTGGGGATAGCTCAAGGTTGAGCTAGTCTCCTAACAGTGGATGTATGTTGGTTAACCAAACCACTATATATCTTGTGCCCGTGTGCATGTGGTGTTAGAGCTAATTTCTTATGTTAATTGCATAATCACTTTTGCTTACACTCACACACTTGATTGCTATATCCGCTGCATAAGTATTAATCAATCAAGGAATTTCAAATAAGGACCAACAAATCTGGATTGACCTATTCACCCCCCCCCCCCCGGGTCAATCGTGTTCTAGCACACTAGGATTTACAATTGGTATCAAAGCCTAGTGCTCTACATATTTGGATTTAAGAGTTCGAGTGAGATCTTGTTCCTAGAACAACTATTATGGATATCTGTATGTCAATGTCCAGAAAAGAAAATAACTAGAGTAAACATCGAGTCGAGGTTATCAAAAAATTATGCCTAGAAGACCCACAATCACGATATCATGCATACAATCCTGTAGTAGGTCTTGCTCTTGTGATCTCTGTAACAGGAAGGCTAACTCATGATAAAAAAGGAAGAAGATTCAAACAAAATAAAGTTAAGAAATGAAGAAGAATCTGAGTCTACATCAACCTTGGATAAAGAAAGTAAATGTATATTTCATAGTCTTGTTGCTTCGTTTCCTTGTGATGAACAAGAACATTTTAGTGAATAATGAAGAGACTCTTGATGATATCCAAGAATCATATGTGCTCTGTATCTTGAGAGTATGGAATTAACCAAGAAAGCTAATAACCTTAGAACTGAGAATGCCTACCTGACCAAACTCCTTGAAATTGAGAGAACCGAAAAAAGAAGCATTCTCAACAAAATTTGAAAAATCAATTGATGAAATACTAGTGTTGAGAAAAAGTCAGACTGACCTTCAATCCCAAGTGGATCTGTGCAGGAGAGATCACAAACATTTGGTTGAAACAAAAAGTTGTCTTGAAGATAAGATTACTTTGTTAATGTCTGAAATATAAAGGTTATCTCAATCTAAAGACAAGGTAGTTCGTGGAAATGAAAATTTTGAAAGATCCTTAGTTTTGGAAAGGATTAAAAAAACAAGTCTAGGTTAGAGCATTATAAAAACGTGGTAGTTACTCCGAGGCAAACATCCATATCTATTAAAAACCAGATGCCCAAACTCTCTAACATACAATGCACCTATTGTGGAAAATGGGGTCATTCTTAATCCAATTGTTATCTTAAGAAAAATTCTCAAATCAAGCCTTCACTAGGAAATCAAAGTCGTAATGCATTGAATCAAAATTTACCAATCATCCTGGATAGATTTGGAAATCCAAGGATTAGATTCTTTGATGGAAAATCCTATTTCAAATATAGACAGATTATACAGGACATGCACTCTACTTTTGCCCCCTCATCTAATGGTTCTCCAAACAATAAGAGCTTCATGATTCATACAGCCTTAAATGTTGAAAGGCAATCTAAGTGGTACTTAGATAGTGGATGCTCACGACATATGACTGGAAACAGTTCTTACATGACTAATTTGGTCAATTTTAATGGAGGATTTGTAGTTTTTGGTGATAGAAACATGGGAAATATAATTGGTAAGGGGTCACTGAATCTGCCATCCTCTAGGGTTATCAAAGATGTCTACCTTGTTGATCATCTAAAGCACAATTTACTTAGTATATCTCAACTGTGTACTAATGATAGTAAAGTCACCTTTAGTAAGAATGACTGTCATGTTTATTCAAAAGAAGGTAAAGTTGTTTTCAGTGGCATCCTTACTTATGATGATTGCTACATTTTGGATTGTACATCAACTCCTATCACACATGAGTGCCTCTTGTCCAAAATCAATGAAGCTGAACTTTGGCATCATAGGCTCGGTCATGTGAACTTCAAGGACTTGTCCAAACTAAATGAACATATAAAAGGTTACATAAAGTTAGACGATCTGAAAGAACCATTGTGGTGATTATCAAAGGGGAAAACAAATCAGGGCAACACATAAACATACAAATTTATTGCAACTTCTAGATCCTTAGAACTACTTCACATGGACTTAGTTAGACCCACTCAACACGAAAGTGCCTGTGGAAAGAGATATTTCTTAGTAATAGTTGATGACTATACTAGATACACTTGGGTAGTCTTTTTGAGGGAAAAATCTGATGCATTTCATGAATTCAAAATCATTGCAAAATGAATTATGAATGCAAAGGAGTCGAATATTCATAGAATAAGGACTAACCATGGAAGGGAATTTGAAAATCAGTCATTTAACAGATTCTGTGAAAAACGAGACATCCATCATGAATATTCTGCCCCCAACACACCTCAGCAAAATGGAGTTGCCGAGAAGAAAAATAGGGTCCTTCATGAAATGGCCAACACCCTACTTGAAAGCATGAATGTTCCAAAAAATATGTGGGTTGAAGTTGTTAACACTGCATGCTATATCATTAATCTAGTGTACTTGAGAGCCGGACTGAACAAAACTACTTATGAACTTTGGACGGGTAGGAAACCCAACTCCAAGTACTTCAAAGTCTTTGGAAGTAAATGTCACATACTACGGGATAGAGATCATTTAAGAAAATTTGAATCCAAAAGCGATGATGGCATCTTCCTAGGGTATTCCACAAATATTCATGCTTATAAAGCCAAGAATCTTAGAACTGGTGCCATCCAAGAATCAGTAAATGTAATAGTAGACGATCAAGTAAGTACACCAGATAAAGAGTCAAAAAAAGAGGAAATCATCAGGTTAGCTCAAAAAGAAGTAACTCTAAAAAACAAGGATGAACCACAAGATCCCCCACCTAAACCAAAACCCCTAAAAAATATAAAGCAACACCCTCTCACAATCATAGGAGAACCCACTACTGGAGTAAGAACTAGAAGACAACTTGAGAACTTGGTTAATTATGCATGCTTTACTTCACAGCTGCAACCCAAAAAGATAGAAGAAGCCATAGCTGATGAGGATTGGGTTAATGCCATGCAAGAGAAACTGGGACAATTTGCTAGAAATGATGTATAGGATTTGGTTCCTAGACCCAAGGAAACACACATAATTGGAACAAAATGGATCTTCAAAAATAAGTTGGACGAACATGGAACTATTGTGAAAAATAAAGCAAGACTGGTAGCCTAGGGTTACACTCAGATTGAAGGTTTAGATTTTGATGAAACATTTGCCCCCGTAGCAAGATTAGAATCGATTAGAATTCTTCTCTCCATTGCATGTCATCCCAAGTTCAAACTCTACCAAATGGATGCAAAAAGTGCCTTTTTGAAAGGTTTATTAAATAAGCAAGTATTCGTAGAACAGCCCAAAGGATTCATTGATCCAACATTTCCAAACCATGTGTTCAAACTTAAGAAAGCTCTATATGGCCTCAAACAAGCGCCAAGAGCCTGGTATGAGAGATTAACCCAAATCCTACTTAGTCACAATTTTCAAAGAGGGAGTGTAGACAAAACTCTATTTGTCCAAAAGACTAAAGAGTCTATCCTTATCGCCCAAATATATGTAGATGACATAGTGTTTGGATCTACATGTGAAAATGCTGCATTGAACTTTTCCAACCTCATGAAATCTGAATTTGAAATGAGTATGGTGGGAGAACTAAACTATTTCCTTGGACTTCAGATCAAGCAGAGTCATGATGGACTTTTTATCTCCCAATCCAAATATATAAAGGAACTTGTAAAGAAATTTGGACTAGAATGATGTCAACATGCAACCACCCTATGAGCACAACCATCAAATTGTTCAAAGATGAGAATGGAACAGATGTGGACCCAAGCTTGTATAGAAGCATGATAAAAAGTCTCTTCTACCTCACTGCAAGTAGACCAGACATCTCGTTTAGTGTAGGAGCTTGTGCTAAATTTCAATCCAAACCTAAAGAGTCACACCTCAAAGCTGTTAAAAGAATTATAAAGTATGTGGCCGGTACTACCTTGCATGGAATTTGGTTTCCATTTGATACTTCCTCCTTGATAGCTAGATACACTGATGCAGGCTGGGCTGGAAATATCGATGACAGAAAATCTACCAGTGGAGGCAACTTCTACATCGGAAACTATTTAGTGGCATGGCATAGCCGCAAACAATCCTCGATCTCTCTGTCCACAGCCGAAGTAGAGTACATTGCATCTGCAAGCTGCTGTACCCAACTGATCTGGATGAAACAAATGTTGGTCGATTATGGACTTAAGCACGAATCCATGGCACTATGCTACAACAACACTAGCGCAATCAACATTTCCAAGAATCCAGTACAACATTCCAGGACCAAGCACATAGACATAAGACATCATTTCATAAGAGAATTGATGGAGGAGAAAAATACAGAGTTTGTGCACATCGGCACGAAAAACCAATTGGCAGATATCACGACCAAACCCTTAGGTTCATCACGATTTCTATCCCTACGAAAGGCCATTGACGTATGTACATCACCATAGCTCCTCATACTTATACATGTATACATTTCATTTCTTGTACATACATCTCATTTTTTTAGGTAAGGGAAGCACATCTTGTGGGGGAGTGCTGCAAATGTCTTCTCATTAAAACCTTGTTAATTATGAAAAAATGGGGAGAGTTTAGTAGAAGCTATAAGACATCAAAAGATGGAAAGAAGCCAAAGTGCTTGGGCCTCTAGGAAGAGAGAACAACAAATGGGAAGAATATGAAGAAGCCAATAGAGTTTGGTTCCCAGGAAATCATTGGTGTATGGGGGAGAACGAATACTTATCTTGTTTCCATGGATGCATATTTATGTTTTGGGACTAACTCCTATAATGATTTTCTAGTATTGTTTGCTTATGTGCTTGAACAAGAAAACATGAAATCAAGCAAGTTGAACAAGGGCATGATCCATTTGAATATGTACATGTAATTGATGTAATATTTTATATTCAAATGTGATGTAATAAAGGTGGGCTTGTACTTGGGTTAGCTTGTAGGTTTTGTCATGAAATTGACAAAGGGGGAGATTTTTAGTGCCCCGGCTTTACCGAGTCCCTGTTTGTCAATTCCATGACTCGAGAAGAAACACTTGCTAAGAAGCTTTAAGACTCAAGGTGATTAAGAGTGAAGATCATGCTCCACCGGATTGAAGCTCAACGTACATGGCAATCACAATAGGTATTTGGTCATAAATGACTTTAGGTGGTACCCACACCTTAGAAAGACTATTTATAGGCTTAGTTGAACAAATAGTAAAAACCATAAGAAGCCTAAGAAAGGAAGCTGGATAGTAAACTGGAAGTAAACTTGAAAATATGAATTAAGTTCACTGTCAGCTCGACCAGTCGTACTCACTGACCCCTCGGTGGAGATAGGATCGACCCATCGAGGTCAAAGACTGGTCGACCAGATTGACATAGGTTCTACATCATAGAACTGTCAATCTGGGAAAGCCTCTAACTGAGAGTCTCAAATGCACCGACAACTCGGTGATGACTTTAAATGACTTCTCGTGGTCAACGATTCATCGGTAAAAGACTTGTGAGTTGTGGACTGTGAACTCAAGTGGGCTCTCGAAAAAACAGACATCTCGGTAATTCAAGACCGATCTAAAGTACCTGGATCGACCCCTCGGTAAAGGGCGACAGGTCGTTCTGGGCAAGACAAGTTTCGGGACATGAAACTCTGTCAGCATGATGTTGCCCCAAACCGAGCATCTCGTATGGACTGACCTCTTGGTTTCATGACTGTTGACCCATCGACGACACCGACCTATCGATTAAGAATTAATTACACCATTGTGAGTGCATTTAATGCGCAATGGTCGGGTGGTTAAAATGTAATAAATTGGAACACCGACCCATCTGTACCACCAACTTGTCGGTAGTGGACACTTTGAAAAACTGCTTAGTCTCTGTAACACTTCGGATTTCCATGTTATCAATATTTACGGAATTTGCCATTTTAATTGTGAATTAACGGATATGAACCTTAGATGGGTAAGGTGTTGGGTCAATGGCCTAATTAGGATCCAACGGTTATGGTATAAGGTTCAATTTAAAGTAAATGGGTAAGGCGCATTTAATTGGGTCAATGTTGCTATTTGGGTCAAAATGTCCAATTGGGACCCAATGGGTCGTGGTTAACTTGGTTGACCACCAAGTGAGTTCAAGCCTAATTAAATGGGGCTGAATTAAAATGGTAATGCAATATATCTATAAATAAGGAACACACACGCATACACCACAAAGGCTAGATTTCCTCTTAGAAAATCATGGGATGTTGGCGGTGGAACTCCTAATTTTAAGAGGAGACTCTCAGCAGTTGCTTAATTCAAGTTTGAATGGGACTCCTAATCATGTTTGGAAGTTGCTATAGTGGATTCTCGGGTGTGCATCATCCGGTTACAATAATATAGCAATTGCTATATTGATAGGTTTGGCCAAATGGTGATTCCATTAATAGACAGCTGGAACAGTTTTTAGCAAGGGGATACAAGCTGAGAATAGCAATTTCTTATTGAAACTGCTTTATGGGACCGACTGTATTTTTGGTTATATATACAGGCATACAACAAGGGTTGCCTAGGAGAGAGAGGCGTGACTGCATTGTGAGGGACGATTCTGTGAAGGTGCCCCAAGGTGTTGGGTTTACAGCAGATCCATACAGATCATTGGAGTTCAGATCTGTTCTCTATAGAGATAGTGAGCAACACTGCTCATAGGCGGCAAACAACGTGAAGGTAGCTATAATGGAGAAAGAGGACAACAAAGAAGTATCTGTTTCAAGGACAGATTACATCAGTGTCTCTTTCAGCAACATCAATGTGTGAACTGGGAAAGAGTTGTTGCAATCAGCAACAATTACACACGTAGCAGGAAGAGGACAGCCAGCGGTGTGAAAGGACAAGAAGAAGGAGGAAGTGGCTAAGGAAAGGAAAGGATCGGAAGAACAAGTCGGAGCGAAGGAAAATCGGAGGAGTCACGGAACCAGTAAGTATTTTGATAATTTTGTTTAAAGGAAGGAAACATAGGGTTCGGCCATGGTGTATGGCCGAACCCCATGGAAGAAAATTAGGGGATGAATATAATAATTTAATGGAAGGATGAACCATAGGGTTCGGCCATATGTATGGCTGAACCCCATGGAAGGACATTGGTTATGTTTAATGGATTTTTAAAAATGAAAACCATGGAAGTGGTTAATAATTTTATTGGGTTTCAAAGCATGAAAATTATAGATGTATGTTAAGGATTTTAAAAGGTTTTAAAGGAGGAAAATAAGGAAGGAATGTTAATCATTTTAAATGGTAGTAAGGTTGTAAATGGTGAAACATGGACCATGGGTTCGGCCATGGTGTATGGCCGAACCCCATGGAGAAAAACTAAGAGATACATTATGGATCTTAAGGTTAATCTAAATATATGATTAAACCCCATGGAAAGGATATTGGATGAATGATTTCTAAGAGAAGATTATGAACCATAGGGTTCGGCCATGGTGTATGGCCGAACCCAATGAACTATTTTATGGATGTTATGATCCATGTATGCATGTTTAAATGAATGCATGATTGAATCATGGAAATAAAGGACCATGGGTTCGGCCAAGGTGTATGGCCGAACCCCATGAAGAAGATATTTGTGCATAAAATGTTAGTGATGGACCTATGTTGTGGCCCTAAACATAAGTTGATATAAACAATGGCATAGGACGTAAATATGGGTAAAAAATGAAAGATCATGGGTTCGGCCATGGTGTATGGCCGAACCCCATGAGGAATGATTTGGTGGTGGAGTAAGTGATTAAATGATTAACTTAGGGGGAATTGATTAATAAATTAAAGGAGGGACTAAAACCTAGTAAGTGAGGTTCGGCCATGGTGTATGGCCGAACCCCACAAGTTGGGTTTATGGACTTAAGACATTATTGTAAATCAAATGGGACATGGTTTTAATTGATTGATATATTATAAGGTAACGGAACCTCACAAGGTGTGTACGATCGTGAGCGGTTACCGGACGAAAGCGCAAGGACACGTTAGTGGTCTTTGGTAGGATTCCACCTCTTTGAAACCATGGGTTTATGTACAATGTTTTTATCTTATTTTGATGAATTTACGTTGTAAAAGATATGTTTCAAATGTGAGTTTTAATGCTATGTTTACAATATAAAATAACATCTGTTTCATTATCATCTCATGCATGGCATGGGGTGAAGGATATCTAACCGGAGGGGCTACACTCCGTCGGGGTGTCCAAAAAACCAATGTGGGGTACCTTGATGATGAGAATCCCATCAAGAGGTAACCGGAGGGGCCACACTCCGTCGGGGCATCCGAAAGACCTATGTGGGGGTACTTACATGTGTTTATGATGGGTGGGACTCATTGCATACGACACATGTCATGGCATTGTTTTTACATGGATTTATTATTATGTTATATGCATGTTTTGTACTAACCATGTGTTAGCCCTAAATGGAATACCTACTGGGCGCGTTGTTCTAACGCCCTACTTCTACACTAGTGGATGATATAGGAAACGAGGGGAACGATGAATGCGAAAAGGGTCAAGCATAGGAGCTTGGATGCTTTTAGTTTTTATTTTGCTGAATATACTCATGGACTTGTAATTTGTGTAGCTAGAATTCGGCATGTAATAACTTAGATAACTTTTCTATGGTCTGAATCGTTTGTTGGATATTTTAAGTTAACTTTAATTATAATTAAAGACTTGAAGTACTTTGCTATCTAAAATGGAATAGAATTAAGTTCTATTATAATTCTGCAGTTGTGATTTTAATCCGCATGTTTATGTTGGTATGTGTGAACCGTTTTCATGGACTTAGTCCATGCACACATAGGGTTGGCCAGTTAAGGGTCGGACTTTAGAAGTTCGGACTTAACTCGCGTCGTGACGTCCCGCTCTCTATCACTCTTTGAAAAAAAAAAATAGACTCTGATTTTTGGAAAGCATAGTGAAAAAGGGTGGGGCATTACAGTCTCCTCTATAAATATGAGTGTTGTGTGATCGTTTCATCATCTTCCCTGAAGTGAGAAAAATCTTACACTCTAAAAGAACGATCATCTCTCTTGTGCCTATACCCAAAAATCAAATACCCAATATTTGATTAAGATTGTGAGAGAGAAAAAGAGATGAGATAAGATAAGACATCAACTAGGATTTGAACCATTTTTCCTAGTCATTCTGTAATTGCGATTGCTGTACGACGTCTAGAAGAAAGAGCGTCGACACATTGGGTGAATCCTTGAAAAAAAAACATCTTCAAGAAAAGAGCTACAAGGCAAGTGCTTCTTGGTTTTAAGTTTGTTTTTAAAACCTTTGTCCTGAAAGTGGAATAATGAGGATTGGCTTCAGAACCACTATAAAAAACTCTAGACGTCGTCTCTGGCACACTGGTGGGTCGAATTCCCAGCCGATTGAATGAGGTGGAATCCATACTCTAATTGTGAGGGTGTAAGTCCCCACTTAGTCAATTTGGGGATAGCTCAAGGTTGAGCTAGTTCTAATAGTGGATGTAAGTTGGTTAGCTGAACCATTATATATCTTGTGTCCGTGTGCTTATGCTTGTGGTGTTAGAGCTAATTTCTTGTGTTAATTGCATAATCATTTTTGCTTACACTCACACACTTGATTGCTATATCTGCTGCATAAGTATTAATCAATCAAGAAATTTCAAATAAGGACCAACAAATCGGGATTGACCTATTCACCCCCCCCCCCCCCCCCCCCCTCTCTGGGGTCAATCATGTTCTAGCACACTAGGATTTACAATTGGTATCAAAGCTTAGTGCTCTACATATTTGGATTTAACCGTTCGAGTGAGATCTTGTTGCTAGAACGAACAACTATTATGGATAGTTGTATGTTAATGTCCAGAAAAGAAAATAACTGGGGTAAACATCGAGTCGAGGTTATAAAAAAATTATGCCTAGAAGACCCACAATCGCAATATCATGCATACAATTCTGTAATAGGTCTTGCTCTTGTGATCCATATAACAAGAAGGCTAACTCATCATCAAAAAGAAGAAGACTCAAACAAAATAAAGTTAAGAAATGAAGAAGAATCTGAGTCTGCATCAATCTTGGATAAAGAAAATAAATGTATATTTCATAGTCTTGTTGCTTCGTTTCATTTGATGAACAAGAACATTTTAGTGAATCTGAAAATGAAGAGACTCTTAATGATCTCCATGAATCATATAGTGCTCAGTATCTTGAGAGTATGGAATTAACCAAGAAAGCTCATAAACTCAGAAGTGAGAATGCCTACCTGACCAAACTCCTTAGAATTGAGAGAAGCTAAAAATAAGCTTTCTCAACAAAATTTGAAAAATCAATTGATGAAATACTAGTGTTGAGAAAAAGTCAGACTGACTTTCAATTCCAATTGGATCTGTGCAGGAGAGATCACAAACACTTGGTTGAAATAAAAAGGTGTTTGGGAAACAAGATTACTTTGTTAATGTTTGACATAGAAAGGTTATCTCAATCTAAAGACAATATAGTTCGTGGAAATGAAATTTTTGAAAAGATCCTTAGTTTTGGAAAGGATTACAAAAACAAGTCTAGGTTAGAGCAAGATAAAAATGTGGTAGTTACTCTGAGGAAAACATCCATATCTGTTAAAGACTAGATGACCAAACTTTCTAACATACAGTGCAACTTTTGTAGAAAACGGGGTCATTCTGAATCCAATTGCTATCATAAGAAAAATCCTCAAATAAAGCATTCATTAGGAAATCAAAGTCGTAATTCATTGAATCAAAATTTACCAATCACCCTGGATAGATTTGGAAATCCAAGGATCAAATTCTGTGATGGAAAATCCTATTTCAAATCTAGACAGATTATATAGACATGAACTCTACTGTTGCCCCCTCATCTAATGGTTCTCCAAACAATAAGAGCTTCATGATTCATACAACCTTAAATGTTAAAAGGCAATCCAAGTGGTACTTGGATAGTGGTTCTTGAAGAACTCTCCCAAGGATCTTGTTGATGATGAAGATGTACCTCTTGTATGGAGCAATCACAAGATAGGGAGAGGGTTTATAAGATGTATGATTTGCCAATGTAAATCCTAGGCTAGATTTCTTCAACTCCCTTAATGACAATCAACTAATTGATTAAAAATATAAAAGATTTACCAACTATATAGATTAGAAAGAGAGTGAGGGAGAAGAAACGTCTCTAGATTGTTCTTCATGTTTTTCTTGTTTTCAAAAATGAAAAGCACTCAGTCCCTCAAAAAAATTTGGGCCTTAAATAGAGATCTGAAAAATCTTGGAACGGGTGATCGATCGTCCTACACGATCGATCGTGTATTCAAATTTTACCGATGTAAAATGATTGTTGCGCATTAATTGTTCTTCTAACAGATAGAAAAAGTTCGCACCCAATTGATCGTGCCACACTATTGATCCTCCGTGTATCCTAGAGACTGATCGTTGGTTCACGAATGTATCAGCCTGAGACTGACTGTATTTTTCAGAGTCAAGTCTTATCCAGACCGAGGACGATAGGTCGTGCAACCGATGTCTTTCTGCCCTATCTCGTCGATCGGTCGTGCAACCGATTGATCCTGCTTTATACCACACGATATGTAATAGCCCCGATTTTCAATGCAATAATTATATTGACTATTATCTATTTTAATTGTTAAAAATTAAGATTTATAGATGGAGTGGATACTAAATGGATAAGAATTGAGGCAATGGCCCAAGTATGGTCCAATGGATCATGGATAGAATTAATTTTATTGAATTGGGTAAATGTGG
This sequence comes from Chimonanthus praecox, assembly GCA_022113865.1. NCBI lineage: Eukaryota > Viridiplantae > Streptophyta > Magnoliopsida > Laurales > Calycanthaceae > Chimonanthus > Chimonanthus praecox. The sequence goes on from CM039087.1 coordinate 35,147,874, forward strand.
TTAATTAGGTCAAATGCCCAATTGGGACCCGATGGGTCAAGATAAATTGATGATTAGGGTAAATGGGTAAGGAATGGATTTAATCGGGTCGTGTACCCAATTAAGATCTAAGGCATGGGGTCCACCTCATCAAGTGAGGTGGCAAATGTAGGGGTTGACATCAAAGTGGCATAGCCAAGTGGGACCCAAGTCCACCTCATCAAGTGAGGTGGCATGTGGTCTAAGGTAACTTGTGGGGCCGGCCACCATGGTTGACTTGGTCAACCATGGGTGAGTTCATAGGTGAGTCCAAGAGGATTAAGTGAAGTGAGTGGAGTTAAAGAATTAATTAAATAAGAATAAATTCAAGTGCTTGAGTTAGGAGAATGAGTTTTATTTAAGTTAAGTGAGTTGGATGGGTGGTGAGTCACATGGAAGATGAAAGGATTTAAGTGAGTCAAAGGGGAGGTGGAGGGTTTCTATCTCATGGAAACCTTAGACACAAAATCGTTGGAAAGGGAGTGAGTGCCATGTGTAAGCTATGTGCCCTCTTGGTTAGCCAAGGGACACATGGGAAAGACCCCATCTTGATGAGGGTGGTTGGGGAGATTAGGGTTAGCAACAACCAAAACCCTAGGGCTAACTCTTCATCTCATTCACTCTCTCCCTCTCTCAAGCCCTCCTTGGCCAACCCTCACTAGACAAGAAAAGACTTAGGGTTTTTTTTCCATCTCATCCTTCCTCTCTCCCTCCCTCAACCTTCAAACCCTAGGGCAAGACAGGAAGGACTCATCTCACACCCCTTTGGCCGAACCACTCCTTAGGAGATAAAGATAAAATTCTCATTCTCATTCTTCCTCTCTCCCTCTCTCAATCTTTAAACCCTAGGCCGAACCCTTCCTTAGGGTTTCTCATTTCAAACCCTCTCCCTCTCAATCAACACTCTTTGGCCGAAGATCAAGGAGGAAGAAGAAAAGACTAAGGAATGAGAAGAACGGAGGAGCAAGACGGAACGAAAGAAAACGAAGGAGACGCGGAAAAGCTAAGGTTTATGTTTTATGTTACTAAAAATATAAGAAATCAAAGGAACCATGGTTTCGGCTATGGATTGGCCGAAACCATGGGGTTCCATTTGGGATTGAAAAAGGGTTGGCCAAAATGTTAGAGGCCATGGATTTAAGATCCACTCAATGAAAGTCAAAATGAGGTTCGGCCATGTTGTATGGCCGAACCCCATCAAGTGATAAATAAACATGTCAGATGTAAATACCTATGAGATGGTTGAACAAATGAAGTAATGGTGATGAAGATTAGGGTTACATATATGATTAATGGATAATGTTAAGAACTATGGGTTTACATGATTTATGGAGGACCTTATGTATGTTCAGTATAAGGGATAAAATTCATAGGAGAATGATCAAAGATCATGGTTTGGCCCTTGCATGGCCGAACCCTAAATTTTATGTACAAAGACCATATGAGGACAAAAAGGGATTGGATGAGGTTCGGCCATGTTGTATGGCCGAACCCCATCAAATGATCTAATCATGTGTATGTAATTTTTAAGAGAAAATAATGAACCATGGGTTCGGCCATGTTGTATGGCCGAACCCCATGTAGGAAGTTTTATGAATCTAGGTATATTTATGAGAAACTATGGGTTATCTAGTTAAGGAACAAAAGGGAAAAGAAATGATGAAGGATGAAAAATGATGAAACATGGGTTCGGCCATGTTGTATGGCCGAACCCCATGGAGGGATTTTTTATGGATCTAGTATGTTTTAAATGATTTAAGAAAGGAGAAGATGAAAATAAGGAATCATGGGTTCGACCATGTTGTATGGCCGAACCCCATCAATCATTTTATGGACCTAAGTATGTGTAAATAAATTAAGTAATTATCTATGGAAAGAAATGATGGCTCAAATGGGAAGTTGATGATTAACTTATGTGATTGGATTAATAAATCAAAGATGGGATGATGTTGGACCCGCATTTGGTTAAAATAACAAGGACTAAAAGAAGGGCCAAAATCAAAAGAGTGAGGTTCGGCCATATTGTATGGCCGAACCCCACTAATGGGTGATTGTGGACTTAAAACATTTTCAACCCTAAGGTATGGCAGAAACCCCTTGGGGGTCTTAACCGGGCTAAGGACTATAATCATAGGTGGAAATGAACATGGAATGATGGGAATCAAACGGGTCATCGATTTGATTTATTTATGTGTAATAAGGTAACGGGATTTCACAAACGGGCATACGATCGGCTTGACGAAATCGGTGGTCAGTTTTTGGACGAAAACGCAAGGACACAATATTTGGACGTTGGTAGGATTCATACCTTATTGAAAACCATGGAATATGTATATGTGATGATTTTACTTCTATGTGTAATGAATTATTTTGGTATCAAATGATATGTTTTAATGATAGGATTTTTATGCTATATGTGTAATATGGATAGCATGTTTGCACTCATATCTCATGCATGGCATGGGAGGGATCAAATGAGGGGAGTCCACGCTCCATTCGGATATCCGATAAACACAAGTGGGGAGGGATCCGCACTGATTCCGGATATGCTGTTCGAAATGAAAAGAGGAGTCCACGCTCCGTTCGGTGGGACCGATAAGGCATACGTGGAGAGTCATGACAATACCTTGATGTGGCTTGTACATCAAGAGGAATACTATGTGATTGTGATATGGTTGATGGGTGGGATTCATGGCATATGACACCCATGGCATGGCATTGACTTGCATGGTTTTGGCATTATATATATCTATGTGATTTTTTTTATACTAATCCATGTATTTGACCCTACTCAGAGTACCTACTGGGAGCATTATCTAATGCCCTACTTCTACCTTAGATGATGACACAGGGAATGGACGGAGCGAAGGACATGAATGGAGCCATGCTTAGGAGCTTGAATGATTTCGATTTATTTTATTTAAGTTTTTAGTTTGGATATGTAATTTGAGTAATTAGCATTTTAGGACTGTAATAACTTAGAACTATTTGCTATGGTTTGTTTTAATTTTGGACATTGAACTTAAGTAATTATTTGATGATGGCCTTCCTTGCTATTTAAAATTGGATAGGTTAGTAACTCTATTATAATTCCGCAAGTATAGCCTTATTACGTGTGAACTGTTTTCGTGGACTTAGTCCACACACACGTATGGTTGGCCAGTTAAAGGCCGGGCATTGGAAGCTCGGACTTAACTCGCGTCATGGAGTCCCACTCTCTCTCACTCTTTATTTTAAAAAAAAATAGACTCTGATTTTCTACGAGTGAAAAAGGGTGGGGTATTACAGAATAAGTCACCGCTAGACGAATCAATCGTCTTGAGCTTGACTGTAAATTTTGAGAGGGTGTTCAACCCAGGCTCCAGCCGATCGATCGTGAGGGCGATTGGTCGGCCTAGTGCCTAGATGAAGGAACAACGGACGAATCCGGAAATGGAAGAGATATGGGCCAAGATGTCTACTAGTGAGGTCGTACCAAAATGGGAATTACGACCTGGACAAGGTCTCTTATTCCGAGGCAGGACATATGTGCCTCAAAGCTGCAGAAGAGAGTTGTTGATCGAAGCTCATCAAACAAAACTCTCTATTCATCCGGGTAGCGCCAAAATGTACCATGATCTGAAAAGACATTATTCGTGGCATGGACTTAAAAGAGATGTAGCTGATTTTGTTGCTCATTGCCTTACTTGTCAGCAAGTCAAGACAGAATACCAGAAGCCGCCAGGACTGCTCAAACCTTTACCAGTGCCGGAATGGAAATGGGAACATATTTCCATGGACTTTGTGACAGGACTGCCAAGGTCATCAAAAGGTAAGATGTAATATGGGTTGTGGTGGATCGTTTGACCATGTCGACACATTTTCTCCCAATCAAGATGACAGATTCGTTTGAAACTTTGGGATGGCGGTATATCAAAGATATCATCAGGCTACATGGTATTCCCAAGACTACTGTGTCCGACAGAGATGGCTGATTCACCGGCAGAGTGTGGCAGAGCATGCAGTCGGCTATAGGGACCAACTTGTTGATCAGCACAACTTTCCATCCACAAACCGACGGCCAGTCCGAAAGGACAATACAAACGTTGGAAGACATGCTGAGAGCCTGCATGTTAGATTTTAAGAGTGGTTGGGAAGATCATTTACCACTGGTTGAGTTTTCATACAACAACAGTTATCAAGCAAGCATCAAGATGGCTCCATTCGAGGTATTGTATGGTAGACCCTGTAGATCACCAGTGTGGTGGACAGAGGCTAGAGAGATTGCACTTATTGGACCCGATCTAGTTGCAGAGGCTACGGAACAGATTAAGGTGATACGACAACATCTACTCACTATACAGAGTCGTCAGAAAAGCTATGCTGACAAGAGAAGGAGATTCCTTGAGTTTGAAGTGGGAGACTTAGTGTTTTTGAAGGTCTCGCCACGGAAGGGGCACATGAGATTTGGAAAGAAAGAGAAGTTGTCACCTAGATTTGTGGGCCCTTTCCAATCCAAAAGAGGGTGGGGGAAGTGGCTTATTGTCTGATACCCTCCACAGTTGTCACGATGTGTTCCATGTTTCTATGTTGAGAAAGTACAATCCTGATCCATCGCACGTGCTGAATGTGCAAGACATAGAGGTGGAAAGCGGCGTATCTTACGTCGGGAGGCATGTCCGAATAACTGAGACGGAACAAAGGGTGTTACGGAACCGAGCAATTCAATTTGTCAAGGTGGTATGGGATCAACATGGTAATGACGAAGTCACCTGGGAACTTAAGTCAGAAATGAGAGCCGATAATCCTGAGTTATTTGTGTAATTTGTTTGAAACCCTATTTCGCTTGATTTTCGGGACGAAAATTTTCAAAAGAGGGTAATATTGTAACACCCCGGATTTTCATTTCATGATTATATATTGGAATGGTTTATTTAAATTGTGAATTAATGGAATTTGATATTTAAATAATTGGAATGGACCTTAGATGGGTAAGGAGTTGGATCAATAACCCAATTAAGACCCAATGGATCATGGATAGGATTTGATTTGAAAGTAATTGGGTAAATGTAATTAAATAGGTCAATTACCCAATTGGGACCTAATGGGTCATAGATGAGCTAATTTTAAGGTAAATGGGTAAGGTTAATTTAATTGGGTCAACTATCCATTTAAGACCCAATGCATTAAATCCACTTCATCAAGTGAGGTGGCATGTAAGTGACATGGTAAGGATGGGACCAACGTGCCATGTGTCACCACATGCATGATCGGCTAAGTCATGGTTGACTTGGTCAACCATGAATGAGTTCAACTGAGTAAATAAGGCTTGAGTTGAGTATGAGTTAAGATGGAAGTTTAGGAGACTTCCATCTCAAGGTGAGTTAAGTGGGAGATGGAGAGTTTCCATCTCAATGGATGGAACTCAAGATACACGACGGAAGGCCAAGGGTCTCCTTGGTTAAGCCAAGGGACTCCTTGGTTAGACCAAACTTAAATGGGAAGATGAAAGGGCATGAGCTGTTACAAAGAGACACCAACCTAAGGGGCACTTCACACCCCTTGGCCGACCACTTCATCTCTTGCAACCAAGAGTGTTCTTTCTCTCTCTCTCTCTCTTTCCATTAACACTTAGAGGATCAGTGAAGAACCAAGGAATGAAAAGGACTAAGGAAGGAATTCAGATCTTAAAGAAAAGATGGAGACGGAAAAATAAGGTATGTTAAAGCTTAGTAACATAGAAATAAGTTTAAGGAAACCATAGCTTGGCCATGGAGTGGCCGAATCTATGGGTTCCAGATTGGTTGAAAGGACTGGCCAAATTATCATAGGGCCAAGGAATTGGATATTCATTTGAAGAATGGATATGTGTTGGAAACAAAGTTGATGTCCGAATTCAAGTTATAAACCAAGGATTGAAAAAATAATGAAAAGGACTCTAGCTTTGGCTAGAGGGTAGAGTAAACTCATAAGAGTTGCATGTATGATATTATTTATGTTGAAATAATATTAGGAGTGAATTTCATGAAGAAGGGTCGAGTCAAATATGTAAACAAAAGAGACTGACAAACAGTCAGTTGACTGAATCTGGGATTCAGTCGACTGAACTGGTGTTGGCCGAAGAAGGCAAAGAGTTTCTAGGAGTTTCAGCAGACTGGATCTGTGATTCAATTGACTGAACTGAAGTTGGCCGAAACAGAAAAGAGTTTCTCGGAGTTTCAGCCGATTGAATCTTGTGATTCAGTCGACTGAACATGGACTGGATTAAAATATAAGGGATATATTATGTTTCGGCCGACTGAAGGTAGACTTACCAAACACGTAAATTGTTGGTTGATGATTCAGCCGACTGAATCCTTGATTCAGTCGACTGAATCTATACTGGCCGAACACACAGTTAATCGGATCCAAAGTCAGCCGACTGAATCACAAATTCAGTCGGCTGAAAGGATATTGACCGAGAATACAAAGGGTTTGACTCAGAGTCAACCGACTAAATCTGTGATTCAGTCAACTGAAAGGTTATGAGTCAAGGTTTAAATAGTTTCGAGTTGGATTTCAGCCGACTGAATATTGTACTCAGTCGACTGAAAGTCTGTGGGTAAGGCTAAGGACTGTATCTGGGTATGATTCAGTCGACTGAAGTCTGTGGGTAAGGCTGAGGACTGTATCTGGGTATGATTCAGTCGACTGAATAAAAAAATTGATTTTTTATGATGTCTGCAGAGACTTCAGTTTATTTGGAAGGATGTAAGGGATAATGGGAATTATATGGATAATCAAATTGACATGTGTATGTGATTGAATTCATTAAAGTAAAGAGATTCGCAAAAGGGTGTGCGATTAGTTTCGACGTGATTGTTGAACGTGATCTTCACAAAAACAGCGAGGATAGTATACTAGACTTTGGTAGGATTCCTACCTTATTGAGACACTGTGGATTATATACATGTACTGGTTTTATTTCCATATATGATGATTTACTTTGGTTAAACAAATGGTTATGTTTTATGAACTGAATTTCAATGACATTATGTAATTTGATATAAAATGGCATTCTTGCACTCATTATCTCATGTATGGCATGGGAGGGAACACAAGGGAGGAGTCCACACTCCATTCGGTAATTTCAATTAACATATGTGGGGAGTCCACACTCCATTCGGTGATTTCGATTAACATATGTGGGGAGGAGTCCACACTCCATTCGGTAATTCCGGTTAACATATGTGGGGAGGTATAACAGTGACCTCGTGGTACATCACAAAACACTGTGGAAGTTATTGGCCAAGGGAACACCTTGATATGGCTTTGATTATCAAGGAAACTATTGACATGATTTGTGTTATGGTTGGATATGGAGGTTGGGTGGGAGATCATTGGCATATGACACCCATGACATGACACATACATTAGCATGATTTTGATATGAGTATCATGTGCTGTTTTAGTACTACAAGTTGTTTTACAGTTTCGATATGATGTACTTATCTTGATTTTATATTGATCCTATGTGTACATAACCCTATTTGGAATTCCTACTGAGCGCGTTGACTAACGCCCTACTTCTACCCTATAGATGATGGAACAGGAAATGACAAGGACGTGAGGCATGATGGGAGCCAAGCTTTGGAGTTTGGCAGATTCATGTTTATGTTACTTAGCTTGATTTTGGAATGATGTATTGAGATAACTGATATTTTGGGATTGTAATAACTTAGATTTATTTTGCTATGGTTTGATGATATTTTGGATATTTAAGTTTCAGTTAATTAAATGATGATTGGCTTCCTTGCTTATTAATGACATGGATATGGATAGTATTTTTATTCATATAATTATTCCGCAAATATTCTTTAGTGTGTGAAATGTTTTGTTGGCCTTAGTCCACGCAAACGTAAAGGTGGCCAGTTAAGGGTCGGGTTTTGGAAACCCAAACTTAGCTCGCGTCGTAACGCTCCCCGCTCTCCCTCAATCTTTATCTTTTATAATATATATATATATATATACTCAGATTTTTGGCGAGTGAAAAAGGGCGGGGCGTTATAGTTTGGTACTTCTGAAGCTTGTTCCGAAGCTTTGGAATATCCAGGTCATCCCTCGGATCGTCCGAAGTATACAACACATAGGTTTGGTCGGAACTTGATTTTGGAACCTGTGAACCAAGTTCCGAGACTTCAGAACTTTTAGGTATTCTCTCGGTACTTCCGAGACATGTAGTTCATAATAGGTTGCTTGAAACTTGGTCTCGGTACTTCAGAGCCAGGTTCCAAGACCTCGGGTCCTCTTTTGGAGTTAACAAATTTTCCTAAGTGTTTAGTCCTTCAGGGGTTTCATTGGTTTTCTCAAAACGTGGTCTCGGAACCTCCGAGCCAGGTTCCGAGACCTCATTCCTTTCAATGGTCTTCAGGCACTTGTCTCGGAACGTCCGAGGAGGTTCCAAGACATGTCTTCCTCAAACGATCACTTGCAAAAAACTGCAATGCGGGCCGAGTTCCTTGAACTCGAAAATTACATTAGGGTGGGTCATTGGCCTTGATTCTTACTCATAACCCCTTAGATTGATTCCATATAAGATTGGTTCCCTTTTAGGGGCTTAATACTCATAATTTGATTAACAAATTCATGGGTCTTAAATCAAATTCCATCAGTAGTGAGGAAACCCAAAAGTTCTTAAATTTTCCATTTTCAATTTTCTTAACCCGAATTTATCTTGGGTTGATTCTAAACTATTATAATCCTCAAATTAAGCCTTAATAGTAAATAGAGGGAGAAAAACTAACCTTTTGTGACGCTTTTCCAAGGATTTCCCTTCCTTATTTCTTTCTTCTTTTCTTCTCTTACTTGAGTTTCTCTATTGGAGGAGAAGAGAGGAGGAGAAAAATCGTGTGAAAAGGTGGAAGGAGAGGGTGTACGGTGCTGGAGATCGAGATGGGAGCCCTTGCCGTGTGAAGGAAATGGAATGGCAAGGGTTGTCGTGTGTGAGAGTGGAATAGATAAGGGCGTACTGTGTTTGGGTATTAAAATAAGGGAGTGGTGGTTTTTTCCCTCTTTTGGTTGCCCTAAGTTATAGGGTGTGTGGTGTTGGGCCACACTTTTCCATGTGGCGTGCCACGTCATCGTCTATGTGGCACGATGCCACATCATCAATTTATTTTCATTTAATTTCATAAATTAATTTCCCACGACATCGCTTGACATTAAATTATATTTTAATCTCCAAATTAAATCCCACTTAATCTTGTCTTTATTACTAAATTAAGTCTCCTTAATCTTAATTAATCAGTAATTTCCCTTTTTAATCCCATTAATTAATATTAAAATTTTCGGGGTGTTACAATACTAACACCTTTTGGAATTTTCGTCTCGGATATTAGATAGAGGTATGGTTTAAATAACTTACGTGAAAAGTTCTGGGTGGTACATGCTCATTTCAGACTCTAGTTCCCAAGTTGGCTCTTCATTGCCATGTCTTTCCCAAACTACGTTGACAGAAGGAATCGCCCAATTCCGTAGTACCCTCTGTTATGCACCTATGATCTTTGTTCGTCTTTCGATGTAAGACACGTCACTTTGCACATCCAAGACATGTGATGGGTCTGGATTATACTTCCTCAACATCGACACATGGAAGATATCGTGCATATTGGACAGTTGTGGGGGAAGTACAATGCGATATGCAACTTCACCAATCTTTTCAAGGATTGGAAAAGGCCCAACAAATCTCGGCGACAACTTCCCTTGTTTTCTGAATCTCATTTGGCCCTTACTTGGAGAGATTTTCAAGAACACTTGATCTCCCACTTCGAATGTCAAAGGCCTTTTTCTCTTGTCAGCATAGCTTTTCTATCTGCAGTTAAAAGACATTGCCTGATGAGATTAATCTGCTTTGTAGTCTCTTGAACCAATTATGGCCCAATGAGTGCAGTTTCACCTGCCTCAGTCCAACATACAGGAGATCTACAAGGCCTACCATGCAATGCCCCGAAGGGTTCCATCTGTAAACTTGCTTGATAGCTGTTGTTATATGAGAATTCCACCAATGAGAGGTGGTCTTCCCAATTACCCTCAAAGACGAGCTTGCAAGCTCTCAACATATCCTCTGACGTCTTTACATTTCTCTCGGACTGACCATCTGTCTGTGAGTGAAAAGTTGTGCTATATAACAAATTTGTCCCCATAGCCGCTTGTAAACTCTGCCATACTCTTCTTGTGAATCTGCCATTGCGGTCCGATATGATAATCTTGGGTATTCCATGCAATCTGACAATGTCCTTGATATATCGTCAACCCAAAATTTTTTATGAGTCAGTTACCTTGATAGGTATGAAGTGTGCGGACTTCGTGAGGCGATCAATCACAACCCAAATTGTATCGTTGCCCTTGGAATATCTAGGTAATCTTGTCACAAAGTCCATGGCAATGTGTTTTCACTTCCATTCTGGTACGGAAATGGACTGAAGTTAACCGAGTGGTCTCATAAGTTCTGTTTTGACTCATTGACATATGAGACATTTGGAAACAAAGTCCGCAACATCTTTCTTAAGTCCGGACCATCAATATTGCCTTTTGAGATCTCGGTACATCTTTGTAGTGTATTGAGATTTGGACTAATGTGCCTCTTTCAACAACTCCAACCTACAATCCTCGGGAACGTATACCCTGCCTTGGCACATAAGGCCTTGCCCTAGCTGTAGTTTCCAGTCTTGACCTGTTTCTCCTCTTACAAGCTTCTCCCATATTTCAGTCAATTTTGTACTTGACCTCTATGCACGTTCCATCTTTGATGAGTGGAGTGTACTATGAGATTGTACATAAATCCTCTATCTGTGATCTGCAGGTTCAGGTTTCTAATTGCTGACATCATCTCCCACTCTTGTCTAATAAAACTGGCCACAGTTCTATGGTTCATACGACTGAGTGCATCTGCTACATTGTTTGCTTTGCCCAAATGATAATGGAGAGCAAAATCATAATCTTGAAGATACTCTATCCACCTCCTCTGTCTCATGCTAAGCTATTTCTATCCAAACAAGTATTTGAGACTTTTGTTATCGGAGTAGAGTTCAAACTTCTCTCCATAGAGATATTGCCGCTAGCTTTTGATTGCGAACACCACTGCGGCTAACTCAAGGTCATGGGTGGGATAGTTCCGCTCATGAAACTTCAACTGTCTAGAACCATAGGCCACTACATGCATACCTTGATAGAGAAAACATCTCAATCCTTCACCTGAAGCGTCACTATACACTGTGTACCCTTTGCCTCGTTCTGGAATGATCAAGATGGGAGCTGTTATCAGTCTTTCTTTTAGCTCTTCGAACCTCCTGTTGCACTTGTAAAACCCCACCCTTTTTCACTCACCGAAAATCAGAGTCTATTTTTTTTTTTAAATAAAGAGTGAGAGAGAGCGGGACGCCACGACGAGAGCTAAGTCTGAGCTTCCAAAGCCCGACCCTTAACTGGCCAACGATACGTGTACGTGGACCAAGTCCACTAAAACAGTTCACACGCATTAAAGCTATACTTGCGGAATAAACACATTGCGAAATTATCATATGATTAGAGTTACTATCCCTATCCATTTCTAAGAAAGGAAGTCCATCACATAAATTAACTTAAGTTCAAATGTCCAAATGTAACCAAGCCATAGCAAGATAATTCTAAGTTATTAGTCCCAAAATGCGATTATCTCAAATTACATTGTCCAAAATAAAACTTAAATAAAATAAGCATAAACTATCCAAGCTCCTACGCTTGGCTTCTTTCACGTCCATCGCCCGTTCCGTTCCCTGTACCATCATCTAAGGTAGAAGTAGGGGGTTAGTCAACGCGCCCAGTAGGAGTTCCAAGTAGGGCCATACATGGGATTAGTATAAAATCAATATAGAAAAACATATCATACTTATATAAAACTTTTGTAGTATTAAAACAGTGCATGATACTCATATCATATCATGCTAATGTAATGCCATGTCATGGATCATATGCCAATGATCTCCCACCCACTTCCTTTTTAAACATCATGTATTTCTCCCCACATGTGTTAATCAGTCCACCGAATGGAGCGTGGACTCCTTTTACATTTCAAACATCATACATCTCTCCCCACGTATGTTAATCGGTCCCACCGAATGGAGCGTGGACTCCTCTTACATTTCAAACATCATATATTTCTTCCCGTAAGTCAATCGGAATCAGTGTGGATCCCTCCCCACGTTTGTTTATCGAATACCCCGAATGGAGCTTGGACTCCTCTCATATGTTCCCTCCCATGCCATGCATGAATGCTAAGTGTAAAGATGCCATTTCTTTCAAATTACAATATGCCATTGGAAACAATTCATATACATATATATTTCATAATTCAAGTAAGACAACATGTTGAAACGTACAAAACCATATAAATTCCACATGTATCAATAAGGTAGGAATCCTACCCAAACCCGATTTACTGTCTTTTTCTTGTTTCGCACGAACAATCGCTAACCGTCACCTTGAAGCGAATCACGCCTCTTTACCTTATCAATTTAGTCATACACATGTATCAATTAAAGAAATCAACTTTTCATTTCAATCGCATTTATGCATCATAATCCTTAAACCGGTTAAGACCCTAAATAGGGTTCGGCCATACGACGTGGCTGGAATGTGTTCATGTCCACCAAGACCCATCAATGGGGTTCGGCCATACAACATGGCCGAACCTCACTCCTTGGTTTTTGACCCTCTTTTAATCCTTGTTTTATATTGAAACAAAATGGGTCAACCATCATTCCTTTCTTTTTATTTCTTAACCTAATAATCTATAGTTAATCAATTTTTAAATCTTCATGGACTCATAAAATCATTCATGGGGTTCCTGTCCACCACCCATCCAACGGATGATAAAAACCCATCCGCGAACGGTAGAAACCCGTTCACAAGCATGTAACCCATCCGCAACCAATATCACATTCATGTCTGTTACCCGTCCGCGGACGGCAGAAACCCTTCCTACAGCCATACAACCCATCCGCAGACAACATACCATTACTGTCTGTTACCCTTCAGCGGACGGTAGAAACCCGTCCCGCGGACTGCAGAAACCCGTCCAACAACCATATGACCCGTCCGCAGACAACATACCATTACTGTCTGTTACCCGTCCGTGGACGGTAGATACCCGTCTCGTGGACGGCAGAAACGCGTCCGCGGACGGTGATACCCTTTCGTAGACAGTGTAACCCTTGGTTGTTTGCTATCACCCTTATCCCTTTTAAACATGTATTAAGTCCTTAATTGTTTTGTTTTGGCTCGGCCCTTCTTCATAAAATTCATCCGTTAATCATGTATAAACATAATCATCATCATCATACCTCATTTTTACAACTTATCTTACCCACCAAACAAGGTTAGGTCTTTTCTTTTCATTCCAAACTTTTAACCATCCTTGAATGGATTTCAAATCCATGGTCTTATAACCAGTTGGCCGCCCAAATATCTTAATCAAATGTGGACCCCATGGTTTCGGCCATTCCATAGCCGAAACCATGGTTCCATTATTTTCTTAAATTTAATACCATGAAACATAAACCTTACTTTTTCCGCATCTCCTTCGTTTTCTTTCGTCCTGTCTTCCTTGCTCCTCAGTCCTTCTCCTTTCTTGTTTCTTCACTGATTCTCCAAGTGCAAGCCGAAATGGGAGAGATAGAGAGAGATGAGAAGAGAAGACAATCTCTTGTTTCCTTAGAGATGTGATCGGCCAAGGTATGTTGAGAGAGGGAGAGAGGATCGGCCAAGTGTAGTGTAGTTGAGAGAGGGAAAGAGAGAGGGAGAGAGATGAAGATTTCTTGGTTTCAAAGAGATGGAGAAATCGGCCAAAGGGGTGGGGTTTCCTTTTTTTTTAAAAAAAATCAGGCCAACTACCCTCATTAGTGTTTGGTCTAACCAAGGAGTCCACTGGCACAAACAAGGCACCTCCTTGGTTCCCAACGTGCATGCCTAGGGTTTCCATGAGATGGAAACCCTCCATCTCCCCATTTGACTCACTTAGAGCCTCTTCCTCTTCCATGCAACTCGGCTCACTCCATGCAATCTTTTTGAACTCATTTCTCCAACTCAAGCTCTTTAACTCAACATTAATAAACTCTTACTCAACTCATGTGGATTCAATTTCCAACTCAAGTCACTCAACACATTTGAACTCACCCATGGTTGACCAAGTCAACCATGGCTTAGCCGACCATGTAGGTTACCTTAAACCATTTGCCACCTCACTTAATGAGGTGGATTTGGGTCCCACTTGGCCATGTCACTCACATGCCACCTCACTTGATGAGGTGGATCCTATGCCTTGGGTCATAAAATCAATTCATCTTGACCCATTGGGTCCCAATTGGGTAGTTGACCCATTTAATCACACATACCCAATTATTTCCAATTAGAATTCTATCCTTGATCCATTGGATCATAATTGGGCCATTGACCCAATTCTTATCCATTTAAAATCCATTTCATCCATAAATCTTAAATTCAACAAATTAAACAATTTAATTAGTCAAAATCCAATATATTATTGCATTGAAAAATCCGAGATGTTACAGCACTGATCTGTGCATTTGAACTTGACTCCTTTATCAGTCAATCGGGTGAATGGGGCCACAATTTTGGAGAAGTCCATGATAAACTTGGGGTAGTACCCTGCGAGACCTAGGAAACTTCGGATCTCTGTGACGTTCTGAGGTGGTTTCCAATCTTTCACCGCAGCTACCTTTGCTGGGTCCACTGCTATCCCTTCCGTCGTCACTATATGTCCCAAGAAGTTGACTTTAGACAACCAGAATTCACATTTACTTGCCTTGGCAAACAATCTGTTGTTTTTCAAGGTATTCAAGACAATCTGCAAGTGCTCAACATGTTCTTCTTCACTTGTGGAGTAGATGAGAATGTTATCTATGAATACAATCACAAACTTGTCTAAGAAGGGACAGAAGATTCGATTCATTAAGTCCATAAAAATTATCGGTGCATTTGTCAATCCAAAGGGCTTAACGATATGTTCATATAGGCCATATCTGGTTCTAAATGTTGTTTTTTCTATACCCTCTTCTTTGACCCTGATCTGATGATAACCTAACATGAGGTCTATCTTGTAGAAGTGACTAGCCCTCTCAGCTGATCGAATAAGTCATCAATTTTCAGAAGAGGATATTTGTTCTTGATTGTGACTTGATTGAGGTGTCGATAATCTACACACATTCTTAGGGAGCCATCTTTCCTCTTGACAAACAATGTTGGTGCTCCCCACGACGAAGTGCTATGTCGGATGAAACCCAATCGAAGTAGCTCATCAATCTGCTTCTTCAGTTAAGACATTTCCGCTGGTGCCATCCTGTAATGTGGGAGTGACACAGGTGCGGTGCCAGGGAACAATTTGATTTCAAAATCAATCTACCACTTGGGAGGTTAACCTGGAAGTTCTGTTAGAAAGACGTCAGCATAGTACTTCACTACTGCTGGTAGGTGGAGATGGGTGAATCTTCCAATCTGGTGTTGTTCAATAGAACCCGTCTGACTTCATCTTGAGGCTTTCCACATATGGATCTTTTCATCGTGTCCCCATACACAATGAATTTTTGTCCCTCGGGTGACCAAAATGTGACTCTCCTACCATAACAATCAATGCATGCCTGATAGTTACTCAACCAATCCATGCCGAAGATCACATCATACTCGGCCATATCCATCACTAAATAGATGAACTCAAACTGGAAATCAGCCAATTCAGTATTAGCAGAAGTGCAAATCAATCCAAGTGATGTGTCGCCAGCAAGTGATATGATAGTGAGGGCAGATGACAATTGTTGTACCAATTTACCCGTAGCAGAAACAAATGAAGCAGACAAGAAAGAATGTGATGCACCCAATTCAAATAATGCAATTGCATGCAAACTACCAATGATGGCCATACCTCGGATCACAGAGTGATCAACTGTCTCTGGAGCAGGAACAAAAGAGTATACTTGTCCCGAAGCTGCTGGTGCTGGGGGTCGTCTTAGCTAAGTCTGTGACTAAGACATGTGGGTCTGAGCTGGTCTACTTGGCGAACGGTAGAATGTCCGTGTTAGAGGTCCTTGGCGAAGTTGAGGACAGTTTATCCTGATATGATCTGTCTGTCCACACTGGAAACATGAGAAGGTGCTGCCAGAAGGCTGTGTGGCCGATGTCCTACTGAGCTGTAGACAGTTCTTCGTTATGTGGCATGCTTGCCCTCAGTGATAGCATGAGAATGTGCTGCCAGTAGACTGTACGACAGATGCATAAGTTGAAGGACATGGTGCATTTGGTCGGAATTTCTTATGATGCTGGGAGGAACTTGCACCACTTTGTTTTCTTCTTCATTCCATGAAACTTGTTGAGTCTGCCAGATCTTTCTCAATGGTGATTTCCTGGCTCACTATCTCTGCATATGTCTTCTCCGCCGAGGATATTACCCTTGACCGGATAGAGGGTCGAAGACCTCATTCAAACTTTCGAATCTTCTTCAGCTCAGTATCCACCATGTAAGGAGCATAAGTGGACAATCATGTGAACTCCACTTGGTAATCCGTAACTGACATGTTTCTCTGCACAAGATTTATCAATTCAAGTGCCTTGACTTCTCTTTCTTCTTTAGGAAAATAGCGTGCTAAGAACAACTCAATGAAATACTTCCATGTCCTATCCGTCAATAGCTCATCTTCTTCGACCATTTTCCACCACTTTTCTGCATCATTGATGAGTTGGGAGCTAGCCAAAAGGATTCGATCTTCCTCATTTGTGATTTTGATCAACTTGAATGTCTGGGTGATGTTTTCCACCCAATTCGTAGCTTCTATTTAGTCCTTCAGGGGTTTCATTGGTCTTCTCGGAACTTGGCCTCGAAAAGTCCGAGCCAGGTTCTGAGACCTCATACCTTTCAATGGTCTTCGGAACGTCATATGTTCCCTCGAACTGTCGAGCCTTCGGCACTTGTCTCAAAATGTCCGAGGAGGTTCCGAGTCCAGTTCTGAGACCTGTCTTCCTCAAACAGTCACTTGCAGAAAACTATAGTGCGGGTCGAGTTTGTTGAACTCGAAAATTACATTAGGTGGGTCATTGGCCTTGATTCTTACTCTTAAGCCCTTAGATTGATTCCATATATGATTGGTCCCATTTTAGTGGCTTAATACTCATGATTTGATTAACAAATTCATAGATCTTAAATCAAATTCCATGAGTAGTGAGGAAACCCAAAAGTTCCTAAATTTTCCAATTTCCATTTTCTTAACCCCAATTTGTCTTATGTTGATTCTAAATTATTTTAATCCTTAAATTAAGCCTTAATACTAAGTCTAGGAAAAAAAACTAACTTTTGTGAAGCGTTTCCAAGGATTTCTCTTCCTTCTTTCTTTCTTCCTTTCTTCTTTTACTTGAGATTCTCTATTGGAGGAGAAGAGAGGAGGAGAAAAATCGTGTGAATGGTGGTGGAGATGGAGATGGGTTGCCGAGAAGATAGAGATAAGGAAGAAGAGAGAAGCGGTTATGAGATGAAGATAAGGAAGAAGTTGTTTTGATGAGATAAAGACAAAGGAAGAGGAAAGAATTATCTGCTGAGACGATGAGGATAAGATTGATTTCAGATTGTCCAAAGAAGAAGGAAGATAAGATAAGGAAGGATAAGGAGTTAACCGAGCAACTGGAAGAAAGAGAAGGCAGCTGCTATGTACCAACTGGGTTTCAAGAAGATAGAAAAGACAACAAGAAGAAGAAAAGATAAGGAGAGATAAGAAGAAGAAAAGATAAAGAAGAGATAAAGTTAACTGATTACAGAGAAAAAAAAGGGGATAAAGATGAAAGACTTTGAAAAAATAGTTATCTGCAGATGAAGGGATAAGGAGAAAGGAAGGAAGAAAGATAAGAAAAAAAGAATCAAGTAACCGATGCTAAGAAAGGAAGGAAAAAAATATCAGAAGATGTGTTAGCCGAGATTTTGAAATGGGTCTTATCCCGACTAAATTTGAAGGGTCTCTTATCTCATCATTTCTCGTCTATAAATTCATGTGTTTGAGACCATTGAAGGTTGAACCGGGCAAGACGTCGAAGGGACTGAAGTTGGAAGACCAAAGACAGAGAAAAATATTTAATTTCTTGTTAGCTATTTATTTTTATTTTTATGTAAAGTCCAAAGCATTGTATTTCATTTCCAAATTTTTAAATAAAATTCATGGCGGTTTGTTTAGATTTATGTTATTCCCAATTATTGAATATTTGATAATGATAGTTTTTAATTTTATTTTAATTATTTTTATGAACTTTATGAAACAAATTAATTTTAGAATTTTTCAAGGAAAAGCGGAACCCTTGTTAGGATTAGTGGGACTTGACCAATTTTCCAGTCTAAAGTTCTTTTCAATAACGGTTTATTATAGATCTAGAAAATGCAAGTTAAATCTCTCTCAAGCCTAAGTCTTGATTTGAAAAATTCCGATTTAATGGATGATGTAATTATTCTAATTAGAATTATAATAAATGAGGAACTTGAATTATATTTAATAATTCCAGAATATTTCATAGTCGAGGCCATCATTTTATTTTTTAAATAGGATAACATGCCGCCTTCGATATTTGTCATGATTCCATTGTAAAATATGTAAATAATTTATAATTATTGTTTTATTTTATTTTTTCTTAAAAATCCTCAAAACGATTTAACTAGGTTAGAAATATTTTCTTTGTTTCTTAAATTTTCATTTTCAATTAGATTGAGGTCATTTAAATTTACTCCACTATTTTAATCAAAATTTATGTTAACTACTAAAAACTAGATAATCAATTAATTATTGTGCTAAATTAAGATTATAACTATATGTATTAGAAAATTATTTTATTAAATCACATTATTTTAAAAGTACCAATTTTTATTTCGTACATATATTTTATTGATTTCCCTTGGGTACGACCTCGAACTCATATTCTATACTATTAACTGGTTCGTGCGCTTGCGAGTTAATTTAAAATCATAACAAGTTTTTGGCGCCGTTGCTAGAGAAATCTCGAAATAAATTGTGTGCCATTTGATTATGTGATTTTTGAAAATAACTCTAATACTGGAGATATGTATTAATTTAGAATTTCATCTAACTTAGGAAATTTTCTAAATTAAAATAAAAAAATTTTAAATTTTAAAAGAAAAAGAAAATTTGAAACAAAGTTTTGATTTAATGGGGTGGAGTCCAATTTTCATAACTTGACTTGATTTTTTAAAAAAAATTAGGTTACAAATATTATATTTCTTCCGTTAGTTGTAACTTTAGGACAATTGCACTTAGATCGGTATCATGCATTTTATTTTATTATTTTTTTATTTATTTGAAATAGAATCTTCACCAAAGCTTTTATTGTCTGTTTTGCAGGAATTTTTATTACGCCGCACTTAAAAATCACTGGAGATATGCACAACACGCTAAGGAGCTTTAAATTGCGAGCTTAAAAAAAAATTGCTGAAAATACGCATAAAAGGCTAAGGTGGGTGCCTAATTTTTTTTTTTATATATCTCATGCATTCATATAGATTTATTTAGGGTGTTCTTTATTTCTTTATTTTACTTATTGCTTGCATTTAATCTGTTCATGCATCTAGGTTGTTAGTATTCATGCATTAGTTTAATTGTTTTATTATTTTTTGCATATTTGTTTGAATGTTGTATGGTAATTTAGGACTGCATTTTCACAATACTTAAGAAAAATAAGATTAGTAAAATTGATCCATGCATCTCCTTAATAAAATAAATTAAGGAACCATTAGGCTAGATTTTAGGGTTTCATGCTCATTAGAAACATTTTCAATCTAAATTAATTTTTGCAACTGGTAAATAATTTTTTTTCAATCATGGTGCATTAGTTCTGTCACCAAGGTGTAAAGAGCCTAAAGATAAGTGGAAACTTAAGTAGATGCCTTGTGCTCCTCCACTTATCTGGGAACTTACCTGGCCATGATTGTGGTTAAACTCTCATTGAAGACTTACATTATTTGGAAAGAAAAGTAGGAGCAAGTTTAAAAATAATCCTTAGGGTCCCATTAGCTAAATAAAAAATTTGATTGCATTAGTGTAATTCAAATTTAGATTTAGGCATTCTTCTTGTGTGAATTTGGGTGAACATGAATGATCTTGTTTGTGTATGAAATATTGGTGTCGTGACTCACACAATCGTTTAGTTTGAGTCAAGTCTTCTATTGATTTACCAATCATTGTGTTCGGAGCTCAGTCTAGCTCAGTCATAGACAGTCCAACTCCATCACCACCACCATCACCTAAATGGCCGAAGAAAGAGTCGAAGAGAGAACCCTCCAAGATTACATTTCAGCAGTCATTCCCAATACACCATCAAGCATAGTTGTCCCACCAACTAATGCAACCTTTGAACTCAAACTAGGCCTATTACATCTTCTACCCACATTCCATGGACTTGATCATGAGGACCCTGACCTACATGTCAAAGAATTTTTAGAAATCTGCGTCACCATCAGACTCCAAGGCATCACTAATGAATACCATCACAAATTCTCTACCTGCAAATACCATCACAACTTGGGATCTGTTAGCCAACAAGTTTTTGAATAAATTCTTCTCTGTATCTAAAACTAACGCCCTCAAGAAAGAAATTTCAAACTTCAATCAGAAGGAAGGTGAACAATTCTATGAATCATGGGAAAGATTCAAAGACACATTGAATACATGCCCCCCACCACGGTTTTGAAACGGGAAGACTCGTGCAATTCTTTTATGATGGTTTAACCATATCAAACCGCACAATGGTCGAGTCTATGAAGGGTGGAGAATTTTTAATGCTAGTTGCAACCAATGGATGAAATTTCTTAGAAACCTTGGCAGAAAGTTCTCAGCGATGGGACTTCTCCAAAAGAGATAATTCAGCCCAATCTTCAAAGAGAGGAGGTTTATACGATGTTAGTACCGACTTAGATGTTAAGCTTGCAATTGCAAACTTAACAAAGAAAATCTATGCGTTAGCGATGACTCAGGCAATGAACCCAACATTAGGAATGAATGCAGAGGTTTGCGCGATGAGTTCTAACTTAGGACACACTGCCCAAAACTGTCCTTCCTTCGGATCTAATACTGAGTGCTCAACCGAACAGGCCAATGCACTCAATAATTTTGGAGGACAGCAGGGAACCCCTCTCTCTGCCACATACAATCCTAATTGGAGGAATCATCCAAATTTTTCTTGGCACCATAATCAACCCCCTCAATATCAAGGTCCACCATACCAACCACCTCAGAACCATCCACTCCACCCATCTCTAAATCATCCAACCCAGTCAAATCAATCTTATCAATCCAATCCATCTCAACAACGTGAGCCCTCTCTCGAGGATACGTTGCATCAATTCATGCAGTCTTCCCAGCAGGCTATGCACAAGCTTGAAACATAGCTTGGGTAATTAGCCACCGCAATAGGAGATATGGAGAAAGGTAGATTTCCCAGTCATCCTATCGCAAACCCCAAGGGCCAGAATGAAGTTTCATCTTCTAATCCAGAAGACGTACCAAGACTAATTTGAGGATCCATACCCATTCACTCATCTACCCATCTTCATCATTTCCATTACCCAAACCCACATATCCATCTGTCTATGTCTGAGTCTGTCTGAATCTTCAGTGTCCAGTTTAGGTTTTCATTGAGTCAGTCTAGGCTTTCCTCATTTGGTCCATTTTGCACCTTATGCATTCCTAGGTTTACACCTGGCCAGTGTCAATTAAGGAATATTGAAGACAAAGTTCAATACAAGTTTGGGGGTACTAAGGTCATTTATCATTTAAAAAAAATAATTCATCATCTGTTTTGTCTTTGTGACCAGCAGACGTTAAAGAACTGGATAGGAGTCATGCATGCAGACGGTCGAGTTTTTTTCTTCGCTTTGTGTCTGTCTAGAACATAAGTTCCCCCAGACTTGTGTAGGAAAATCGTTTCTGTCACGCCCCGACCCGAAAGGTGGGTCCGGAATGCGACTGATTTTTTTTTTTTTTTGGAAACTAAACCAACTCTAGCATTCTAACTGGGCCGGATCAATAGTTAGGCCCAAAGGTCACACATGATCTCGACATGTGGGCTCAAACATATACCATAAGTCTACCCAACGTAAACACAATCAATAACACATAACATGAACACATAATTCCAACACTGAATTATCGTTGAAACATCATCAGAGTAACTACAGTCGTATGGTAGTTTAATACATCACATTTAAACAAACTAAGTATCAGACACGGTACTTTACAAAAACAAATGGTTCCAAGAACCAAAAGGCAAAGACAAGGGTATTCCCCTCAGTGGGAATCCCAAAGCAACGTCGCAGCTTATCCACTCTAAGCTTTAAACAGAGGGTTCTTCTCCTCGGGTTCATCTCCTGAAAGGTGAGTGGGGTGAGCTAACTAGCCCAGTGAAGGAAATATAATAGTGCAGTTTAAGTAAACATCAGGTTAGCAAATAATAAAAAATTGCAATATAATATCTCATGCTTGATAACAAATAAGCATAATATCATAATCATCATTCCACACTTCCTCATCTTTTCCATTACTACTGTCATCCAGCGTATCGCCTACATACTACGCTGAGACCATTGTATTAAGTTCCGACACGGTCAAAATACATCCTTGCAAGTACATCTCCAGCCCTCACATGGCCGATACTGACACTCCTCAAGTCAGGAACTGTCGACACCCACGGTCTAGTAGACGTAAATCATTTCACACACATGGCCGATATTGGTTCAATAGTCAAGGGCAGTATTACATATCTCATATGATCAACATCATAAACATTTCACAATTGACATAAGCACTTCTTACAACAGTGCATCATGTCTAAGCATATGGGTGGATTCATCAAATCTGAAACCACTCATTGTTCAAGACTCATCTCATAAGAACCTAATTACACCTACTGCAAAGTTAAGTTCCCTCACCGTAAATGTGTGGTATTGCGGTCTCTGTACAACAAGCAAACAAGTGCTCAATCAATCATAAGTCAACATACATAGCATCAAATACATACACACAAGTAGTATTTCAAAACCATACTTGTTTTCCAAAAATATCCAAGGTAAATGGAATTGATTCTCCTACTTGGTTTCTAACCATTTTAGATTACAATAATCCACAATATAGTAATAGTAAGGTGCTCAGTCCAAAACTATATTGTCTTCTGAGCATGACCAGATTGACTTATTGAGTTAGGTCTAGATACTCAGATCACTTCTCGTTTGTCGTCTGGATAGGACCAGATTTGACATGTTGAGTAAGGCCTTGAGGTCATTCAGTGCCCGACAAATATAGCGTCGTCCTGGAAGTGAAATCACTCAGTGCTCGACCAATAGAGTCGGCCTGGAAGTGAATATAATAGTATAAACAGTATAGTAATAAGAGAATAGGGTTAATACCACTTTTAATTTTATTAAAAGGTATAACATCACCTACATCAATAATCAAACAATATTTTTCACTAAAAACTGGGTCCATCGGAACAAGCCTCGGAACCAGGTACTATGGCTTCGGATCATCCGAAACATTGCCTAAACTAGTCACTGACTTCGGACTATGGGTCTGACTTCAGATCGTCCGAAGATCCTTCCGAACCGAAAAATCCGAAAAACAAGTCTCAGTGGGTCTATGTGTCTCGGATCATGCCGAGTGAGGCTCGGATCGTCCGATTGGGTTTCGGTCCTTCCGAACTCGGCTCGGAACATCCGGCTGAGTTAAACTTGCCTCGGACTCTTCGGGCTTTGGGTGAAGCTCGGAACGTCCGAAGGGGTCCTCTCGGACCGTCCGAAGGGTGTGACCCTCGGACCGTCCGAGAGCCGTCTTCCTCCACTGTCTGCAACAATAGACAGTGACGGGCAGACACTGCATGAAATACGAATCCAGAAACAGTTGGTTTCCCGAATTCCTTTTCCACATCTAACCGGTCAGATGGACTCCTTAGTGAGTCCTCTTTCCATAGGGAGTGATTTGGAACTTTGAAACTCATTAAACCAACGGATTTTAAAACGAAAGCGCCGCTGGTACAAGAAAACGCATCATTTTTCTTAGACTTTAAAATGGTTTTACACACTCAAAACTTAGCCAAATTCGATTTTTCTTAATTCTAAACTAACTGAAATTTAAAGAGGAACACAGTGGTTACCTTCACTGGAGTTCCTGGGCTAAAAATCCGGTCTTTGAAAAGTTCCCTTCTAAGCTTACGGGTGACAAAAACTGGGAAAACAGAGGCAGAGAGGGGAGACTAGGAAAACCAGAGAGTAGGGACACTGAGAGGGAAGAAAGATTGGGAGTTTGATCTGCTGAGCTGATGCCTCATTTATAGAATTTTGTCCGTGGATGGTGGCCGTCCGGCCACTGCATGAGGCTGCATAGAGCTGCTGTTGACGTCCCGAACAGTGTAACCACTGTTAGATAGTCTCGGTTGCAAATAAGTCCTCCTGAATTTCTGGTTTTGCAAAATGGCCCCTCTTTTGATAAAAACTTGATTTTTAACAAAAAAATATGATTTTTAAAAGCTCAAAAATTTAATCCAACCTGACAGATAAGTTGGGTTTTAAAAACTCTAATCACTATAAAAATTTGGAGATTTAAAACTCACCAAAACTATTGATTTAAATAAAACCCATAATTTAACACTATTTAAGGGTTTTAACTTGTGTTAAACAAAATAATTTGAAATCCACATTTTTGGGGTTTGAAAAAATAACTACACCATACTTAAAATGGTCTAACATACCACACTTGTTTCAAAAATTATCTCATTTCCAAAACCATTTAAAAATATTTATTTCTCCTTTTCGGGGTTTTGACTAGCGGTTTTAAATACTATTTTCTGAAAATAATTTTTTTTTTAAATCAGAAATAGAAATCCTTAACTAAGGAGAATAATATCATCCAATAATAATCACATAACAAGGCAATGAATATAATAATAATAATAAGCGGTAAACTACCATTTTGCCCCTCCAGCTGGGTGAGCTGGATTACTGAGCTTTCGAGCTTCGATTGGGCCACACTTTGGCTTTTCAAAAAGCCCTAACCGAAAACTTCGAGATTAACCGGTCTAAGCAAGGTTTATTAAGCTAAACTACGCCTAATTTGGGTCAGGGTATTACAGTTTCCTTAGCCATGATTTTATTTTTAAATAAGATAACATGCCGCCTTCGATATTTGTCTCGATTCCATTGTAAAATATGTAAATAATTTATAATTATTGTTTTATTTTATTCTTTCTTAAAAATCCTCAAAACGATTTAAGTAGGTTAGAAATATTTTCTTTGTTTCTTAAATTTATATTTTAAATTAGATTGAGGTCATTTAAATTTACTCCACTATTTTAATCAAAATTTATGTTAACTACTAAATCTAGATAATCAATTAATTATTGTGCTAAATTAAGATTATAACTATATGTATTAGAAAATTATTTTATTAAATTACATTATTTTAAAAGTGCCAATTTTTATTTCGTACATATATTTTGTTGATTTTCCTTGGGTACGACCTCGCACTCATCCTCTATACTATTAACTGTTTCGTGCGCTTGCGAGTTAATTTAAAATCACAACAATAGCAAAGAACAAACCACCTCATACGGTTTTTCCATTATGCAATTCCGATTTTGATACACCTAGTGGACCCCACACGAACTTCTAATCCCAATATGCTTCGCCGACTCCTCCTATCCTTTAATTCCATTCATTGGTCTCTCTTCCTCCTCTCACAAAAGTCAACCATCCCTCTTTCCTCTCCTTAGCTTGGGCAATTTTCTCCTCTTCAAGGTATGTTGATATTTTCTTTTGAAATTCTTTTAAATTTCATGGTTTTCCTTCTCGTCATCTCTTATTATTGTTTTTCCATGGTAAAATTCGACCGTGATTAACTAGATCTAAACCATGTAGAACGATGATATAAGGAATAATTTTAGATCTCAAATTCGGATTAGACAGAAACCCCAACTTTGGCGAAAATTGTAAAACTCGGATTTGGGATCATGTTTATAGTTTTCTGCTCGTCTTCGCCAGAAAAATCATAACATGAGTTCCCGAGCATATTTTTAGACAAAATTTGTTGGGTTGGAAGCTATACTGATATATATAGTTGCTGAACGAATTTGAAATCAAAATTTGATGATTTGATACCCCAAATTAGATATACAACTCGGACCAATTTTCTATTCAGATTTTTAGGACAGTTTTGCTAATATTCGTTCCGTAAATCATAACTTGACCTCTGAGTAGCGGAACGACGTAAAATTTATGTCTAAATTGATCAGAACGAGGATATATACCTCCAGAAAAAAATATGAAGGTCCAATTTAATGATTTTATCAGTCAAACTAGACCTACATATGGACCCTATTGCAGAATACAAAATTCTGGACAGTTTTGTAGCGTTCTGGTGTGCAATTTTTAATTCATTCGTTCTAGATCGGATTAGTTCCAAATATGTACCTAAAATCAAGACCTTAGAGATAAATATCTCAATAATTAATTTGAGAATTTTATAAATTGAATTGTTGGGTCTATTTAGGGTTACAATCCAGATACCTTGTTTAAGACTGTAAACTGTTTGGTAGTGTACATGTTCAGGTAAAACGATCATAACTCGGGCTAGGAATATCTTCTTGGGACGCACGAGATATCATTTCGATTGTAATTCAAAGACCTATCTATTGGCATAAGATGATAATTAATTGGTGAACATATTGTTTCCAGAAAATTCTGTAAGATGATCTAATTCTTCACTACAAGGATTTTCCTGGAAAAGTACGTAAAACTTAGAAAACTTAGATTTTTTATTCCCTACTTGCTGAACCAGGACACCTATGATATCAGGAGATAATTTTTTTTAATATAAAATAATAAGTAATGGATTCTCATGTGGTTTTAGAAATTTAGGTGAATGATTAGAATAATTTTTTTATTGGTTTTGATATTACTATTATTTCAGCAAATGTTGGGTCTTGATCGCTAAGAGAACTTCAAGATTTTATTGTGTGCACTTCACGAACTTCTAGGTGAGGAAAAACAATACACTATACTTTATTGTGCATGAAATAGACTGGGTACATGTTGGAATAGTGGTTGTAATCTAGTGCTTACTCACAGTAATGTAAAGTGAGGAGACTCAGTCCGCTCGGATAGTTGGAAATCAATCACTAGTCTTGTTGAAAGGTCTAACAATTATGTTCGACATTGAATGGAAGTTTTGTATATTATGGTAGTATCATGATGAATGATTGAGATGGATTTTTATATTGTGTTGCCATGATAATAATGTTGCTATATCGTTCATTATTATGCAGGTGGGATATTATCGATATTGGATTTGATATTTTGGAACATGTATATGATGTTT
Organism: Chimonanthus praecox; assembly: GCA_022113865.1. Lineage (NCBI taxonomy): Eukaryota > Viridiplantae > Streptophyta > Magnoliopsida > Laurales > Calycanthaceae > Chimonanthus > Chimonanthus praecox. The sequence continues at coordinate 35,175,302 of CM039087.1, forward strand.
ATGTGAATTTGAGATCATATAACCATGTTTAGAGTATGTTGGTGATAGAAACATGACTTTATGTTATTAGGAATGCGTAGATGTTATAGACTATGCTAGAATAATTAGAATTAATACGCATGTGGTTAGAGATCATTGTATGTTGATCATGGCATGAGACATTGCATTCTCATATTAAAGGGTGTTAATGCCCCCAGCTTGGCCGAGTCCCTATTTGTCAATTCCAATTCTCGGGAAGAAGTACTTGCTAGAAGCTTGAAGACTCAATATGATCAAGGAAGAAGATCATACTCCACCAAGTTCAAAGCTCATCGTAATGGCAATCACAAAAATAGGTATATGGCCATAGATGACCTTAGGTGGAACCCACACCTAAGAGAGGACTATTCCTAGGCATAGTTGAACAAATGGTAAAACTATAAAGAAGTCTAGAGAGGAAGCTGGACAGTGAAATAGAAGAGAACTTGGAAATATGAATTACGTTCACTGTTAGCTCGACCAGTCGATCTCACCGTCTCCTCGGTGGAGACAGGATAGACCCATCGTGGTCAAGGACTGGTCGGCGAGTTTGACAGAAGTTCCTGATCATTGAACTGTCATTTTGGATATGCCTCTGACCGAGAATCTCGTATGCACTGACCCCTCGGTGATGAACTTAAACAACCCCTCGTGGTTGACAACTCATCGGTAAAAGACTTATGAGTTCTGGACTATGAACTCAAATGGGCTCTCGATAAAACAGACATCTCGGTATTTTAAGACTGACAGAGAGTAACAGAACGGACCCCTCGGTAAAGGGCGATAGGTCGTTCGGGAAGTAATTATGCCATTGGGAGTGCATTTAATGCGCAACGGTCGGTTGGTTGAACGGTAATAAATATAAACACCGACCCATTGGTGCCACCAACCTGTAGATCCTGAACAACTAGAAAGACCGTTATGACTCCTCTATAGATATGAGTGTTCGGTGATCATTTACTATCTTCTTTAAGCTGAAAAGAGTTATACACTCTAAGGAACGATCAACACTCTTGTGAGAAGAATCATAAACAACGAATCTATTGATTGTGTTTGAAAGTGAGAAAGAGAGGAGGAAAGAAAGATCATAAACAACCAATCTACTGATTGAGTTTGCAAGTGAGAAAGACATAATCTAGGAAACCTGAAACCAGTTTCCTTGTCACCCTGAGTTTGTGATTGCTCTACGACGGCTAAAAGGAGGAGCGTCGCCACTCAGTGGGTGGGATCTTCGAGAAGCACACATTTGCGAGAAAGAACTTCAAGGCAAGTGCTTCTTGGTTTTTAATTTTATTTTTAAAAACTTTTTACCCGAAAGTGGATTAAGGGGGATTTGCTCCGGAACCACTATAAAACACTCTAGAGCGTTGTCTCTGGCACAGTGGTGGGTGGAATTTCGAGCCGATTGAGTGAGGTGGAATTCCTACTCTGATTGTGAGGGTGTAAATCCCCACATAGTGAATTTGGGGATAGGTCAATGTTGAGCGAGTCCTAACGGTGGATGTAGGTTGACAAACTGAACTACTATATTCTTGTGTCTTTCTGCTTGTGGTGTTAAAGTTATTTCCTTATGTTGATTGTTAATCACATTTGCTAACACACACAAACTTAATTGTTGTATCCGATGCGTTTAATTAATCAATCATGTTAATCTTAAAATGGTCCAACTATTTTAGATTGACATATTCCCCCCCCCCCCCCCCCTCTCTCCCCTCCCTCCTCTAGGGTCAATCGTGTTGTTCTAGCTCCCCAGGGAACTTTCAAAGGGTATGGGAGTATAAGAGTGTGGATGTGGATGTGGAGCAACAGGTCGACCATTTGAGGGCTACTTGCACTTGGTTGTTGTAGTGCCATATGTGGACAGAGCCATTTGAGGGTTGTCGGGATCTGATGGCAGATGCATAACCATGTGGGTTGTGTCCATTTGAGGGGCTGCATTGGAACTGGTTACCTATGAGTCACTGTTGGCCGTCCCACCCTAGCAAGAGAAAGAAGAAGAAAAATTTGGAAAAAGAAGGAGAAGAACTTAGGGAGAAGAAGAAGAGGTTGGCCCACCACCTCAAGGTAAAGACTTTGAGACACTTTTCTCATCTCCATCCTCTTCCCTCTCTCAATTCAAACCCTATTATGGCCGATCCTAAGATTAGAGGTTGTCACCATTGATCAAGCATCCTAGCCGATCAAACAAGGAGAGGAAGGAGAAAGGAGGCTAAGGAAGCCGACGGGAGTGGCAAAAGTCGGAGGAGGCGTCGGATTGTAAGTATTTTCTTACACAAGAAATTTTGGATTTTTAGGGTTTAAGATTTGGGATTCATTTTGTAAATTTAATGGTGGCCAAATGATTTTATGCCATGGATTTTAAATCCATCAATTTGAAGGATGGAAAGTGGACAAAACCCTAATGGGTAAATTAGGGTTAGGTTAAGGAAAAATAAATGGATTGAGTGCATTGTGTAATTAGGTATTAATCAAGCATGGAAGTGGGGGTTTTAAATGGATTAATACCATAGGGTTCGGCCATGTAGTATGGCCGAACCCCATGGTAAAAAGGGTTGATGAATCTAATTAGGGTTATGTAATTAATGTGTAAAATTTTTAGGGTTTTAAGGAACGGAGGACATTATGTAATGTAGTTAAATTGATTAAGCAATGGATATATGTAAATATTTTTGGAAGTGAGAATTGGTGAAGGAATCAAAGGCCATAGGGTTCGGCCATGTAGTATGGCCGAACCCCATGGTAAATAATTGAGGAAATTTTAATGGGGTGTTAGGGTTAAAGTTTTGAAGGATGAATTATGGTTTTAGGGTTTAATGATTAAATATTGGTAAATTGTTTTAAAGGGATGGTAAATGAAGAAATGCATGGGAGAAGTGCATGATGTTGATGGCCTTAACAATGGTAGATGATGGAGTATTTTAATTAGGTTTTGTAAAAATGGAAGCATGGAGAATGTTTTAGGGTTTTGATATGGTTAATGATTTAATGTAGGTAATGTTTGAGGAGGTTTATTATGATGGAATCCATGAATAAATGTAAGTGTTTTTATGGTCAAAAAGGGCACCAATGGAATAGTGGACCATGAACCATGGGTTCGGCCATGGTGTATGGCCAAACCCTATGGTGGTGAAGTGATGAAATTAATGGATATAGGGATATGGAAATTAATGGAGGAAATTGATGGACAAAGTGAACCTAATGTTTATTGTTGGGATGGAAAGGTGATTAAGGAATGATGAATCAAATGTACGGTTTAGGTTCTCTCAATGGAGGGACTAATGATGAATCTAATGTGTAATCAAAGACCAAGGAAAATGGGGATTTGGTTAAGTTAAAAGGGGTTGATTGTTAATGAACCAATGGTAGATCATTTTGGCCTAAGACTAATGTGTAGGTTTATGTTTAAATAAATGGACTTTAGGTTAAAATTAAATGGCTGATGTAAGTGATCTTGTGATATGGGTGATGGGTCAATTATGGACCCAAGAATGTGCCTAAGAATGATGATTTAATTATAAGTCGTTTTTAAGGACAAAGGTTAAAGTGTATGCATGTGGATTTGTTAATGGGGATTAGATTAAGTAAATGGTTATTTTTAATAATTTTTATGTCATGGTTGATGGGTCATGAATGGATCCAAGTCTATGATCAATTATGAACTTAGTGGGCAAGGGTGAATGAGTCATTAACCATGGAGAAGAGGTAGTGGCAAAACCGTAATTAATGGCCAAATTCAAGAACTCCATGGGAGATGACCAAGGGCTTAGGGGCTCTAAGTATCAAGTCTATGTATGGTTAAATAAAACCTAGGATGGCTAATTTGTTTTAAATTCACAAATTAAAGGGGTTAAATGGATTAAATGGGACCCACAAAACCTAAATGGTGACAGATTATTCATGTGGACTTGGAAATGATTAATGGGCTTGGAAATAGTTAGAAACATGGACTAATTATTAATGTGTAATAAGGTACTGGATATCGTAAGTGGTGCGTGATCGGCGACCGGGTCTGTAGGATGGAAAAGGAAGAAAGAACGGTAGTCGGTATTCGGTAAGATTCTAACCTTTTTGTAAGCCATGGATTGAGTGATGGTTTCAATGAATTATTTTGGAAATTATATGGTTTGTTTTAAGATTGGTTTTGAATTATGTATTATGTAGGGGTTTTTATTTGATTTATTTTGGTAAGCATATGATTGGTTTAAAATGGGTTTTAAGTCTATGATGTGTTTATTGAGGCTTTGCTTGATCTACTTTTGATAATCAAGTTATAGGTTTTATTGATGGGATTTTTAAATGTCATGGTTTGTTATTATGTTCATTACATGGCATATGGCATCTACATCTCATGCATGGCATGGGAGGGACATGACAGGGGAAGGATGAAATGAAACCGGAGTCCATGCTCCGTCGGGGCGACCGATAAACAGACATGGAGATACTTTGATGTGTTTGATTTATCAGGGATGTTGTATGTAATTATGATACATTGATGATGGTTCTTCCATCAAGGGGGATGATGTGTGATTGTGTATACCTGGACGAGGTTTTGCCGTCCAGGGGGATGATTTGTGATTGTTTATATCTTGACGAGGTTTTGCCGTCAAGGGGGATATGACAGCATGATGGTATGGATGATGGGTGGGGTTCATAACACAGACACCCATGGCATAGCACTCATGTTATGGTTTTTCGTTACAATATTATCTATATGCTTTGTTATCATTAATCCATGTGTTAGCCCTACTCGGAGTCCTACTGGGCGCGTGGTCTAACGCCCTACTTCTACCCTAGCTGGTGACGCAGGAAATGTCGGAGCAGGAGGATGAGACGGGAGCCAAGCTTAGGAGCCTGGGAAGGCGGACTAATTATTTTGTTTAAGTTTATTTTAGAAGATGTGTATTTGTATAGTTTAGCTTGTCGGACTGTATAATTAGATTACTTGTTATATTTTGGTTGCATTTCGGAAGTTGAGACGTTGTGATATATTGGTAATATTATGAATGTTATCTTCCCTGCTATCTCAAATTTGTAGGATAGTCTCTATTATAGCTTCCGCAGTTAATTAAATATTCCTTGAGCTTACGTCTACGTGTGAGCTGTTCTTCGTGGACTTCGTTCCACGCACACGTAGGGTTGGCCAGTTAAGGGCCGGGCTTTAGAAGCTCGGACTTAACTCGCATCGTGACGTCCTCGCCTTTTATCACTATTGAAAAAAAAAATAGACTCTGATTTTCGGTGAAAAAGGGCGGGCGTTACATGACGCGGAACAAATTGTTATTTTTTAATCAATAATAAAGAGACAATTACCGCACTTGGGAAACACACGTACATATACATTTTTTTAATTCAATTACTTCCAATGAGGTAAGAACCTTTACTAAAATTTCGGCAGAGTCTCCCCTAAAATATGGACAGTTGGGTCGACTTTGGCCTCTACAATAAATTACCTTTTCAACAGTCGTAAAATCTTACATATCCCAAACTTTACATATTAATAAAGGTCTCCATAACAACAAACATAATATCCATGGTTAATATACATGGTTTATCAAATAATTACATCAATAAATAAACATAACCATGTCACCCAAAATATCAAAACATTATAATAGATGTGATGTGCGTGGAAATCAGCTAAAAGTGTAGATATGGTCGTCCTCTTAGTCCCTCGGGCCTCGCCGGTGTAATAGTACCTGCAAATGCAAGGAGGTGAGTATCAACAAGCTCAATGAGGAAATCCATGCATGCTACACACTCATGCACCCACATGATGAGGATGTATGAAATGGAATGTAGATAAAGCTATGCAATCTGCCATACTATTTGAATATCCATATAAAATCAAGTCCTCCATGTGACACCTCTATGTAACGGGGAGTTACAATCACAAACAAACCACGACCCCTAGCGAGATTTAGGGCCCATGACTTACTAAGCGGGAGACTCACGACTGGCGTGACTGTAACACCCCAGAAATTTTAATATTAATTAATGGGATTAAAAGGGTGATTAATGATTAACTAATATTAAAATGACTTAATTAAGTAATTAAGATGGATTCAAGTGGGATTTAATTAAAAGATTAAAATATGATTTAATGTTAAGTGATGTGGTGAGTAATTAAATTTATAAAGTTAATAAAAAAATTTATTAATAATGTGGCATCGCTCCATATGAGGGATGACATGGCATGTCACTTGGAAAGGTGTGACCCAACACCACACTCCCTTCACTTAGGGTAACCACAAGAGAGAAAAAGCCTCCACACCCTTTTATTTTATACCCTCACACAACACTCTCCTTATTTCCCTCTCATCCACGCGACACTCTCTCCTTACTCCACTTCTCTAACACGGCAAAGGCTCTCGTCACCATTCCTCATCACTGTGCACCCCAATCTTCCACCCTTCACACGTTTTCCTGCTCCTCTCTTCCTCCAGTAGTGAAACTCAAGCAAGGAAGAAAGCAAGAGAAGAAAAGAAGAAAGAAGGAAGAAAATCGTGGAAAGCTTCGTAAGGTGTTTATTTTTCTCGCTAGATTTAGTATTAAGACTAAATTTGAGGATTAAGATGGTTTGGAATCAACCCAAGACAAATTTGGGTTAAGGAAATGGAAATTGGAAAATTTGGGGATTTTTGTGTTTTCCCACAACTCATAGAGTTTTATTTAAGATCCATGTATTTATTAATCAAATCAGGAGTATTAAGCTTCTAAAATTTGACAAATCACATGTGGAATCAATCTAAGGGATTAGGTTTAGAAATCAAGACTAATATCCTACCCATTTGTGATTTTTTAGTATAGTGAACTCGGCCCGGACTGTAGTTTTTCTGCAGTTTTTTGCAAGTGACTGTCTGAGGAAGATAGGTCTCGGAACCTCCTCAGACGTTTTGAGACAAGTGCCGAAGGCTCGGACAGTCGGAGGGAACGAATGACGTTTCGAGAACTATAGTGAGGTATAAGGTCTCGGAACCTGGCTCAGACATTCCGAGGCCAAGTTCCAAGAAAACCAATGAAACCCCGAAAGGACTAAACACTTAGAAAAATTTGTTAAGTTCAAAAGAGAACCCGAGGTCTCGGAACCTGGCTCGGAAGTACCGAGACCAAGTTCCGAGCAACCTAATATGAATTAAAAATCTACATGTCTCGGAAGTGCTGAGAGAAGACCTAGAAGTTCTGAAATCTCAGAACTTGGTTCAGAGGTTCTGAAATCAAGTTCTGAGCAAACCAACGTATTGTATACTTCGAACGATCCGAAGGATAACCCAGATGTTCCGAAGCTACAGAACAAGCTTCGGAACTTCCGAACAAAGTGACTCAAGTTCCAAACTGGCAGTGACATACTGTTTTGATCTTAGCCCCACACTCTTATTTTGATCATTAATGTGAGATTAATAAGACACCAATAATATTCTCCAAATCTAATCTCCTAAGTAGTAAAAAATGAAAGTAATAAGTATTAGGTTTGGAAACCAAAGAAATTAATTAACGATGTGATTGTTGTGTCTTCATCCATGGAAATAACCGAAGGACCCGGAGGTAACTTAGGAGTCATACGTGTTGTTCGTGATTCGTCCTCCCCGTCAACCTATCTCCAATCATGTAGGTTTTCCTACCTACTTGAAATACCAAAGTGATATTATAAATGTATATTTGATTTAAAGTTCTATAAATTGCTTTGAATGTATGTTTTGATGGTGATTTGATAAAATGTAGTTTCAAGCACGAAAAATATGGATTATTTTATATATTGTCAAATGAATTTGATATCATTGCATGGACATAAACTTCATGCATTTGCATGGGATGGAAAAGCATGAGACCGAGACAAAGGGACGACGTACTTTACTTGGGAACATTTACATATGTATGGAATGAATAACCATTGTATATGGCCGCATCCATGGGTTATAGAAAACATGGCATTCTAATTGGGGAGAAAGCTCCAGGGTCAAAAGAAGTCTCGAAACCTGTGCAGGAGTATGGGTGTGTAGCGCCCCCCCGGTATTCCCTGTTAAATTACTAGTATTGGGTAGTAGCTCCTAGCTGGTGCCCCGGGAAAGGTACGGATATAAATGGCCAATGTTTATAACCATTGAATGAGAAAGAATGATTGACCAATGCATGGGGCATGAAAGTGTTTACATAGATTAATGGCACCCATGGCATCACACTTCATGTTTATTTTTAGACGATTTGAAAGCATTATAATTATTATTATTATTAAATGAGCATGATTTGGATTTGAATGTATTGTTTTCCATTATGAGATATAAATGGATTTTAAACATGTGATTTCATATTTGATTTTCAATAAGGTTTGAATGAGTTATGAAATATTGATAGTATGTTTTCATTACATGTTGGTACCTAGTTTGATGGGAATTCCTACTAGGCGTATGATTAAGCCCACAATTCTTTCCCCTTTTTAGAATCTAATGCAGAGAAGGAGAAAGACGATGAAGCCGGGCCAAGTAATAGCAGCCAGGCATGAAATAAAAGCAAGCTAAGGAAGTAAAGATGATGTTTTGGGAATGGAGAAGACTTAGCTCATTTTGATTATTTTGTTTACATTTTGAGATAATATAATTTTGTAGGAGTTATGAGTATGGAAATGTAATAACTTATGTATAAACTCCTAGATACTTGTGTTAGACTTGATTTTTGTAATTTAACTTACGTGGGATCCTTACACTTTACTTTGAAATATGATTAGTTATTATTCAGATGCATCAAATATCTTGATATGTTTTCGCAGGTTTATATTAGTGTGTTGCAAATGTGATAATGGACTTCTATCCGTGCGCACACACTAGGTGGGCCAGTCGAGGGTCGGGTCTTCGGACTCGGGCTCAGCTCGCGTCGTAGCACTCTCTCCTCCCTCTCTCCACTAAATATCCACACAACCCTACTCTGATGTTGGTGGTCAGAGGGAAAGGAGCTACAATGACTTTGTCTATCTCGTCCTGCATCCTTTCGCCCCATAGGTGATTCAGTCAAGCTCCAAGGTGGTCGGAATGCATCTAACGTAGATAGTATCACCCTCATAAGGTAAATCACTGCCTAGTTCAGTGCAACCAAGCGTCTAACGAAGCTAGCACCGTTTCAAGAGATAGATTTGTGCCTAGCTCTACGCAACCCAGCACCCCAAGTGTGCGGAATAGCCGTGAGAGCACCCTACAGTGTGTGACACGTGAAGGACTCACTCCCCGACGGTAACCCTACGGGCCCAAGTCTCCGTAGGAAAGCACCACCGTTTCAATTGAATTTCTCGGTGATCTCCCTCCATTCTTTACACAAATCTCATCTAAGGAGTTGGGTAATTTACAATGATGGGGATTCTAGAGGGGATGGCAAAATCTCATCTCCCTTCTAGTTGAATCACACATCTTCCAATCATAATGGGCTTAAGTCCATTATTCAACATTTCATACTCTTTCATAAGTCATTTAGTGGAGTATAGGAGATACACCTTTAACATTGAAGCAATGGAATGTTGTACATGTTTAAAGAACTCACATCATTGAGAAAGAATACATAACTCATTCCATACAATTTCATACATTATACAATTTCTTGTATTCATGCTTAATCATGGGAATCGAATTACCTCAATGGATTATTCCTTTGGGGCTTAAATGAGCATTCCTCCTTGCACGTAGCCTTTAATAATCCATTCTTAACACACATTTATATATATAATTCCAAATATTTCAAATACACATACTCATACATCACTTCATCTCATATCAATCATATACTCAATTTTATTGCATTACAAACATCATGTTCTCAAACATTTCCACATACCACACAAAATACAAGAGAATCCTTATACACATTGACCAACTCCATGCATCATTTACAACATATAAATCGATTCATCATGCATTTGCATATAAATACTTCTCAAGATATCTCTATCATTTAAATACGATGTGTATCATTCCTCACCTTGAGTACTTAAGAAGTGTTGGGTCGACCCTCGACTTGCTCGACTCTGGGGTTCGGATTTGAAGGCTCTAATTACCATGACAACACTAATTAGTTCATGTATTAGGCCCCAAAATGTGTTTAGAAGTAAAACCCCTAAATAAAATCCAAGGTTAGACCTCTACTTCAGGTCAAACAATGAGAAACCCCAAAATAAATCTCACATTTCATCTCAAGTTTATCAATGCACCCATTTCCCTAATTTGTTTGCCTCCATTTGGGTTCTTAAACCCAAATCCCTCACAAGAAAGGCACACATTAGGAAATCCTTAATTATTCCATGGATCTTTCTTCAAACAAGGCCCATTGACCCTCCCCAAGGTAGATTTCAACGAATCTTACCATGTCCCATCAACTAAGAAGAAAAGGGAAAGGGAAGGACGAATTTCATACCTTTGGAGAATGAAATCCAAGCTATGGGGAGCTTAGGTTGAGCTCAATCCGAAAATCTTGCATGCAAAGTGTGAAATCAATGAGAGGAGGGAAGTTGGAGGCAATGGCTGGATCTAGTGTTTCTCGGTGGAATGAGAGAGGGAGAGAAGTGAAGCTGGGGTTAAAATCGCGAAAGGGGTGTTTAAATATCCCACTCGAAAAAGCCAGATCCGCAGTGTCAAAAGTTGCTCCTCTCTGACTAATCAATCGAGATTGATCGGTGGTGGTGTTTTGGCACACTAAAGATGGAAACTCCATTTTCTTTACTATAGTTCCAGCTCATCTACAACTGGGTTTTTTTTTCTAAAGGACATATCTTCAAGTGGGACCCACATGGGACCCTCAAACTACCCAAAAGTGAAACCTCCTATTATTACATCATAACTTTATAAATTTAAGGGTCGAGCCATTACAAGGGCACTAACACATATATTTTGTGATTCCCTTTTGGATCGACCTCGTACTCATATGCTATATTATTAAATGGTTTGTGCGCTTGTGAGTAATAAATTTAAAATTTGCACAACAATCGGCATGGCAGTAAAATCAATGGTTTTTTAGTTTAAGTCCATATTCTGATTTTGGTGTCAAACACTCACTAGGCTTAATTATGATTTACCAATATGTGCTCTAAGCCTAGCCAAGGTCATCCTAGAGGTGTGGGGTTCATCCCAGAATAATCTATGGTCAATTACTTTTGTTTGATTGTCATACACATGATGATAACAAATCTGCATTTGATCTCCCATTCTTAAGGCACTTGATTCAATCTTCATCACTAGAGTCTTGATTCATTGCTTCAATTATTCGAGTCAAGGCTTCACCTAAGTTATGGAATTGACAAATAGATGACTCGGCAAGCCAGGCCACTAACATTCACCAAATTATATTTTGAAATAACAATAAAATATACAATTATGTAGACTATTTGAGATGGAGGTGTGTGAAATGGAGAAGCTAAAATATTCTGTTAGTACCCTAGTTTGACCGAGTCACCTTTTTGTCAATTCCGTGACTCAAGAAGTGCACTGCCTTGGAAGAATGAAACAATGAATTAAGACTCAAGTGTGGTGAAGATTGAATCAAGACTTAAGAATTTGAAGATCAAGTTCAACGATTCAAGCATCACCATCTATATGGCAATCACAAAGGTAAATTGGCCATAGATGACTCTAGGGCGGACCCAACACACCTAGGGAGACCTTGACTAGGCTTAGAGATCAAATTAATAAAATATAATCAATCCTAGTGGACCAAGATCAACCCACAAAACCTATAGACTTGGAACATCTGGATTACTGTCAGGTGGATACATCGTGAATGGTGACCCATCACCAGAGACAGGGTTGACCCATCATGGTTCACGATCTATCGGCTGATAAATCCAAGGTTTTGAATGGAAAATTATAGTCAAACTGATCTTTTCTCAGTGCGAGCCTATCGTGGTTGGAGACCCATTGCCATGGTACCTCGCGACCCATCGAAGGTCACGATCCCTCGCCCTGGTTTTTCTGAGTTCTTGTTGTGAGAACTCTATATTTTTTAAGTTTGTCTCAGGGCGATCTACTCGCCAGTGGTGACCCATCGCCAATGGATTCTACGAGCCATTATAGATCACGATCCATCATGGGTGACTATTTTGTATCCGTTGAGGTGCATTAAATGTGCAACGGTCTTATGGTTGGAAGGCAATTTTGAAATTGCACAAGCCATCTCAGGCTGCGACCCATCGCCAACTTATTGTTGGGAAAAAATCTTGTTTGCCTATAAATACTCTGAATTTTGGAGAGTTTGTAGAGAAGTCATACACTTGAATTTATTGGAATATCCTAAGGCAAAAGTAAAGCATCCCAACCTCTCTCTAAACACTTCACATTGGTGAATCATTTGAAATCCAATCAAACCTTTGATTGAGATAAAGAGATTGAGAAAAATAGATCAAGGATTCCATTGGCAAATCTAATATCCTAGAAACCTTCTCTCAAGCTTGTGATTTCTTATACAGTGGTACATCTTCATCATCAAGAAGATCAAGGTAGAGAAATCTTCAAGAAGCACATCTACATCATATTTGAGCTACAAAAGGCAAGTGTTTATTCTTGCGTTAATTTTCCTATCATTTTGTGAAGTGGATTAAAGCAAGGAGCTTGAACCACTATAAAAAACAGAGGGATAAGGGTTAGACCAAGGTGGTCGAATCTTTCAAAAGTTAGGTGATTGTACAGGTGAAATTCCTACTCTATTTGTGTGGGCGTAATTCTCACTCTATTGTGTTGGCGTAATTCCAACGCTTAGTGTATTTGGGATAACCCAAGGTTGGGTGAGTCCATTAGTGGATGTAGGAGGGATTTACTCTAAACCATTATACATCGAGTGCTCATATGGTGTTTGGCATTGCTTGTGTGATTGCTTTATTACTTGCACATTCTTTTATCACACAACACATCTCTCTTGATTAATCTTATTTATTCCGCTGCATTTATTTTGATTAATCAAGAAAATTAAAAAGCCCACTGAAATTGGGGATTGTCCTATTCACTCCCCCCCCCCCCCCCCGAAACAATCTTGTTCTAGTACCTAGTATCGAAAGCTTTCATATTCTAAGTCTCCTGTTTTCAGAACAATTTCAAATAAGCATGAACTACACACAAGCACAAACAAAGCCTTACTTTCCAGTCTACCTCTACTCATTTCTATTGATCCTAATTTGAACCAAGTCGTTATTAATACTATGATAAAACACATGGGCAGAACTCATCGCTAAAAAGTAGCTTATACTGAGAGGGTGTCCATGCATTTATAAACCCCAAGATCCCGAAGCCCACGGGCGATGTGCAGCATGTTGACAACAACATCCTTTAATTTCAAAATAAAGATTTGACCACTCATGGTTCATTAGATTCAAATATAAGGATTTCAAAACTCCCAATTTTAATTCCCAAAGCTCTGCATACCTCCCTCATTGGGGTTTTGGATGGTGGACAAAATTTGGAGCAGATTATGAAATCCTACCAAAAAATTCATAGACATATTTCATAGATCTGCCCATTTAACAGATTTAGAAGATGAAAAGTTTTCATTGAAATACCACTTTTATGGTTAATAAAAATATTCCTTGGATACTCCAATGGAGGTATAACATAAACAAAAATATTTTCAATCAATGTATAACACGGTCCATCCATACAAAAATGGTGGGATAAATCACTAAGGATGGATTCAAGACGATTTCCCAACAAATTTATGAAGGTTAAGAAAAAAAATCCTACCAGATTTCAAGACGATTTTCCAACAGATTTATTTAACAAATTTGCTTGGTCATAAAAAATTTAAAATCTAAAGGAGTTTATGAGAAGATTGACTCCTCAATGACCACTAACATGGATATTGCTCTAGCAAATTCTGATTCCCAAAGCATTGACTTTGTAAATTAAGTTAAGAAGATTGTTGAAGAATTTGTTCCTAAATCCTATAACCAAAATGAAGACGATTATTATGGGATAAGGTCTCCTCTTAATTCTCTTGATCGAAATGATGATTTGTGAGAAGAATATGAAGACTCTAATAAAAGTCTAGATCTTTGATAAATGATAGAGTCAGGTGTAAATCCTAGGACCAACTTCAACCTCTAACTCTCCTTGATCACCCTGTAATGACCCATTCCGAATTTTTCTAATTTTCGGCAAGCTTTACAGATCTCCGAGTTGTTTTTGGGACCATGGTAGCAGTGAGGAGAGTGTGGGCGCCGTGGTGGGTCCAGTTTGCCTGTTTTCGAGTTCAGAAGCTCGAAGGGGACTTCAGTAATTTTATAATTATTGTATATTTGTCATGAAAATTTGTTCAAAAGTCACACGCTTTCTCGCTCGACGTTTAGTATTCTAGATTTTTTCGGGTTTTCAATCTTATCTTTTTACTCATTTGAAAAGAGATTTTTATTAAAAAGCTTTAAAAAAAAGGTTGAAAAACCCTAACCCTAACCCTTTTTAAAACCCTTTTTCTGCGGCACTGTAGCCACTTGCGCTACAGTACCGCCGCAACCCAAACGGCAATTTTTCCCCATCCCCTCTTTTGGTTTCTTCTTTCTCCCTCTCTCTCTCTTGCTACCTTCTTCCCTATCTCTTTCTCTCTCCGTTGTTATCCCGGTTCCCCTCCCGAGCAGCTGCCGTGCCGCCGTCAGTTCAAGTTCCAGCCGCCTGCACCTTCGTCTTCCATGGATTTCCACTTCCAACCGCCGGGTTTTTTCGCCATCCTCGTTGGTTTCTGGTACTCTTCTCCTTTCTCTTTCTCTTCTCCTCAATGTCTTTTCCGCTTTCTCATTCATTACCTAACTTTCCTTCGTTTCCCTCGAATTTCCTTTGTTTTCCTTCTTCTTTCCCCGTTCCTCCAACTCAGTTGGGCAACTGAGTCAACTCGATCGAGTCCCCTGGTGGACGCAGTTGGACTCCTGGGTCAACCCCGCCCTTGGGCTTGGACTAACCCGATTACTTGGCCCACTGGTACAGACCCGACCCAACTGACTGGCTCAGACCTGGCCCATTCTTGGCCCAACCAGTTCTGCTCCGGCCCACTTCTGGTAGGCTCGACCCACTTTCCTGGCCCGTTTTCAAGCCCAGCCCAGTTTGGTCCGTTTTGGGGCCGGCCCAATTTTAGGTTCGTTTTCTCTCTGGCCTCATTTTAACCCATTTTTTTCTTAATTACTCATCTGTTCCTACTTGTTTCAACAGATTGAGCTCCCTTCAACCTTTCAAGTCACTTGTTCGTTTGGACTTTCGACTCCACACACTATGAGAGGATCTATCACTGTTTTAGCATACACTTGCATAAAATTAATTGTTATTTTGGATCCGGGATGACCCAAGTGTGACCCTCTGAATATTTAGCCACTTGGAAAGGGAAAAACTATTTAAAAAAATATGTGGCAGAAAACCCACTCGGGCGTACTCCCATCAACTATATGCATTTGTGGAGAATGTTAGTTGGAATGCCTAATAATTGAATAAAATATTTGGAAGTTACTGATGATATTTAGAATACTTATGTAACGCCCCGCCCTTTTCACTCGCCGAAAATTAGAGTATATTTTATTTTTTATAAATGAAGAGTGAGAGAGAGCAGGAACGTCACGACTCGATCCGATCTAAGTCCGGGTTTCCAAACCCGACCCTTAACTAGCCAACAATACGTGTGCGTGGACTAAGTCCACTAAAACAGTTCACACGCTTAATAAACTAACTGCGGAATTATTATATGAATAGGACACTCTCCATAACCATGATATTAATAAGTAATGAAGCCAACCACTATAAAATTAACTTAAGTTTAAATATCCAAAATCATCATCAAACCATAGCAGAATAAACTAAGTTATTACAATCCCAAAATGCTAATTATCTCAAATACATTGTTCCAAAATCAATTAAATAAAGTAAACATAATCTGCCCAAGCTCCTAAGCTTGACTTCCTTCCCATCCATTGTCCTTTCCATTTCCTGTTCCATCATCTAAAGGGTAAAAGTAGGGCGTTCGTCAACGCGCGCAGTAGGAATTCCAAATAAGATTACACACACATAGGATCAATATAAAAAAATCAGAATAAGAACATCATATTAAAATTGTAAACATATCATAGCACCAAAAACAGCGCATGATAAACATATCCAAATCATGCAAATGTATGTGTCATGTCATGGGTGTCATATGCCAATGATCCCACATCCAATCTCCATATCAATACCATACAAATTATAATAACATTTTCCTTGATATAATGAAACCATATCAAGGTGTTCCCTTGGCCATTTACGTCCGCAGTGTTTTGTGACGGCACCACCAGGTCACTGTTATACCTCCCCACGTGTGTTAATCAGAATTACCGATGGAGCGTGGACTCCTCCGTCTACACAGGGTTTTTAGACTGGTTACCCCGGAGTCCTTTGGCCCAATTACGTCGTACCCCTATCTAGCAATCCCAGACAAGGCCAACATGTCAATGGTTTACACAGCTTCTTACAAGTTAGTCTTAAGCCCCAAGCATGTCCGGACAGCTCATAACTCGGCTTGCTGTCCTATATACTCCCTCCCATGCCATGCATGAGATCATGAATGCAAAAATACCATTTTATATCAAATCATATTGAAATTCAGTTCATAAAACTTATACCATTTGATTTACAAAAATAAACATTGTACTGAAATAAAAATCAGTAACATATAAGATCCATATGCATCTCAACAAGGTAGGAATCCTACCAAATCCCAGTATAGTATCCTTGCTATTTTGTGATGCGATGTGCAATGATTACGTCAAAACCAATCACACACCCGTTTACGAAATCTCTTCACCTTAAATGAATTCAATCATATACAATAATCAATTTAATTATCCATTTGATTGAAATCATCCCTTACATCCTTCCAGTTAGACTAAAGTTTCTGGAAACATTAATTAAAAATCAACTTTTTATTTTAGTCGACTGAATTAGAGATTCAGTCCACTGAATCACGCTCTGCTACAGTATTCTTCCTTACTGCAGACTTTCAGTCGACTGAAATACACTTTTAGTTGGCTGAAACCCAACTCAGTACGGTTCTTTCCTTGACTCGCTACCTTTCAGTCGACTGAATCACAGATTGAGTCGGCTGACTCTGAGTCAAACCCTTTGTATTCTCGGTCAACCCTATTTTAGTCGATTAAAACATAGATTCAGCCGATTGACTTTGGATCAGATTAACTGTGTGTTCGGCCAGTACAGATTCAGTCGGCTGAATCCTACACCAACAACTTTCGTGTTTGATAAGCAATCTTTCAGTCGACTGAATCATAGATTTAGTCGACTAAAACGCGCCAGAATCCTTTTTCTTCTTTATTACGTCTCTGTTCAGTCGACTGAATCATAAGATTCAGTCAGCTGAAACTCCCAGAAACTGATTTCTGTTACTGCCAACTCCAGTTCAGTCTACTGAATCCCTGATTCAGTCGACTGACTTATTTGTCAGTATCTTTTGTTTGACTATTTGACTCGACCTTTTCATGAAATCCACTTCTTATCATTCCTATACATGGTTATCGTCATCATAAAACTCTCAGTTGAATTTACTCTTCCCACTATCCAAAGTTAGGATCTATTCATAATCATTCCAATCTTTTAAACCATTTCAGCATGGTTTTGGATCCATTCCTTAGACTGTTTGTATGTGACCACATGTCCACTTTCTGAAGGGATGTCCAACTTCATGGCCCTATAATAGTTTGGCCAATCCTTGAAGTCCAATATGGAACCCATAGGTTCGGCCATACCATGACCAAATCTATGGTTTCCCTTAGTCTTAAATCTAACACTATGAAACATAGAACCTTACCTTCTTTCCCGTCTCCTTCGTTTCTTTTTGCTCTGAATTCTTTCTTAGTCATTCTCCTTCCTTGTTCCTTCACTGATACTCAAAGTCCAAAGGTGTAGAAATGGAAATGGAAAAGGGAGATGAGAGAAGTCTCTTGGTGTGCAAAAGGTTGGTTCGGCCAAGGGGGGTGTGGTGTGCCACTTGGGCCGTGTCTCTTGTATAACAGTCTTATCCTTTCCCCTTCCCCTGTTAATGAGTTATCTAACCAAGGAGTCCCTTAGCCAAACCTAGGAGACCCTTGGCCTTCCAACGTACGCATGGGTCTCCTCTCTCATGAGATGGAAACCCTCCATCTTCCCTCCTAACTCATGTTTAAATGGGAGTCTCCTCAACTTCCCCTTCAACTCAACTCAATTCAGTTATAAACTCAATCCACCCCACTCACTTTAACTCACTTAATTTATTTGAACTCATTTGCGAACTCATGCAACCCTTTAATCCCTTTGGTGGTTGACCAAGTCAACCATGACATGGTCGACCATAACACATGGCCCTTGGGGTCCCACCTTGACCATGTTACTTACATGCCTCTTCACCCACTTGCCACCTCACTTGATGAGGTGGATTTGGTTTTTAATTGGGTAGCTGGCCCAATTAATTAACCTTACCCATTTACTTAAAATCAGCTCATCTATGACCCATTGAGTCCCAATTGGGCAATTGGCTCTTTAATCACATTTACCCAATTACTTTCAAATCAAATTTTATCCATGATCCATTAGATCTTAATTGGGTTATTGACCCAATCCTTCACCCATCTAAGGTCCATTTCGTTCATAAATCTTAAATTCAACCAAATTAACAATTCAAATAGACAAAATCCAATATATTTATGCATTGAAAAATCCGGGTGTTACAATATTACCCTCTTTTGAAATTTTCGTCCCGAAAATCGAGCGATGTAGGGTTTCAAACAGATTACATAAATAGCTCAGGATGAGCTCTTCTCATTTCCGATTCAAGTTACCAAGTGGCTTCCTCAATACCATGTCGGTCCCATACCACTTTGATGAACTGAATTACTCGGTTCCGTAACACCCTTTGTTCCATCTCCACCACTCTGACAGGCCTTTCGACGTAAGTCACGTTGCTTTGCACTTCTATGTCTTGTACCTTCAGCACATGCAAGGGATCAGGATTGTACTTCCTCAACATGGATACATGGAATGCATCGTGCAGTGATGATAACTGGGGAGGAAGTATCAATTGATACGCCACTTCCCCCACTCCATTTTGGATTGGAAAGTGTCTCACAAATCTAGGTGACAGTTTCCCTTTCTTTCCAAATCGCATGTGTCCCTTTCGTGGCGAGACTTTCAAGAACACTAAGTCTCCCACATCAAACTCAAGGAATCTCCTTCTCTTGTCAGCGTAACTCTTCTGACGACTTTGTGCAGTGAGCAGATGCTGTCATATCAACTTAATCTGTTCTGTAGTCTCTGCAACCAGATCAGGTCCAATAAGAGCAGGCTCACCGGCCTCTGTCCAACACACTGGTGATCTACAGGGTTTACCATACAACTCCTAAAATGGAGCCATCTTGAGACTTGCATGGTAATTGTTGTTGTACGAGAACTCAACCAGTGGTAAATGATCTTCCCAACCACCCTTGAAGTCTAGCATGCAAGCTCTTAACATATATTCCAACGTCTGTATTGTCCTCTCTGACTGACCGTCAGCCTGTGGATGGAAAGTTGTGTTAATCAACAAGTTGGTCCCTATAGTCGATTGCATGCTCTGCCATACCTGCCAGTGAATCGGCCATCTCTGTCGGACACAATAGTCATGGGAATACCATGTAGTTTGCTGATATCCTTGATGTATCGTCGTTTCAAAGTCTCAGATGAATCTGTCATCTTGATTGGGAGAAAATGCGCAGACTTGGTCAATTGATCTACCACAACCCATACTGAATCGCTGCCCTTTGATGACCTTGGCATGGAAATATGTTCCCATTTCCACTCTGGCACTGGTAAGGGTTTGACTAATCCTGGTGGTTTCTGATGGTCTGTCTTGACTTGCTGACAAGTCAGACAATGCACAACAAAATCTGCTACATCTCTTTTAAGTCCATGCCACCAATAGTTTCTCTTCAGGTCATGGCACATCTTGGTTCTACCCGGATGAATATAGAGTTTTGTTTGATGTGCCTCGATCAATAGCTCTCTTCTGCACTTTGAGGCACATATGTCCTGCCTCGAAATAAAAGACCTTGTCCCGGTCGTAAATCCCATTCCGGTACAACTTCAACTGTACACATCTTAGCCCATATTTCTTCCACTTCCGGATCTGTCCGCTGTTCTTGCTCAATCTTGGAAACCATGCTGGATCGTACCATCAGATTGTACATACTTCCACGGTTCTTGATGTACAAATTGAATTCCTGGATGGTGGCCAACATCTCTCATTCCTTCTTAATCAAACTGGCCACTGTTGCATGTGTCATGCGGCTGAGGGCATCCGCCACTTTGTTCGCCTTGCCAAGATGATATCGAACTGCGAACTCATAATCTTGCAGATACTCCATCCATCTGTGCTGCCTCATGTTGAGTTCCTTCTGATCAAACAGATACTTCAAACTTTTGTGATCTAAAAATACCTCAAATTTCTCGCCATAGAAGTAGCGTCTCCAGCTTTTGAGAGCGAAGACCATTGCGGCTAATTCCAAATCATGTGTGGGATAGTGGCATTCGTGGATTTTCAACTGCCTTGAACCATAAGCCACTATGTGATGACTTTGAGTTAGAGAACACCAAGTCCTTCTCCTGAAGCATCACAGTATAATTCATAGCCCTTGCCCCTTTCCGGCAAAATCCAAAAAGGAGCAGTCATAAGCTTCTCCTTCAGGTCTTCGAACCTTCGGTTGCACACATTAGACCATTCAAATTTGACTCCCTTCTGAGTGAGTCTGGTGAGTGGAGCTGCAATCTTGGAGAAATCCATAATGAACTTCTGATAATAACCAGCCAATCCCAGAAAGGATTTCGGTCACATTCTTTGGAGCTTTCCAGTTTCTAACTGCTGCCACTTTAACCGGGTCCACGGCTATTCCTTCCGCTGATATGATATTGTCCTAAGAAATTGACCTCAGATAGCCAGAACTCGCATTTGCTTGCTTTGGCATACAATTGGTTCTTCTTCAAGGTGTCCAGAACTATCCTCAGATGCTCGGCATGTACCTCCTGACTGGTAAAATAAATCAGAATATCGTCGATGAAGACAATTACAAACTTGTCCAAATAAGGATGAAAGATTTTGTTCATTAGGTCCATGAACACAGCAGGTCCATTGGTGAGTCCAATCGGCATGAACACATACTCATATAGACCATACCAAGTTCTGAAAGTCGTCTTCTCTATGTCTTCATCCCTGACGTGGATTTGATGGTAGCCTGACATCAGATCAATCTTGGAAAAATGACTGGAACCTCTGAGTTGATCGAATAGATCATCAATTTTGGGTAGAGGGTACTTGTTTCTGACTATCAGCTGGTTCAATTTCCTATAATCCACACACATCCGAAGCATTCCATCCTTCTTCTTCACAAATAATACCGGTGCTCCCCAAGATGATGTGTTGTTCCAGATGCATCTTAGTTTGAGCAGTTCATCAATTTGTTTCTTTAGCTCAGACATCTCTGCTGGGGCCATCCGGTAATGCGGCAATGATACTGGTGCTGTGTCAGGATATAGCTTAATCTTGAAATCAATCTCCCTCTTTGGAGGCAAGCCAGGGAGTTCTGTCGGAAATACCTCTACGTACTCTTTCACCACCGCAGGTAGTTCAGCCCTTGGTGCCTTGTCTAGTCTGATGTTGTTCAGTACTAGGCGGTTCATTTCCTCGTGCAATTTCCTGGTCATTAGAATGCTATGTCTGTCAGCATGTACCACATATCGTTTTCCCTCGGGTGACCAAAATATCACCCTGCAGAGATGGCAATCAATGCTGGCCTGGAAGTTAGCCAACCAATCCATGCCAAATATGATGTCGTACTATGTCATCTCGAGTACCAGATAGTTGAACTTAAACTTGAACCCAGCAAGTTCAGTGTCTACCGAAGTGCAGATCAGACCAAGTGATGTATCTCCAATAGGGGATACAAAAGTAAGTACGGTGGACAATTGTTGTACTAAAGTGCCAGTAGCAGATATGAAGACAGCAGATACAAAGGAGTGGGATGCTCCTGAATCAAATAATGCAAAATCATAAGAACTACCAACTACTTCCATACCTTGAATCACTGAGTGATCCACTTTCTCTGGAGGAGGAGCCAAAGTATACAGTCGTCCAAATCCTGTTGGAATAGATGCCCGTCCTGTCTGGTTATATGCTCTAGATGCTTGAGAATGAGCTGGTCGAGCTGGAGGGCGGAATAAACCCCTGGAGTGAGGAGGTCTACTGATCTGTGGGCACTCCCTCTTGAAATGGCCTGTTGGCCACACTGAAAACAGGTGCTAACACCTCGAGGAACCTGAGAGATGGATCCTGATGTGGAGTGTTGATTGGGACGAAAACCTCCAGTTGACCTAGTAGAAGGTGAGGGTCTCCCAAAGTTGGGTCTGAATCTCTTATTCGGGCGGAAAGCATTTCCCCCGCTTTGACCTCGGAGACTATCCACAAACTTGACCGTTTCCATCAGATCTTGCTCAACTATACTAGCTCGGCTGACCACTTCCACCAAAGTAGTTGATTTGAATATTGTGACCTTGGCTCTTAGGCTAGGTCGTAGGCCACGTTACAAACTTTCGAGCCTTCCTGTATTCTGTGTCCATCATGTACAAAGCATAACATGATAAACGGAGAAACTCCTGATAGTAATCCGCAACCGTCATAGTGCCCTGGACCAGAGATATGAACGCTTGTGTCTGGCGCTCCTTTTCTTCCTCTGGAAAATAATGATCCAGAAACATTCCAACGAATTGGTCCCATGTCATCTCGGTCCTTTCCTCCGCTGGAATCTGTGTTTGCTGACCCTCGATAACTCTTCACCATTTGCCGGCATCATCTACCAATTGTGAGGTAGCCAGCAATATCCGGTCCTCATTGCCTGTGATCTTGAGCAGCTTCAAGATTTTGGTGATGTTTTCAACCCAGTTTTCTGCTTCTGCGAGTCCCTCTTTCCCTTTGAAATAAGGGAGACGCTGCTGTTGGAAGTCCCTAACCATATTCCGATCTTATGACTCATTGGAGGTTGCGCCTACATTGCCGTTCTGATGTTGTTGTAGAACGGAAGTGACCACTGCTTGTACTAAGCTTTGCAACTCAAGAGGTACTTCCGGAATATTAACATTGTTTTGCCCCTCTTCCTGTTGTGGGTGTTGTACCTCTTCCTCCTGATGCGGGTTTTGTCGGGTTCTTCTTCTTCTCGGAGGCATTTTCCTAAGTCATTGAAATAACGTTTGACTTAGTTTTCTCATAAAGTGTTGTGTTTAAATAAGTTGGGGAATTGTCAAATCAGCATCTTGTATTTCTTGTTTTTGGGGAATTTTTCCTATGCATCATATATCGTTTCTCATTTTTGGGGAAATCCTGATGTTTCTTGTTTTGGGGAAATATATCATACTTTGCTATGTTTGATAAATCCATACTTATAGTGATTGTCTTTCCCTTGCTGTTAATAATTTTTCATCAAGTATTGCTCTCAGATTAAATGCTTCAGTCTGATTCTCAACAAAATAAATTAATCTGGCCCCCGTGTAGCAGACTCCGAAGAGTCGGTCAGTTGGGATTCTTATCTTATCAGTGAGACATGATACCGTATTAATCTTACTTTGAAAGATTCACACTTCCAGTTTCGCTCTGATACCAACTGTAACGCCCTCCTTTTTCACTCGTCGAAAATCAGAGTATATTTTTTTTTAATAAATGAAGAGTGAGAGAGAGCGGGAACGTCACGACGCAAGTTAAGTTCGAGTTTCCAAACCCGACCCTTAACTAGCAAACAATACGTGTGCATGGACTAAGTCCACTAAAACAGTTCACACGTTTAATAAACTAACTGTGGAATTATTATATGAATAAGATACTATCCATAACCATGATATTAATAAGCAATGAAGCCAACCACTATAAAATTAACTTAAGTTTAAATATCCAAAATCATCATCCAACCATAGCAGAATAAACTGAGTTATTACAATCCCAAAATGCTAATTATCTCAAATACATTGTTCCAAAATTAATTAAATAAAGTAAACATAATCTGCCCAAGTTCCTAAGCTTGACTTCCTTCCCGTCCATTGTCCTTTCCATTTCCTGTTCCATCATCTAAAGGGTAGAAGTAGGGCGTTCGTCAACGCGCCCAGTAGGAATTCCAAATAAGGTTACACACACATAGGATCAATATAAAAAAAATCAGAATAAGAACATCATATTAAAACTATAAACATATTATAGCACCAAAAACAGCGCATGATAAACATATCCAAATCATGCAAATGTATGTGTCATGTCATGGGTGTCATATGCCAATGATCCCCCACCCAATCTCCATATCAACACCAAACAAATTATAATAACATTTTCCATGATATAATGAAACCATATCAAGGTGATCCCTTGGCCATTTACGTCCGCAGTATTTTGTGACGGCACCACCAGGTCACTGTTATAAGTCCCCACGTGTGTTAATCGGAATTACCGATGGAGCATGGACTTCTCCCTCTACGCAGGGTTTTTAGACTGGTTACCCTGGAGCTATTTGGCCCAATTATGCCGTACCCCTATCTAGCAATCCCAGACAAGGCAAACATGTCAATGGTTTACATAGCTTCTTACAAGCTAGTCTCAAGCCCCAAGTCATGTCCGGACAGCTCATAACTCGGTTTGCTGTCCCATGTACTCCCTCCCATGCCATGCATGAGATCATGAATGCAAAAATGCCATTTCATATCAAATCATATTGAAATTCAGTTCATAAAACTTATACTATTTGATTTACCAAAATAAACATTGTACTAAAATAAAAACCAGTAATATATAAAATCCATATACATCTCAACAAGGTAGGAATCCTACCAAATCCCAGTATAGTATCGTTGCTGTTTTGTGATGCGACGTGCAACGATTACGTCAAATCACACACCTGTTTGCGAAATCTCTTTACCTTAAATGAATTCAATCATATACAATAATCAATTTAATTATCCATTTGATTTAAATCATCCCTTACATCCTTCCAGTTAGACTAAAGTTTCTGAAACATCAATTAAAAATCAACTTTTCATTTTAGTCGACTTAATCACTCTCTGTTACAGTGTTCTGCCTTACCGCAGACTTTCAGTCGGCTGAAACCCTACTGACTCAGTATTGTTTTTTCCTTGATTCGCTACATTTCAGTCGACTGAATCACAGATTCAGTCAGCTGACTCTGAGTTAAACCGTTTGTATTCTCGGTCAACCCTATTTCAGTTGACTGAATCACAGATTCAGTCGGCTGACTTTGGATCAGATTAACTGTGTGTTCGCCAGTACAGATTCAGTCGGCTAAATCCATGATTAAGTCGCTGAATCCTCAACCAACAACTTCTGTGTTTGATAAGAAATCTTTCAGTCGACTGAATCATAGATTCAATCAGTTGAAACAAGCCAGAATCGTTTTTCTTCTTTGTTACGTCTCTGTTCAGTCGACTGAATCATAAAATTCAGTCGGCTGAAACTCCCAAAAACTGATTTCTGTTACTGCCAACTCCAGTTCAGTCGACTGAATCCTTGATTCAGTCGACTGACTTATTTGTCAGTATTTTTTGTTTGACTATTTGACTCGACCTTTTCATGAAATCCACTTCTTATCATTCCTATACATGGTTATCGTCATCATAAAACTCTCAGTTGAATTTACTCTTTCCACTATCCAAAGTTAGGATCTATTCATAATCATTCCAATCTTTTAAACCATTTCAGCATGGTTTTGGATCCATTCCTTAGACTGTTTGTATGTGACCACATGTCCACTTTCTGAAGGGATGTCCAACTTCATGGCCCTATAATAGTTTGGCCAATCCTTGAAGTCCAATATGGAACCCATAGGTTCGGCCATACCATGACCAAATCTATGGTTTCCCTTAGTCTTAAATCTAACACTATGAAACATAGAACCTTACCTTCTTTCCCGTCTCCTTCGTTTCTTTTTGCTCTGAATTCTTTCTTAGTCATTCTCCTTCCTTGTTCCTTCACTGATACTCAAAGTCCAAAGGTGTAGAAATGGAAATGGAAAAGGGAGATGAGAGAAGTCTCTTGGTGTGCAAGAGGTTGGTTCGGCCAAGGGGGGTGTGGTGTGCCACTTAGGCCGTGTCTCTTGTATAACAGTCTTATCCTTTCCCCTTCCCCTGTTAATGAGTTATCTAACCAAGGAGTCCCTTAGCCAAACCTAGGAGACCCTTGGCCTTCCAACGTGCGCATGGGTCTCCTCTCTCATGAGATGGAAACCCTCCATCTTCCCTCCTAACTCATGTTTAAATGAGAGTCTCCTCAACTTCCCCTTCAACTCAACTCAATTCAGTTATAAACTCAATCCACCCCACTCACTTTAACTCACTTAATTTATTTGAACTCATTTGCGAACTCATGCAACCCTTTAATCCCTTTGGTGGTTGACCAAGTCAACCATGACATGGTCGACCATAACACATGGCCCTTGGGGTCCCACCTTGACCATGTTACTTACATGCCTCTTCACCCACTTGCCACCTCACTTGATGAGGTGGATTTGGTTTTTAATTGGGTAGCTGGCCCAAATTAACCTTACCCATTTACTTAAAATCAGCTCATCTATGACCCATTGAGTCCCAATTGGGCAATTGGCCCATTTAATCACATTTACCCAATTACTTTCAAATCAAATTCTATCCATGATCCATTAGATCTTAATTGGGTTATTGACCCAACTCCTTCACCCATTTAAGGTCCATTTCATTCATAAATCTTAAATTCAACCAAATTAACAATTCAAATAGACAAAATCCAATATATTTATGCATTGAAAAATCTGGGTGTAACAACTTTTTCACTGGTTGTTAATGAAATCATGCTGAGTATAGATATGTGTGACTAAGTAACTTTATATACTTTTAACTCACATGTTGAACTATGTTGCTGATTTTGAGTTGATTGTATAGAATGTACCCTCATTGCTATATATGATCATGTCTTCGTGTGCATAAATTGGAGAGATTGTTCACATGTATAGATGTTTGTGATGGCATGATGGCTTGGATGTCAGGAGGATCTCCCCGTTATGCTCTGGCGATCGAGACCCCCATAGAAGATGCAGGTTTTCCCATTGCATTCCGTTGGTTGAGATGCCTACCTTTGATATTAGTTTCTCCGTTATTCTCCGACGGTAGAGACCCCCATAGGAGATGTGGGTTACCTCGTTGCATTTCGGCAGTTGAGGCATTGTATATTGTATGATCTCCTGTCTTTATTAGCAGGGAGACCGGAACTATTAGAGGACCATTGAGAGTTATGGAGATGAGGACTTGGATTGGTCAGTGGAACCATTGATTTATTGTACAATTGAGCATTCATGGATAGGGATATTCATTCACTTATGATATTTATTACACCTTATACACGTGATGTATAACTATGTTGTAATAGCTCGAATTTTTTAATCAATATATATGTGACCATTATTTGTTTTAATAATGGAAAAATGGGAATTTTGATGTCATGAATATTAAATGGATCATAATTTGGACAAAGGCCCAAGTGTGGTCCAATGGACCATGGATTTGATGAGATCCATTAAGAGGATCAATGATGGTCAAAGTGGACCCGATAACCATGTGGGACCCAACGGATCAAATGGATTCAAACTCCAAGGTAAATGGTAAGGAAATAAATTTAATTGGGACATGGGCCCAATGTTTACCCAATAAATCATGAATTAGAATTAATACATTTAATTGGTCAATGGTAAGCAATTGGGTCAAAGGGCCATATGGGACCCAATGGACCAAGAAATTAGTGGGGCCGTCCCCCATGGTTGACTTGGTCAACCATGGGTGGATACATGAAAGATTTGAAGGGAATTAAATAGTAATTAAAATTATAAAATTAAAGGGGCTAAGTTACGTAATTAATTAAATAATGGAGTGAATCACATGGGGGGGGGGGGGGGGGTGAGTCAAAATGTTTTCCATCTGAGTTAACTCACCTAACTCATTGGAATGAGTTGTGACTCAAACTCATCCCCAACCACCTCCACTAAAGGAGACAAAGGCCCCTAAAATTGGGCATGCAAGCCCACCTCCCTCCATGCTTGGTAGGTGGAGGGAGTCAAACCCATCATCACACTCATCTCTCTCTCACTCTCTTCCTCTCCTCTCCAAACCGTCCTCCCTCTTGCAAGACCAGAAATACACTAAGGAAAGAAAGAGAAAGAGACTTAGAAGGAAGGGAAGGAGCTAGGAGTTGGCCGACCACTCCTAAGACCCAAGACGTGTGATATTTTCTCATTCACTCCTCCGTTTTTTCCCTCTCAAAGTTGCTACGCCTTGGCCGAACCAAACCTCGTGACCTACCCCGACCAAACTCACATTAGCCGAGTATCAAGGAGGAAGAGAAGGAGAAAGGCAAAGGAGTAAGAGGAACAAGAGACAACCCGGGAGAACCACGGGTTGTAAGTATCTCTAAACAAGATACTAAGTTTCGTAATGGTTAAAAATGGAATATTTAAGAGAAATCGCGAAGGAAGGAAGTCCAAAACATGCAATGGAAAGGACTGACGAAACAGTTCAGTCGACTGAACAGATAATGAACGAACCAGAAACAAAGTTCTGGGGGTTTCAGCCAACTAATCATGGATTCAGTCAACTGAACTGACAGTAAACGAATCAGAAACGAGTTTTCTGGGAGTTTCAAGCCGACTGAATAAGGTATTCAATCGACTGAACTAAGGATGATCACTACAGAAGGAGTTTCTAGAGGTTTCAGCCGACTGAATCATGGATTCAGTCGACTGAACAGAAACGTCGGAGAAGAAAGATTATGGTTTCAGTTGAATGTGTGATTCAGTCGACTGAATGAATACTTATTGAACACGTAAGTGGTTAGTGATATTTCAGCCGACTGAATCTATGATTCAGTCGACTGAAAATGAACTGGCAAAACGAACAGATAACCTGAGGCAAAGTCAGTCGACTGAATCTATGATTCAGTCGACTGAAAGAGTAGGAACCATGTTTCAGCCGACTGAATGTATATTTCAGTCGACTGAAACTGAACTGACAAGAACAGACAGACAATCTGATTCAACGTCAGCCGACTGAGTCGGTGTTTCAGTCGACTGAACTCCTGTTTCAGTCGACTGAACTCCTATTTCAGTCGACTGAATTGAAGGGTACAATTTTGAGTATTTTAAGTGATCGCTATTAAGCCGGTAGAAGAAATGGAAAATTATGTTAAATTAAAGGGACTGATTTTTAATGATCCTATGACATGATTGGTAAGTCATTAATGGATCCGGTGTGTAGATCAGTGGATGAATTATATACGCATTGAAATTAATGGAAAAAGAGGCCAAGATAAGGGCTGATTATGGTAATCTCATCATGTGATTAAAGATCATTAATGAACATAGGTCTATGATCAGTTAGAGACTTAATCGTGGATAAGATATAGACTAACTTGGGAAATGTATAATAAGGTATTGACACATCACAACGGTACGCGAACGGCGACCGGAACTGTCAGACGAGAACGAAAAAGGACGTTATCAGTATTTGGTAGGATTCCTACCTTTTTTGTAAGCGATGGATATATGATGGTATTTTAAATTATTTTGGTTGGGCTTATGATGGATTTATGATTATGATTTATCTATGATGATTTTAAGTTACGAATTACATGGACTATATTAACATTATGCATTATATGGCTATGTATGGTATATCAAAGTATGGTTTATCTATATATACTACATAGCATAATGCACTACATCTCATGCATGGCATGGGCGGAAAAAAATAAACAAACCGGAGTCCATGCTCCGTCGGGGCGACCTAGAACAGACATGGGGACATTGATATGGTATCACCGGAGTCCATGCTCCGTCGGGGCGACCGAGAAACAAGCATGGGGATATCTTGACGAGGAATTTGCCGTCAAGGGGGATATGATATTTCATGATGATGTAGATGATGGGTGGGACATATGGCATAAGCACCCATGGTATAGCATTCATCAACATGCTTATTTTGTTATATGCTATTTTTATCGGTATGCGTATTATCACTAATCCATGTGCTAGCCCTACTCGGAGTCCTACTGGGCGCGTTGACTAACGCCCTACTTCCACCCTAGCTGGTGATACAGGAGAAGGAGGAAACAGTGGACGTGACGGAAGTCAGGCTTAGGGGCGTGGAGACGCGGCTATTTTGTTTATCAAGTTATATTTTGGAAAATGTTGTAACTCAAATAGTATAGCTTGTTGAATTGTAATAATTTTGGATTTATTACTATGGGCTGGATTAAACTCTGTATGTTAACATCTGAGACATAATCATGAATATGGGGGTATTTTGGTAATTTAATGTTGTATCTTCCCTTCTATCTAAAAATGGTAAGATGGTATCTAGTATAATGTTCCGCATGTAACTATGTTCCGCGAGCTTACTTCCTACGCGTAAACCGTACTCGTGGACTTTGTTCCGCGTACGCGTAGGGTTGGCCAGTTAAGGGCCGGGCTTTATGAGTCCGGACTTAACTCGCGTCGTGACGTCCGCGCCGTTGACACTTTGATCTAATTCAAAAAAAAAAAATAGACTCTGAAATATGGTGAAAATGGGCGGGCGTTACATATGTTGCTAGTATGTGGTATGTTTTATCCATTCATTAGGCTGGTTTACTTACCCCTTACCTTTCATGTACCCCGATCGCGAAGGGGCCAGGTGGGCCCCTTGAGCAAGCGCCTGAGGAGGAGCAATAGTAATTAGACGTTTATGTCATGTTTATGTTTTAAACTTTGAGAAAACCTTAGTTGTATGGATTCATCACTTATGTTTGTTTGGATGACTGTGTGACAATATTCGATTAGCTTATGGTTGTTGATCATTATGTTTTTTTTGTATTGTGGACTTATAGTTTGTTGAGCGGGAGATAGTTATCCCGTTTCAAAAAAAAAATCAAATAATCAGATATCCATCTTTTGTGATGTTTTGAGATATTTAGAAGATAACACGCCCATAGTGGGACGGGGCGTCACACACCCACCCGGATTTACGACAAACAAGGCTTCATGGAAATGAACCAAAACCTCTAATTCTCACCGGAATAAAGAGATAAGGTCGATGAATTGACACCATGCAAAATTACCTAAGAAAATAAGAATTTTTAGGACTCTTGAATTGAATTCTTACAATCCAATTGAAGATCAGGATCAAATTCGTCCAAGGTGGACACAAATTAGACCAAGACTCTTCCTTGAACTAAAAATTAAAATTTCAGAGAAAATTAGAAGACACAAAGAAAACTCAAACTCACACTAGAGAAAGGGAAAGAGAAAATTCGCCCAATGCCTTTGATTACTCCAAATCTTAATGCTTTAGAATGAACAAAAAGGGTTTTATTTATACACAAAGTTGTAAAAATATTTACAAGAGTGTCACTCATCTACATCATTAATTCTACCTACTCAAATTACAACCTAATCTCATCTATACATTAAAAACCTTGCCAAAGTGGACTGCTCACGTCACCTCTTGGCACACCTGCTTACAAAATCTGTCATAACTTGGACTAAGTAAATTAAAACTTTACAAACTTAATATTGTTGGAAAGGTCATTGAATAAGATTTTCAACAAATGTAATTTCATCAAAATTCTATATCGTTTGATACCTCAAATATGTTTGCAAAGTTAGAACACATTTTTCTGCCAACAATTCCCTTGCTAAATTCCAAGTTTCCAAATCCATTTCATGTCCAATTTGGTTCCATGCACTCAAGAAATAGCCATTTTGGTGCGATTCTTGCCATGTCAACATCTATGTAGCTGCCATACGTGCAATGAGGTGGATTTTCATCCGTGGCTGCCATGCAAGCAATAGGTCCCAATCAGGGGTTGAAATACCGCCCGGGCCGATAAATCGACCGATATGCATATCGGCCGATATATCGGCCGATATTTTTATCTCTCCTCCCGATATCGACATTTTCTCTCTCCTCCGATATCGAAACCGTGAAAAAATGGCAAAAAACCGTGACGAACCGTTACGAACCGCGAAAAACCGCAAAAAATCGTGAAAGCCGTATCCTGACGAACCGTTACGAACCGTGATGAACCGCAAAAAACAGCAAAAAACCGTGAAAGTCGTATCCTGACGAACCGTGACGGACCGTGTCGAACCGTGGCGAACCACAAAAAACCGTTAAAAAGGGCAAAAAACCGTATCGGTGTTTTTTTTTAAAAAAAAAAAATAAATACCGATATTGGGACCGATATTTCGGTCCGAATATCGGCCATATCGGCCGATATTACTATTGTACGGCTGATACATATCGTATCGGCCGATATTTGCATCTTAGGTCCCAATTGGTGCAATTTTGGAAGTCCAAATCACCATGCCACGTTGTTTGATGGATATCTTTATCATTCAAATTCCAATTGGGTTGAAACTTATTGCGTTGGGAAACTCTTGAGGTTTTTTTTCACCTCCCATCAGTTCTTGAATGAAATTGGAGTTTAATTTCATCTGTTTTATCCAGATCTCCATCATGTTCATGTGGATCTTCATATTTGGTTGTGATGCCCACATCAAGTTCCTCCCAGCTGGGATCTTGATATGGAAGTTGACAAAGACAAGAATGTTCACACATATGTTATTGGATGGAAGGCGTTTATAGTCATATGATAAATCTAAGTATCATTCATGACAAATGGGTTCGTTGTTTAAGTCCTCGGGATGCAAAAATGTTGAATGATATGAGATACTTCTTTCACATCCCCGCTCTCTCACTTATATCTAATCCTACATATGAATCAATAAAACAGATTTCACTATATATTTTTTCTTTGGGAGCACTTACACACACCCGGTTTTTCTGCCTCTACACACCCGAATTCAGAAATTCGGGTGAAATTACGATTCTGCCCCCGCGTTTCCATTCATTCGAATGAATTCCCAGTTCATTTTGTCATTCATTCGAATGAATGGATTCATTCGAATGAATCACCAGTTCTTTTCGATTCATTCGAATGAATCCATTCATCCGAATGAATCACCGGTTCATTTTGGATTCATTCGAATGAATGGGCTGAACAGTAACACAGAGTACTGTTCAGCCCGATCATTCGAATGCCCAGTCGTTCGAATCCGCCGAATGGATTCATTCGAATGACTGGACATTCATTCGAATGATCGGGCTGAACAGTACTCCGTGTTACTGTTCAGCCCATTCATTCGAATCATTCGCACACGATTCCGCTGAATACATTCATTCGAATGAATAACCAGCCATTCGAATGAATGGGCTGAACAGTAACACGGAGTACTGTTCAGCCCGATCATTCGATTCATTCGCATACACAGAATTCATTCGAATGAATCAACTGATTCATTCGAATGAATGTATCAGAGGCTGCCACGGAATGACAGTCCCTTTGGTTCAGCTGATTCATTCGAATGAATCAGCCCATTCATTCGAATGAATCCTCTGTTATCGGGCATTCATTCGAATGAATGGGATGATTCATTCGAATGAATGCATCAGAGGCTGTCTGAGAATGACAGTCCAGGCATTCATTCGAATGAATCAGCCCATTCATTCGAATGAATGCCTGAAAATGTGCATTCATTCGAATGAATGGCATGATTCATTCGAATGAATGGCATGATTCATTCGAATAAATGCCCTGGACTGCCACTCTCAGGCAGCCTCTGATGCATTCATTCGAATGAATGGGCTGATTCATTCGAATGAATGCCCTGGACTGCCATTCTCAGGTAGCCTCTGATGCATTCATTCGAATGAATCAGCCCATTCATTTGAATGAATGCCTGAAAATGTGCATTCATTCGAATGAATGGGCTGATTCATTCGAATGAATTCCTGGACTGCCATTCTCAGGCAGTCTCTGATGCATTCATTCGAATGAATCAGACCATTCATTCGAATGAATGCACGTTTTCAAGGCATTCATTCGAATGAATGGGCTGATTCATTCTAATGAATGAAACTTATATATAAATCGATCCACGAAATTTCACTCGTCTCATTCCATTCAAAACCCTAAACCCTCGTTTCCCTCTCCCTCTCCCTTCTCCCTTGAACCCCTTTCTCAATCCCTTCTCCCTTAAAACTTAAACCCCATTTTCAACACCCACTTTTCACCCTTAAACCCCTTTTGCAAACACTTCTCACTACAACCTCATTTTCAACCCCCTTTTCAACTCTCTTTTCAATCACAAACCCTTGAACCCCATTTCAATCCCAAACCCTTATACTCCATTTTGAACCACGTTTTTCAAATACTTAACCCTAAAACCCCATTTTCAACCCCCCTTTTTAATCCAAAATAATGAACCCCTTTTAAATCCCAAACCCTTAAAAAAAATTCATTCCCATTTTCAACACACTCACTCTCTCAATCTGTTACCTCGGGTCGAAGTTATCTCTCTCAAGCTAATGTCTGGATCTCGTATCTCGAATCGAAGGTAAGTCCTATCTCAGTTTTTTTCTAAAAATCATTATTATTAGTGTTTTAGAGGTAGGTTTAAATCCTCAAGTGGCATGGAGCTTGTTGAGGGATGTTTTGAAAGTCGTGAAGACCTTATAAATTATGTTAAGAATATAGCTCTTAAACAAGGATTTGTATGTACGATAAAGAGGTCATGTAAAAAGGAAAATAAATTAGTCCTTGGCTGTGATAGAGGAGGTAAATACCGCAGCACGGTTAGCTTGGATGACGATGACAGAAAGAGGAAAGCATACTCTCGCCAATGTAATTGTCCTTTTGAAGTTAAAGGAAAACAGATTGTTGATGGGTCATGGAAGTTGACCATAAAGAGTTTGGAGCACAATCATGATATATCGATGTATTATTAGGTCATCCAAGTACAAGATGTTTTTCAGATTCTGAGAAAAGAATGATCATTGAAATGAGGAGTAGCAATATACCACCACGGCAAATTTGACGACCCTTAGAAATCAAAATCCAGATATTGGAATATCAGCGGCTGATTTGTACAACTTTTGTTCTGCGCTTCGGAAAGAGCAACTAAGGGATCGAACTACAATTGAAGCTTTGATAGAAGATCAACAAGGTGGTTATCAATACTTTCTTGACTATGACAGTGATGGTCATCTATCCCATCTCTTTTTCGCACATCCGAAGTCAATTTTTCTTACCGACAGATATCATAATGTGTTTCTGATGGATTGCACGTACAAAACCAACAGATATCATATGCCATTGCTTCATGTCGTTGGTGTGACAAGTTTCAATAAGAATTTCTGCTCATGCTTTGCATTTCTAAGAAATGAGAAATTTGAAGATTATGTATGGGCATTACAGATGTTTAAAAAGGTCTTCGGAGTGCACCATGATCGACAAGTTCTTTTGACTGATAGGGAATTGGCGTTAAAGAATGCCATTGATTTGGAGTTCCCTAATGCTGTACATATTTTGTGTTCCTGGCATATCAACAAGAATATTGTCGCTCGTTGTAAACCTTTGTTTAAGAGAATGGAAGACTGGAATGCATTTTTTACAGAATGGAATGGCCTGATTGAGTCCCCAACCGAAGAAGCATTCAATACAGCGTTTGAGGCATTCAAACAAAATTTTAGAGCTGATTCGCAGGCAGTGAATTACTTAACAAGGACATGGATCCCACTTAGAAAACAATTCGTCAAGGCATGGATCGGATGGAGTTTACATTTTAAGAATCGAGCTACTTCAAGAGTTGAGGGTGCACATGCTATTCTGAAAAGTTATATATCTACATCTACAGGTGATCTAGATGTTGTCAGAAGAAAGATAGCCCATGTCATTAAAAATCAATTTGAAGAGTTCAAGATTCAACTTGAGGATGAGAAGATTCAGTTTGCATGTGATGTATCTATTCCTTTCTTTGATGAATTGAAGGGCAAAGTTTCTCATTTCGCAATGAATGAGGTTTACAACCAATATGATATGCTTATGAACCGATCATTTCCACCCATTTGTACGGAAGAGTTTACAGCTTCAATGGGCCTACCGTGTGCGCACAAAATGCAATGGATGGACAAATTACATTTGGATGACATACACCCACAATGGATAATAGACTTAATCTCATTGGCTGACTTGAGGATTGAAAGGAGGAGCCCTGGGGATGTATTAGATGTACACTTTGAAGGTATTAAGAACAAATATGGACATTTGTCTTCGTATGATCAAGAGATGCTCCTAAATCATCTTCAAAATCTTGCCATCCATGATAAGCCAGTCAGTCACCCTATTATGCAATATTCTAGAGGACGTCATCCAGGTTCAAGGAATTCATCACAGGGCCAAACATCTACACGTCGAGATCCTTCTGCATTTGAGATTGTAGAGAATCAACTAAATGGAAGGAGATGTGGGTTATGCAAAAATACTGGTCATACGAGGAGAACTTGTCCGAATAGGCCACCTTCTTCACAGGCATCTACGAGTGTAGATTTAAATGCTGATTATAATATAGGTGATTTCATTGAATCACAAACAGCGAGTTTTCCACAGGATAGTGGATCTTACAACTTTGGTGACGATTCAATATATAACTCTACAGAAATGACCGAAGTAAGTTCATTCCTTAAAGAGCTTATATGTATTTACCAATCGACATATAACTTTTCCATATGTTCTAATGTCATTTTTTTAAAATGTTATGCAGTGGTCTGGTGATCTTAGAGATAATGACGATTTCTTGCAATGGTGGAATCAATGAAGTGGAGATAGGATTGTCAATAGCTTAATTTTAAGTTAGGAATGCTGTTGAATGTACTTGTCAGCTTGAATGTATTCATTTTATGTGGAATATTTAAATGCTAATTTAGTTCAAAATAACATTTTTAAAGTAACGACCCAATTCACAATGAGCAGGAGATAAATAATATAACATGTTCATTCAAAATATGAATTTTACATCTATTTTACATGTCAATAACAAAAAAAAAAAAAAAAAGTACATCAAAGACAAATAATATCCGGATCAGAGGTAGAAGGTGAGGCAGGTGAGGCAGGTGAAGCAGCAGGAGGTGCATCAGGAGGTGCATCAAGAGGTGCAATAGGTGGTGTAGCAGGAGGTGCATCAGGTGCAGCAAGTGGTGCAGCAGGAGGTGCATCAGGGGGCGCATCAAGAGGTGCAGCAGGAGGTGCATCAGGAGGCGCATCAAGAGGTGCAGCAGGAGGTGCATCAGGTGGTGCAGCAGGAGGTGCAGCAGATGGTGCAGCAAGGTGCAGCAGGTCGGACAGCAGGTGGGGCAGCAGGAGGTGCAGCAGGTGGTGCATGAACTGGAGGTGCAGCAGGTGGTGCAGGAGGTGGTGCAGCAGGAGGTGCAGCAGGTGGTGCAGCAGGAGGTGCACCAGCTGGTGCATGAACTGGAGGTACATATGGAATAAGTGCGATATGACGAGAACGGGGGCGAGAAACTGCTGGTGCTCGACTATGAACAGAACGAGAGCCAGTAGCAGCTGCAACACCAGTCGGACCAATACGGGGGCCAGAAGCTGCTGCTAATCCAGTCGGACGAACAGAGTGGCCAAAAGCTACTAATCCAATCGGTCGGACCTGGGGGCCTGAAACTGCTCCAAATGGACGAGCAGGGTGCTAGATCCTGCTGCTGCTGCTGAAGCTGAAGCACCTGCTCCAGATGTAGGAGCATGGGTGCCAGCACCTGCTCCAGATGTAGGAGTATGGGTGCCAGATCCTACTCCTGAAGGTGGAGCAGATGATCGAGATGGCCGAGCAGGAATGTCAAATGCTGAAGCTGAAGCTGAAGCTGCTGAACGAAATGGTCGAGCAGGGCTGCCAGATGTTGCTCCTAAAGCTGAAGCTGCTGATCCAAATGGACGAATAGGGACAAAAGCTGCTCCTGCATATTCTTTAGATACCCTTGCTCGTAAACTCCCATCTGCTTCTGCTCCTAATGTTGCTGTTATCCCCCTCTCTTGTGCTATAAGCACAGCCAATCTCAAAGTATCGATAATCTGATTCTGCATCACATCCAACCTTGCAGAAACCTGATCATATCTCTGATCCATCTTCTCCTCCAAAGAAGAAATGCTATCAAGAATCTGTTGTGTGTTGATTCCAGTTGATCCTTCTTGAGGAGGAGTCCCTGCCTCGCGTGCCTCACGCGCCTCAGATGCCTCAGATGGCTCAGGTGGTGGTGGTACCTGAAGTTGAAGTGCCTCGACAACTTTGGGTACCCATTTCTTACTCACTTTATCGAGTTGGAATCCCATATTCTTCAAAATTGAATCATTGAAATAATCAAATCGGTCTAAAGAAACTTTATCATCGGGGAGAAGAGGGATTCCGCGTTCTTCAAAAAATGAACATAGAAATAGACCGTACGGAAGACTGCATCTTCTGGTCTTCCGGCAGGCGCGCATGTGACTAATGATGATATGGGAGAGGGAGATTTTTTTCCCATTCATGATGCACCAAATCAAGAAGACATCGAACCATGTCACAGTAGTATGCCCTTTTCTAGGCACACACAGTTGACAACTATGTGGTGGATGATTCGTGCCTCTAATGTCAAATTCGTCAGAGGGGGGTCTTCTTCTCAGTAATATCTGTCCTCCCACAGATTTCGTTAAGGACTACCAAAACGTCAAAGCCCTCAACATCAGTGGGCCATGTACGACTGTCGTACTTTCTAATCGCATCTTTGGGCAAATTGTATAGGGTCTAACCTATCCCGTGTAATGACAATTTCTTGCCCTCGGACAGATGTTTTAACCGACTCATCGTCAATTCTTTCCACATTGGCATAAAATTCTTTAACGACCGTCGGATACATATCACTTTTTAATGCCAAAAATGACCCCCAACCTATTTTTTCAAATAAATCTTCAACTTTAAAACCAAATTGTATGAAATATGAGAGGTCCACGATTTTACCGAATATGAAGGACCGTGTGGAGAAATCCTCTCTGTACATGGTCGCCGCTTCCGAAGATACGAAATAGGTGGGGTCGAATGCGGTATCCTTCTTTTGTTTTTTCCCTCCCCTTGTTGAGGTCGCTTTCCTTTTCGAGGACAATGCCATAGGTTAAAGGGTGGGTTTTTCAAAATAAAGGAAGAAATAGGGAGAATAGGGGGGGTTTGGGATTGAAATGGGGTGATTTGAATGAAAGGGGGTGTGATTCGAATGAATGGGGTGTGATTCAAATGAATGGGTGTGTGATTCGAATGAATGGGGATGTGATTCGAATGAATGAGGGAAGGGCTCGGGAAAGGGACTTCGGAATGAGGGAAGGCCGAGCTTAGATTGAGGAAAGGGAGAGCTAAGGATGAGAGAGACACGGCCGGAACCGGCGCCGGAGCAGGAGAGTGAAAGGGGGAGGGAGAGATTCGATCTAGGGTTTTGAAATGGACTCACGGCGAAGGAGGGAAGGGGTTAGGGTTCGGTGTCGATCGAATGAATCGACGGTTCTTATATATTAAGTTTGCGTTCATTCGAATGAATCAACCCATTCATTCGAATGAATGCACATTTTCAGGCATTCATTCGAATGAATGGGCTGATTCATTCGAATGAATGCATCAGAGGCTGCCTGAGAATGGCAGTCCAGGGCATTCATTCGAATGAATCATCCCATTCATTCGAATGAATACTCTGTTATCGGGCATTCATTCGAATGAATCATCCCATTCATTCGAATGAATGCCTGATAACAGAGGATTCATTCGAATGAATGGGCTGATTCATTCGAATGAATTCTGTGTATGCGAATGAATCGAATGATCGGGCTGAACAGTACTCCGTGTTACTATTCAGCCCATTCATTCGAATGGTTGGTTATTCATTCGAATGAATGTATTCAGCGGAATCGTATGCGAATGATTCGAATGAATGGGCTGAACAGTAACACGGAGTACTGTTCAGCCCGATCATTCGAATGAATGTCCAGTCATTCGAATGAATTGATTCATTCGAATGAATGCCAAGATGAACTGGGCATTCATTCGAATGAATCGATTCGGCGGATTCGAACGACTGGGCATTCGAATGATCGGGCTGAACAGTACTCCGTGTTACTGTTCAGCCCATTCATTCGAATGAATCCAAAATGAACCGGTGATTCATTCGGATGAATGGATTCATTCGAATGAATCGAAAATGAACTGGTGATTCATTCGAATGAATTCATTCATTCGAATGAATGACAAAATGAACTGGGAATTCATTCGAATGAATGGAAACGCGGGGGCAGAATCGTAATTTCACTCGAATTTCCGAATTCGGGTGTGTAGAGGCAGAAAAACCGGGTGTGTGTAAGTGCTCCCTTTTTCTTTCTATTATGTTTAGTCTTTCATTTTTACTGTAATTATTTTGACTTAATATTTATTAACGTAGGTTCTTTCAATGGTTTGGTGTTTACAACTTGATTTCGTGAGGGGTCATGAATTTTTATTTTGCTTGTGTTAGATGACTTTTTCTCCAAAGGATTCAGTGCTTTACATGTATTCATAATGATAATGAGACAGACAAAGCTCCATTATTTTAAAGGAGGAATCATCTTATGCTATCTAAAGTAAGGATGACAATAAAGACGACATTTGGTATATATGGGTATACATATTGAACATCAAAATTATTATTAATTTTTATTTGCTTATTTATATATAATATTTTAAATATTATAAAACTTTAATTCATCATTGAATAGATCAAATGAAAAGTATTTAACTAAAAAAATTATAAAGTTTATCACCCTCTTTTAATTTAAAAATCTATTAATTGATCGACAATTTAACATTAAAATATGATGAATAATATAAACATAAATAGGTGTATAAAATTGATGAATAGTTTAAAAATTTCATTTATCTATAGTGAATTTTATGTATACATTTGAACCCATTTAGAAGATCTTGTCGTTATATTAAAAATTCATCTAAATTTAACTCTATTTTATCTTTGATCTTTGAATATATAACAAACATTATCATGCTCTTGCAAACTCTATGAGACCCAGGACATTCAGTCGCCTATTGGCAACGTGACCAAACTTTTTTGGTAATTTCATATGTCAGACACCATCAAAGATAGACAGCATGGATCGTTTCTCTTTTAAATATAAACAAAAATAGACGGTTATAGAAATGATACCTATAATTCGATGGCATTCATTTGACGAGGCCGACATCTAACACGGTGATACGATCATCTATCCATACAATGCATCAATCCTGGCCATAATGCGGGGTCCCATCTGCCTCTTTAAAATGTTTGGCGTTCTGTGGGCCTCTCTGTCTCTCGCGATTGATGTCTAGGGCGAAGAAAAGAGTCTCGTTTCCAGAAAACTGAAAAAAAACTCATCGGCTCTCGCTCTCTGTTGTGATAGCTTCGTCAAGAAGCTCGCATCTTGCAAACCCTGCTCTCTTCGCTTTTAATGGCGGAATTCAAAATCCTAATTTTCTCCAATTTTTCTACTAATTCCACCTCTTGATCTCTCCGCACGGCTCCTAAGCTTCCGATCGTTGATGCTGCATCCTTTTTCCGACTGATTTCGCCGTCGATTTGGCAGAAGATGAACGGCGGTGGAGGCGAAGGCTCTGCTCATCCAGCGGCTGCGCCGCCGTCTCTCGAGTGGAAATTCTCTCAAGTGTTTGGAGAACGGACGGCTGGAGAAGAAGTTCAGGAAGGTACGACCTTTACCCGCTATCGTCCCTTCTCGATCCATACGGTTCTAAGTTTTTCCTGGTTCTTAGTATCTGTTTGGCCATCTGTTGGTATGTTAGGAAAGTTTGCCCTTTTCCTTTCTGATGATCTACTATGGAGAAATTGTCATTTTTTAATTCAGTGAAGAATCACACAAAGAAAGTACATTAATTGCAATTAATATCTTTTTGAGGTAAGCGAAAACGCAATTAGCTTCAATATGCAGAAAGGAATTGGTAGGATTGAATAAATTGTTTAGATTGGAAATAGATTTGGCTTGGTGAGATTGTTGCCTACTTGATGATTGATTTATTTTATGAAATTGAACAGATTTCTGTTTCTTGATTGCGATGGTTAGAAAATGGATAGCTTATTTATTGGGATTCAGTGAAATAATTTTGATTCAGTTTCCAATTTCGATTATTATCCGCGGCTGTGGTGGGGGTGGTGG
Organism: Chimonanthus praecox; assembly: GCA_022113865.1. Taxonomy (NCBI): domain Eukaryota; kingdom Viridiplantae; phylum Streptophyta; class Magnoliopsida; order Laurales; family Calycanthaceae; genus Chimonanthus; species Chimonanthus praecox. The sequence continues at coordinate 35,217,464 of CM039087.1, forward strand.
TTGTGTGTTCCTAACAGCTACTTAGAGCAGTAGTACTTGTTGGATGGTGGTTAATTGTAATAAAAACTTGTGAGTGATGATGGATGATCTGCAACATTTTTTTTTAACAACAGTAGAAGCTTCACTAAAATGAGAAGTAATTACAACCAAGTCAGCATATGAGATCTATGCTGTTTTGATTTACATTTATCCTCCACCTTATACTAAAAACAAAATGATATGTTACAACATCAAGCACAAATCCCACTCTCATTGGAGGGTGATCAAAAAAATAATTACTCTCTCCCTACTCCCTCCTTGGCTAAAAAATCTGCAACACCTTGGCTGATTTCCTTACATGTTGGGGGATGAAACCTCTATTGAGATCGTTGAAGTCTTTATTTCCCTCGAGATATGTGTCAACCTTTATGTTACTTGTGCCTCCTTGGCTTCTTGTTCAAAGTGTTGGATAAGTCACCTTCTATATTAAGATTTCTTCATTATGGTTGCTCTTGAAAAATCTTCAGAGCCTCCTGAAGCAGTAGCAACTCTGCCTTATTAGAGTCTTTTTTATCCTACTGAGCCCCAAAAAAATCCTAGTATCCAATAAGTGATATCAAGGTGTGCGATTGTCATTTTAGGGAGTAATTCTGCTTCATATGTATTTGTATTTACAGACACTTATGCTGCTTGTAGCTCATAACACTTGTGGGAGTCAGTTATTTATTATTTTTTTCAAATTTGGCTGCCAACAAATTCTTGATTGACTATGTGTAACAAATGGTAGTAACAGTCGAACACAATATATACCTTAGTATGATTCGTATCTCTAAAAGAATGGTTTTGTGATTCTCTATGGTTTGCTGTGACTGATAAATTCACATAAAAAAAATGTAATTTCAGTTATATCAAATTATTTTTACAAGCAATTAGAAGGGATAACTGAGTGAACTTTGATGACATTACGCCAGCAGTAAAGGGACAAATATTTTGGTGTACACAGATGGTGAAGTTACCACTTCACAGTTTTTTTGCTATTACTTGTGAATGCTCAAGGTACTATTAGGGTGCTAGACACTTTTTCTTTTAATTAAGATTTCACCATTTCACTGTCATTCTTGAATGATGCACATCTTCGACATTGGATTCATGGCTTATTTACTCATTAGCAATGGCTTATTCATTTTTCATAAGTCATCTAACATCTGCAATTAAAAATGATATCCAACATTTACTTCATGCTCCTTTCATCTAATTTCTGGACCATGCCGAAATGTAAGTCATATTTATGCTTTTTGATTGTAGCACTATGCCTTTTTATTTTTTATTTTTTATACATTATGAAATGTAGGGGTGCTAGTAGAGAAAGATGTGGATGCTAGTGTAGTTATTCAGAAAAACAGGGATGCTAGAATATTCATCTTTATTATATACAATCTTTACTGAAGAGTTTTTCATATTGTTTGATAATTTGCTTCTTTAGTTGTTCATACACTGACTATTTTGTTTACCTTTTGCAGTTGACATCATTTCAGCCATTGAGTTTGATAAAAGTGGTGATCACCTTGCTACTGGTGATCGAGGAGGCCGCGTGGTTTTATTTGAGAGGACGGATGTTAGGGATGTATGTTCATTTTGCCGATGATCTATATGATTCCATGTCTGCCTTGTTGGTTCTTAAAAATATTTGATATCTTCTAATGATATAATGTGTATTGTGTAGCATGGCTCCCAGAGGAATCTTGAAAGAATGGATTATTCGATGGGAAGGCATCCCGAGTTCCGCTACAAAACAGAGTTTCAAAGCCATGAGCCTGAGGTAATTTATTTTTCTATTACTATTTTGAGTACATGCTTCATGATCTTCTTGTTCTAGTGAATCTGGTGTAAATACCATGTAAAATAACATAGAGGTTACTGTGTTCTCCTTCTCAATCAAGGTGAGACCCTATGATTTTATTTATAGAGAAAAGCAAATACAAATAAAGAAGGTAAAAGGAAATAAAAGAGGAAATCACTAAATTGGAAAATACAATATTAGTAACTACTAATTAAAGAAATAACTAAATATATCTTGACATTTGGATGCTGGACTGTTATTTCCTCTGCAGTGTGGACTGAACCTATTTTGTTGCTTCAGTTTGACTATCTCAAGAGCTTGGAGATAGAGGAGAAATCAACAAAATTAGATGGTGCGAGACAGCCAATGGTGCCTTGTTTCTTCTTTCTACCAATGATAAAACAATTAAATTTTGGAAGGTGAGAATGACTTGGACTTTCTCTTTTAGCAAAATTTTCTTTTTGGCTAGCATTCAATTAAATGCTTTGTTGGTAGTTTGCATTTTCCATTTTTGTTTGAGATAAATAGATTCTTGTAGCCTATTCTGATTTCGGTAGTTTATTAGAATTCATTGGTGGACTGGATCCTTCAATAGACCATTTGTTTGTATCTTTTGTTCTTGTTGCTCATGCACCATTTTCACTTGTCTTACTGAAGTTTTCATGGTTTGGTGCAATATCATAAATTTATGGATTACAAAATCACTAAAGATAAAAAATTCTAGAAGAATGCAATTTGGAAATCTAGATTTTTTAATGCCATTTGGCCAAACCATGGAATTATTGCACCATCGATATAGTGCATGGTTCAAAATACTTGGACTGGTTATCATACTGATTCCTACCTATTACCTCGCACGGGGTAGATCAACTAGCAATCACTTTTGCTCAAGAACCAGAGGTCCCAGGTTTGAGTAACGTAGTCACCTGATGCTCGTGACTTGTGGGGGGCTGTGTGCATCCGGAGTTTTATCCAATGCCTTTGTACTTGGGGAGAGGTGGCGGTCTTGGGTATCTTCGTTATAAAAAAAATACTGATTCTTACTAAGATGTGATACAAACTGGGCAATCTTTTATTTAGAGGTCAAACCAGTCTGAACTAGTGCGAAATTTTATAACTCATCAAAATTCTGAAAAAAATATCCAAGAATCTAAATAGTGGAAAATCATGCCTTGTAAAATCTGTTTGCAATCTAACACAACATATGGGAAAATATTGGTCCCCTTTAAGCCAAATATGTTCTACACGCTATACTAAAGCATGTGTTTACAGACTTGACGATTTTGATTTTCTCATTCTGTTATCTATTTTGAAGATTAGCATAAGTGTTGACTTTAAGAATATAGGAGTATTGCATTCTTACATTTATACTTAAAAGAACTAGAGACGTACAATTGATATAGAGCTGATAACTATGCCAAACCATAAATGATCATAGTTTCAAAACTATGTTGAATGTCGAGTGGGCTATAGATCATCTTCTTCATTGTTGTGGTTATCGTGAAAAAGTGCACCCAACCAATCCCTACATCATAAGTTGACTCAATTTCAAAACTTAAAATAAATAACAAAGCTAAAATATATAATATATTTCTGCTTGCATGCATTTGCATCTGAAGTTTAATATCTAAATTTCTTTTCAGAATATTACAATTACTGAAAAATACTTAAGATTCAAAAACTACTTCCAAATCTTATAGATCTAAGTAAGTTGCTATTTTTAGATCTAGATGCAAATTGCAAACTATGACTTGAGATTCATTTCCTTTAATTTAAGAAAAAGGCAAAAGATGTAAAGAACTGAGAAGATAAAGGAAAAAATGTCAAACATGTAAAAACTCAGTGCGTATGATCACAATTTTTGTTTTTTAAGGTTCCTTTCATCACTAAGCTTTTAACCGAGTCATATATCATTTTAAGGAAAAAACTAAAAAAATAAAAAAAAACTCTCCTTGATGTATTGGTTAATATTTTCAAAATATTGGCCAATATTTTAAAAATATTGGTTGATTTTTTTTGTTTGAAAATATAAACTGATAGTTTTGTTTGAAAATATTGACTGATATATTTGCTTAAACTGATTTTTGGGCAATATTTTAAAAAATTGTTCTTTCTTCGAACCAATACTCTTGGTCACTTCCTAGTTTAGACTGTATTGTCCGATATTATGAATCATGCTTGATTGACCTGGCTTCGAATCACTGGGAAAGGAAAAGCACATGTTAAATAGCAGCCCTCAATACTCTCCATCTGTCACACATTAGATCACTTTCTCCTTAGGCAGTGGGTACCTGTTGCTCATCTCTCCTGTCGGTCTTGACGGATTTCTCTCTCTGATTCTGATCTACTCTCAATCTATCTATCTACCAATCTTTCCATCTATCTATAACTTTTTAAGGTTCCCATTATCTGTATTTATAGGATTTCTGAGAAAAGGATGAGAGGGTTTCACTGATTAGACTCCAAATTTTGTGAGATCAAACTCGAGATGATGACCAGCACTCAGAATGACCCATATTAATTGATATGGTTCATTTGAGAGTGAAGTTGGAAGTGTATGTAATCTATCTGTACTAGAACTTTGTATACGTCTGTGCTCAAAATTTGGAGTCTAATCAGTGAAACCCTCTGTACTCTATCTGTACTAGAAATTTGTACACGTCTGTGCTCAAAATTTTGTTGATTGCTGGAGTCAGCTCAGGTCATGTATTTTAGTGTTTCAGAGGTTTGAGTGGTCAGCCGTTACCTCTCATATTTACATGATTCAGGTGCAGTACAACACCAGTTCACTGCTCGTTATACCCTCACCATTTTTCCCTTTTTGGAAAGATCTTATCCACACCATTTTCTCCTCACATTTCTGATTTACTGCTGCCCCAGGTGTAAAGAAAATTTTAACGTCTTGCTGGTGCAGCAAAGTTGCTTCATAATTTAAGCCATTTATCACTGGAGTTGTGATGCCGTTTCTTTGGATTTTGACTGTATATATTAATATGGATTGGTTGATGTTGGCTTGAATGGCCCTGTCTCATTTGTTGTGGTGTCCTCTCCTTATCTGGACAAAAACTCTTTCCCAATGCTGATCTGCATGCCAGGTCTTGGCTGAAGCTTTTGTCGATTCAACTTGATTATTGGTTGTACATGCTAATGGTAGGTTGTGGTTATTGGGGTCTATTTAGTGGATGACCTTTTCATTTCTAAATTTATTTAGTTGTCACTTTAGATATGGATGATTTATTGTGCAAACACTATCGTATGATGGGTAGCGTTTTGGTGTGTTTTCCTTTTTCATCATCTATGTCATTTATCCTATCAATCCGGGGTTGTCTTTTATATTTAGTTTTGCAAATTGTTTCCATCGGCCAACTGCCTATCTGACACCGATGGGACTTGAACCCACAACCCTTTAGGCTGTAATAGTGAGCCCTTACTGGTTGTGCTACAGGTTCTTGTCACAAGGTGGTTTTTTTTTTTTCTATTTATTTATTTTTTATAAATAGAGGATGGTGTGTTCCTTTTTTTTTTTTTTTCAATCCTTAGCAGTTTGTTAAAAATGGATTGAAGCTAGTCAAACTCTATTGCATATGATCAAGTTTAGTACTGGATTTAAGTTCCGTGCATGCATATGATTGTTTAAATTGCATGTAATTGTGGATCTCAATTAATTGCTTGAATCGTTGCATTCGGAATAACAATTCCACGTTCGTTTTGCTTTCAATTGAACACCTAATTTCTTCAGTGAATTTTGACTTTGTCCAAATTATCTTGTTGAAATTAGTGCCGTTTTTCTTTTCTTGAGAGTGACCGAGAGGATTGAGAGTTGGTTTTCCGGGTTTCCATTATCGGAAGGATTTTTGTTTGAGCACAAACATACCCTATATGTTTCAACTCTGTTTATGCTATCACAGATTCATTTCTTTCTCTCTCTTTCTCCACCTCCACATGCACATCTATGTAGCAAATGTTAATTTGATTCTGTTGCATTATTTTTGCTACATTGTGATACTGTTCAGATTGCTGTAATTGTAACTCCGGATTTCTCTCTTCCCCCCCCCTACTCTGCATGCACTTCTATGTAGCAAACATTAACTTGATTCTGTATGCATTATTCTTGCTCTCTATGTTGTGAAACACTGTTCAGTGTGCTGTAAGTGTATCTCTCTCTCTCTCTCTCTCCCATGCCTTCATATATGTTTTTGTATATACATGATGTTTGGTTTTCAGTTTAGAGGTTCCTGTCTCGAAACTGTGTAATTTATTGATTTAAATGTGATATTTATGTTTGCATATGGTGTCTTTAATATTTATTGCTCACATTTTTTGTTTTTTTGGTATCATCCTTGAAATTGTTGTTCCACAATTTTCATTTATGAGCTTTTTTTTTTTTCTGTAATTACTTACATTGCAAAAGGAAATAGTAGGAAACCAGATTCGTTACCAAATTTCAAATGATCATCCAGGGATCATAAGGAAAACTAACTGAGACCGGAATAATTCTGGGAAACCCTATGAAACCTTAAGCAAGGTCAAAAACCAGTTGAAAAGAAGTCTTCCTATTACAACAAATTGAGGAGAGGGTCCCCTGAAAAATCCTGCCCAAGATGTCACTCCATATTTGATTAATCCAAGTAGCTGATCCACCAATTCTGCTACGTTGTTACTTTCCAAACTAGGCTGAGTTTGCTTTATAGTGATAGAAATAGTTCTCTTTAAGAAATAACTGATCAGCAATCTGCATTCCTATGTACTTGCAGTCCATCGATTAGTGGGTTGACCTAGTTTTGGACAGGGCACATGATAGTCTGATCGACGACATCAATTTTACGAACATGCCCTTCACTCATATTTGGTGGGAGTATAATTACAACACTAACTTCATGTGTAGCCTTAATTGAATGCGAAAACATCGATTCATACTCTTGGCAGTTGATTCTTTCGGTGTATGTTTCTAATACTAGGCAATATACTGTGATGAAATTTTGGGGAACTGAGCCTTCTAACTCTTATGAATTTCTCACTTTTCACTCTTTTTACCATTGTTAAAACCATAGTGGTCAAAGTGTATAGGGGTTGTGGAACCAAAGGCGCCAAGATACATGCCTAAGTGTGAGACTAGTTTTGCTACATGCACTAGATTATTAATGTATGTATTATCATTGATTTGTTCCTTTCTCACATCAGTGTTAACAAAACACATTGTTCATCTAAAGCACCAAAATGTATGGGAAATGTGGCTTCTAAATGTGTTGTATATATGCATTATATACACCAGTATATTTTATATTAGTTAATGATTGTAATTTAGTATTACTGGCTAATAATTCCTTTTAATTAGAATTTCAAATTCTGACTAGAAAAAGGATATTATAGAAAAGTTTCTGAAAGATGCAGGTGCAATGCCTTTGAGCTATATGCAAGCCTCTGTATTTTGCTTGGTTACTCTGTTGGTACTATGTGTACAGTTCTCTGTAATCAATATTTCTCGAGGAAGTTTTGTTACTGAATGAAAATCCACTCTCTTTCTCTCTCTCTCCCTCTCTCTCTATGTATCTATCTATCTATCTATGCATCTGTCTGTCTGTCTGCCTATCTACCTATCTATCTGTCCATGTATTTATGTCTTCTGTAAGTATGAGTTTAATTTCTTGTGGATTCCTATTAGCTTGTCAAATGCATATCAATTACTCTTTCTTGTTATCCATCCTGTTTCTGGTTGGGTGTGGACAGGTTCAAGAAAAGAAGGTGAAGAAAATCTGTGACATGAATGCTGACCATGGACAAGTTGCAGGAAATGGTGTTATTGCAGGCTCAGTTGTATCACGTAATCCCAAAATGTCTCTCCCAAATGGCGGATGTTCAGAAAGGCCCTACAATTATCTGTGCAATGACTTTTCGTTCCCTCGTGGGGGAATTGCATCATTACATTTGCCTGTGGTAGTTGTACTCTGCCCAGCTTACTGATTTTGTCCATGCAAAACAGTGCTTGTCTGTATTAAGGTTGTAGAATCAGCAGCTGTCTATTATATCCTTGCTATAAATTTCACCCTTTTAGGTCAGCTACAAGAAAATGGACAGTTATGGTGTTTTTGTCACATTATCATGGATTACTATTCAGACCTTTTTCTGGAGTTGATAGTTCCTGCTCATATAAAATTGGTGCTTCTATCATCCCCATGTCATGCATCAATGAGTTGTTTTAAGTGTCTATGAAGAATTAGGATCTAATTAGCTTGCAAGGTTCACATTGACCAGTGGAGGTCCAACTCAGGCATCAGTTTATCTGCTGTTTAGAGTCATGATGAGAATAATTGAGTAGAAGTTTGTTATTATTGGAAAGTACAAGCGCAGGCTTAGCATGGATCTGTGAAGACCCATCCAGAAGATTAGCTTATCTTTTATTTGCATGGAATTAAATCCAGGATAAGATGAAAATGGATTTCTCAAGTTTCATCAGAACTAACCTAAAATGTGCCCAATGATTGGAAGTAGAACCCACCAAAAGAAGAGATTCTTTCTAGAGTCCTATGTTGTATTGGTTATTATGATGTGGGATTTCCATAATATAGTAGGTTTGATTATTTCTTCCTTTTCATGGTACTTTTATGGTTATAAAATCACCAGTACTTATGCTTGCCACATGCATGGCTTTGTACGCACAGGTAACCAGCCAGGAGACGAGCCTTGTTGCTAGATGTCGTAGGATATATGCTCATGCACATGACTACCACATAAATTCTATTTCAAATAACAGGTGCTGTCCAGATTTTCTTATTCATCTTCTTTTTTTAAAATGATAGTGCTTGCTTACAGTAAGACTTCTTACAGAATCCAATGTTGTTCTTCCTGTTGCAACATTAGTATGAAGTATCATTTATCTGACTGTGGTTCGTCCTTGGTTTAAATTGAATGGGATTACTTGTTAGGTTGATGATGCATTTAAAATGGTTTGTCTTTTTTCTTTATTATGTTTTCTATTATGTCATGAAGGAAACTGCTACTTCTGTAATGCTTCCATCATATAAAACCAATGTCATAGCCTTGTGTTTTTGTGAAGAATATCCAAAGATGAGCTTGCTGATGAATAACAATCTTGAAAGTCTGTCCATGATATGCTTATCATTTCTAGTAACTTTCTAGAGTAGTTACTGTGGCAGGGACATGTATCAAACTATAGGCTAAATGTGCCAAGCAGGCAGCATCATTATTAGTATTGTCTTGTTAGCATATGAGAACATTTTTTTCCTATTTCTCTCTTGAACATAATCTATATTTTGTCTAAGGATTTTTGCTTTTATGTTTTTGCACTCACCATTTGCTTATGTTGGTCTTTTTATCTTTTCTAATATATTTTCTTTTTCCTTCTTCCAGTGATGGGGAAACTTTTATATCAGCAGATGATCTTCGAATAAATCTTTGGAACTTGGAAATAAGCAACCAGAGTTTCAATATCGTTGATGTGAAGCCTGCAAACATGGAGGATCTAACTGGTATGATCAACAATGTTCTAAATGACACTTCCCTTTTGGATTGTCATCCTTATCTTATGTGAAGTTTCATGTTGGCGGTCCAAGACTTTTGGCCTCAGAAACTATTAAGGACCTTGTAGCGTTTCTTTTTTTAGTGAGTGAACACTTTCATTGTATTGTATGTGATACGATATGAACTTGTGTTCTGAGTCCGACTGCTTGTTTAACGAATCGATTAAGTAGTGAAACTCTATGTGCATTAATCAAATTTACTAATAAATTTAACATATAGAAGACATCAGCTGCCATATTGACCATATGCATCACTAGAATTTACAAAATCAGGTGAATTGGACAGTTCTAGCTTTGTTGAAGTTGTCAAGACTTGCTTTTGCAACATGTGTCCAATTGCTCCTCCTGCATTCCTTGAATGGATACCTGAGGATGTCTAATGAAAAATATGATTTGACGTGGTGCTGATTGGAAGAATTGGGCATAGTGTACATGCATAGCTATTCTTCCTGTTATCAATAACACAAGTGTAACCATTGTTTATCAAGGATGCCTACAAATTCAGAGGGGAGAGAGTGAGATGAATGAGGACTTCAATCTGTCCTTCCAGTTGGTTGTCGGAGTTGAGATCATTTTATATGAGCTCAGTGTTTGTAAATTCAGCTTGTGTTAGTTAACTTGAACAACCCCCCCCCCCCCCCCCCCCCCCCCCCCCCCCCCCCCCGCCCCCCTTTCTCTCTCTCTCTCTTCCCCCCCCCTTCTCTCTTTCTCCTCCTCCCTCTCTCTATGTCATGTTACTTAATGTATCACTGGTAACTCGTAATAGTTCCTTTTTTAAGCTAAAGTGAGATGTTGTGGTCCTTTGTTCACAGTACTTCATCTCGTTAAGTCACATTGCATCTTGTGTATCTTGGTTGTATGCACGGCTGGTTCATTCTCCTTGTTTTCTCTCACATTGTTGAACAACTAAAATGGATTGTATCAGTCTATCCTTATTATTCTTTTTGTTTGAACTGATGCGACATTCTTGTACAGTTATTTTGAAACTCCAATTTGATGATAATATAGTGCATTCTTATACTTGCAGAGGTGATAACATCTGCTGAATTCCACCCTACCCATTGTAATATGTTAGCATATAGTAGCTCAAAGGGCTCAATTCGGTTGATTGACTTGCGGCAATCTGCATTATGTGATACTCATTCCAAATTGTAAGCATTTTTTTTTTGTATTCCTTGTTCTAACTTTCAATCTGTTCCACTGTATAAGCTCATAGGCGACATGGTTATGTTTTTGAACGGTTGTTAGATAATGCGTATTGATTTAGAAATTAATTTGTAATCTTGATTTCCATGTATCAGTTGATTTTTTCCCTCCTTCCAAAAAGCCATGTATCAGTTGATGTATTGTTGAGTGATAATTTGACACATCCAGGTTCGAAGAGCAGGAGGCTCCTGGTTCAAGGTCCTTCTTTACAGAAATTATCGCTTCAATATCTGATATCAAGTTTGCAAAAGATGGGAGGCACATTCTTAGTCGCGACTACATGACTCTTAAGGTTCATGTTTCATACATTTCTTTAACTAGTTCTAGTAGTTTCCAGTTTCCACATCTTGTTAGAAGTTTTGAAGTATCTGAAATTAGTTCCATAATTGTTTTTCAAAGAAAAAAAAAATTCTGGGACTGCATCATATGATTGGAAGTTACCTAGAAAATCCCATCCATTCACATCTATTGGATGTTCTTTTTGTGCCTTGAGAGAGGCTCCAATATATCCCAATCGGGGTAAAATACCAGTTTGGGACCCATCAGATGCTTGATAACCAAGGATCACTTGCCAACCATTCCATGGGCTTCTAGACCTGATGTTCTTGATTGGAATTTCTTCAACTCACCCTCTGTAAAATTGATTTTGGAGTCACCTTCAGTAGTAGTAGTAGTATGATGCTAAGTGGTGTGGTTGGATTAGTCGAATATGTTTCGTTAGCTTGATTCTTGATTTTGATGAGTGGTTTTACTTAGATGTCATCGTCGTCATCATCATCATCATCAAGGCCATTTAATCATCTAATGGCTATCCTAAAATGATTATTTTTTTTTTCTATTTTTTTAAAAGAAAGAGCTGACAAGGTTTGTACTAGATTTGTAAGTGTTCATTGTTGCAGCATCATAAAGGTTGTAGGTTTGAGTGATATCACCATTACACACGCACACACTAGTCTATTTATCCATATATATATGTGGAATTGTGTGTGTGGGTGTGTATAGGTATATATGCGCACACACACACACACACACACTAGTCCGTATATATATATATGTATATATATATATGTATATATATATATATGTATATGTATATATATATATGTATAATGTATATATATATATGTATATATATATATATATGTATGTATATATATATATGTATATATATATATGTATGTATATATATGTATGTATGTGTATGTATATATATAATGTATATATGTATATGTATGTATGTGTATGTATATGTATATGTATATACAATATATATATATATGTGTGTGCGTGCTCTGTCTGTGTCTCTGTGTGTGTGTGTGTGTGTGTGTGTGTGTGTGTGTGTCTCTGTCTCTGTCTCTGTCTCTGTCTCTGTCTCTGTGTCTGTGTGTGTCTCTGTCTCTGTCTCTGTCTCTGTGTGTCTGTCTGTGTCTGTCTCTGTCTCTGTCTCTGTCTCTGTCTCTGTCTCTGTGTCTCTGTGTCTCTGTCTCCGTCTCTGTCTCTGTGTCTGTGTCTGTCTGTGTGTCTGTCTGTCTGTCTGTGTCTGTGTCTGTGTCTGTGTCTGTGTGTTTGTATATGTATATGTATATATATGTGTCTGTGCGTGTGTGCGTGCGCGTGCGCGCGCTCGTGCGCTGAGATTTTAGTACTCTCCTTTAAAGTATATGTATATGTATATGTATATATATGTGTCTGTGTCTGTGTCTGTGTCTGTGTCTGTGCGTGTGCGTGTGCGCGTGCGCGTGCGCTGAGATTTTAGTACTCTCCTTTAAAAAGCTAGTGTTTGATATGATCTAAGTTGCATGAGGATGGGTGCAAGTGTCGGTGTCTGGCAGAGGTACGAGGTGTTGGACACGCAATCCCCAAAAAGTAGGACATTAGAACATAGAGACACGACACCATATTTAAATAAAATTAAATCTAAGTTTATTTTAAATGAAAATAAGGTGTGAAAATAACACCAATAGGAAATAACATACTGGTTTTACTCTAAACATTTAGGTGACAAAGGTTTTAAGGGGGGGAATGTGGTGTTAATATTTTAGTCATCTTAGAAAAAATATGCTAAAAAGCACTAAAATAGTACATGAAGAACGGGTATGAGAGTCTACAAGTGTCTGCACGGGTGTGAGTTTCTACAAGTATCCATTTAGGTACATCACACATTGTAAAGTGTCTATGCACCATAGGATATGATGGAAGATATGCAGGTGGCCTTCCTCCCTTAGAGATTACCATTGTCCAGTTTATAGATAATATAATCATGTTTTGTAAGCAAGACCTGCCATCAACCAATGAATATCACTTCTTGAGATGGTTTGGATTGGCCTTAGTGTTTTGTGTCAAGTGTCAATCCCCATTCACCAAATTGTGAGCTGCTGGGCATTAATTTGAAGATGATTGACCTCCTTTTTTGTCAGGTGGGATCTCTTCCATCTTCTTAACTGGTCTTTGTTGTATAATATGATGTCTAAGAAAACTTTGTGGTTTAATGATAAAGTGCATCCATAAAAGCTTGCATCTTGGAGAGGTTAATATTTGTATTTTGGTTTTATTTACACTTTTGAAGTTGTTAGTATCTTCCTTTCCGCTTTAATTTGTAGCCACTTTCAATTGCCCCATTAGTGTTCACCGTTCAGATAAATTGAAACTGATGGGATACAGAAGATAAGCACACAGAGGTTTGTTGGAGTTTCTATCGAGTGGCACTAGATAGGAGTTCCTTGGTTGTGGAGAACTTTGAGAGATTGGTGGCCTGGTGGTTTGAAGCACAAATTTTTTGAGGAATTTGATTGACAGTGAAGTGGAAGAGCTAAGAGAGGATTGTAGAATATGGTGGCTGTACTTGTGTATTTTCACATTCAATTTCTTTTATTTTTAGGCCAGAAGTGATGTGCATCATCCAGACATTAATTTGTCAAATTTGACAGTTAGGTTCCTTCCAATCCTTAGTTTTTGTTGGAAGGATGGGCTAGATCAGGACTGAAGATTATTTCTAGCTGAGATAGCGTATCATTGTCAATGACTGTCTGTCATGCCTCTGCTTCATAAAGTGTGGGTGATCTCCTTGCACTTTGCTCCTCTATGGAGGTCGGGTCCTTTTTCTTATCCTTATTTCATTTCTTGATTGCAATGGAAGATGCCTGTCTCAATTGGTCAGTTGTTTGTTGTTGACTTTTCCAAGTTTCCATTACGTGGAAGATTATTCCTAATGAAAATTTTGTGGAGTATGTGGAAGGAATAGGACAAGCATGTTTTTGAAAAGAAAAATGCTAAATCTACTACCGTGGTTGTGTTTGCTTAATGTGAATTGCATATATTTTTTTTTAAAGTAATTTCTTGACATGTAAAGGACTAACTTGATTAGAGTGTTTAACTTTGTGGGAGAGTGATGATCCTCAATATTTCTCATTGCCAGATGGCTATATTATTTTTCTTTGTTATTGGTGCTGGGGTTTATCTAGTTAGCTGTGTAGTTTTTCCCCATTTTGTTAATAAAATTCAGTTACCAACTTGAATAGAGTGTTTAACCCTATTTTTTGGAAATCTAATGCACCATATCATAAGTTTTTTCTAAATCAAACTTGCAAATGATGCCTTTCCGATGGGACTTATGTTGGGAATCAATACACTCGTGGGTAGTAATGATCTCATCCATAATTTGTCGGTTCTCAACAACAGCTGACTGGGAGGGAGAAATTAGCTTGGGAAGGAAGTGCTTGAATTTACTTGCAAGTGCCTTGGATATAATCTTGTAGGGGCTACCGAGGAGATTGATAGGCTTGAAGTTAGATAGAGAAGACGCACAATCTTCTTAGGCACCAAAACAAGAAAAGATGCCCCTAACTCCTTCGGAAGCTGACTTCTATGTTGAAATTCCTCTATGAAGGCAATGATATCATGCTTTACAATGTCCTAGAAAATCTTAAAGAAAGCGACGGGGAATCCATCCGGCCCAGGGGCTCTGTCCTCACTAAGGTCCCATATTGCTTTTCTAATTTCATCCTCAGAAAAAGTTTGCTCAATGGAGGAAGCTTCCATAGATGAAATCGACCTAAAGGGCAGTTCAGAGATTGACACGTGAAATGGGTTGGTTGCATTCAACTACTTGAAGTGATTTAGGATGGTCTCAATGATATCCTCCTTATAAGTCACTGTCACATCATCAACTGTTAGTGATTTGATTCTATTTGCCCTTCTATGGGCTGAGGCCAAAGCGTGGAAGAACTTTGTGTTTTTGTCCCCTTCCTTAATCCACTTATTTCTGGATCTTTGCCTCCACTTAATCTCTTCTTGAAAACGCTTGGCTCGATATTATTCCTACAGATTGTGGCGAAGGAAGACATTCTCCTTAGTTATGGATCCAATTTGCTCACACAAATCAATCTGATTAATACCGTTGAGAAGATCAGCAATGGAATCAGATAAGGACCCAAAACTGGTAGCACACTAACTTTTCAACTTGCCTTTCAAAAACTTCAATTTTTGATGAAGGATGAAGCATTTGTTACCGGAAGTGATGAATTTTGTCCACCATTGGGCAATGAGTTTCCTGAAACCTTTTTCTTTTACCCAACACAATTCAAATTTGAAAGGAGAAGGGCCCCAAGACTCATCAAAGGTATCCAAAAGCAATGGCCAATGATCGGAGATGGGTTCGGGACACATAGATATGTGTGAATAAGGGAGAGATCCATCCACTTAGTCGAACCAAGAAACCTGTCAATTCTAGAATCTCTTGGCCATTGGACCAAGTAAACTCTGCACTTGAAAGCGGGAGATCCACAAGGTCAAGAGAGGAGATGCAATCCGAGAACCAACACATGATGGGAGTGAATCTAGTTACTCCCGCCTTCTCATGAGGGATCTAATGAGATTGAAGTCACCGCAAATGTACCAACGATTGTTCCACCGGCCATTAATAGATTCAATTTCAGCGAGAAAACCAATCTTTTTAGACTCATCACACGGGCCATAGACTGAAGTTAGTCCACGTCATACTGGAAAGTTGATCTTGGAAAAGAACTGATAATGAAAATTCACCTATGAAAGAGTCCACCTTGCTGAGATTACTAGAGTCCCAACAAATGATGATACCCCTAGAAGAACCAATAGACGGTTTTGCTGTCCACTGAAACTGCCGACCACCACCTCAAAAACGGATGATCGAATATTACAGATCTTCTAACTTGGACTCTTGAATGGATTTAATGAAATTCTTCACTGTAGCTCTCTTTCCTAGGTCCCCAAGGCCCCTAATATTCAAGGAAGGGATCTTCATGGGGAAACTGGTTGACTGATCAGGCTGGTAGTGGCTGCTTCTGAGACATCTCCCGCTGTCCCCATTTTGCGGCGTCTGTAATTGATAGAGGAGCTGATCCGGTTGAGCTCCCGAGCTGTCTATCCTTTCTTTTGGAATTTAATGGATCAAGGTTCTTGATTGCAGCAAGATAGGAACGGAGCTTATCTTCTTGGCCATCCGAAATGAAACTAAGCTTTCGTCCAATCATCAACATTCTGTCATCGATCCAGTCTGATGGCAATTGTCCACTTTGATCTTCCTCAATTGAACTAGAATTGCCCATATAAGTTCCATTAGTTGCACTGCTGGACGTTTGCTTCCAAGTTCTCTCTTAAGACTGACTTCTGCGAGTTCCCGGTGCTCATCCAAGTGGGTAAACTGTGCTAGGGAAGGAGAAAATCCCCCCCCCCCCCCCCCCCCCCCCCCCTAGAATTTGAATGGCAGGTGGGAGGATTAATCAGCTTCTTATCAGCCAACACCGGAGCAAAATCAGGTAGGAGCAGAGCTCTGATCATCAAAGAGCTCATCATATGACAAGGCATGTGCAGGAGGTCCCATCAAAATACATCTGGCTTTCTTCAAAGGAGATAAGTGAGTTTGCTTCAGGGAGGGTCTTGACGAGGTTGTGGATGGAGAGACTGCAGCAGGGGATGTAACTGGAGTTGAAGGCAATAGCAGCGATTAGGTGAATTGGAATGCAGAGGGATGCGACAAAAAATGATTGATCGCACCTGAGGTGGAAGGATTTGTTTGCGAAAATCGAAGGTTGAAATCTCCAAGGTTGGGCGAAACAGGTACTGGCTAAGAAGCACAGATACCGGTACGAGTATCGGATACGACACGTATCCGATACGGGGATACGGTAAATTTTTAAAAACTAGGATACGGGTGCGGCGGGATACCCGAATTAAAAAATTATTATCTATATATATATTAACAAAATAAATTCAGACATTTACAAAAAATATTATAAATTTTACTATGAGATAAAAATTACTAGAAAATTATATTTTTATATTTATAATGAATACAATATATATATATATATGGGGTCAGTTACAGCTGATATGTTGCATTAATTTAATAATTAGTATGGGTTTAATAATAATAACATGAAAATTATTATACAGTGATAATTATAATGAAATCAATAATTATTAATTAAGTGGGCTGATTACAAAATGGTGAAAACACTGTCTAGCGACAATAAAAATCCAAAAATAGTCCTCGTCCGAGGACTGTTAATGGCAAAATGAAAGAAATATTCTTCCAAGTACAAGCACGAGGGCATGCGAACATGTATTTTCCCTTAAATACCGCAGCGTAACTTAAAGGAAGAAAAAGCAAAGAAAAACGAAAAGCAGAGCATGGAGGCGAAAGAGAAAAGGAAGGAAAAAAAGAAGAAACATGAAGAAGAGAAGGAAGAAGAGAAGAATGAAGATCATCAGACGAAAAAGAAGAAGAAAAATATCTTGCATCGAGCGAAGGGTGTTGATTTCGAAGAGGTATTATCGCATTCCCTCTTCTTTCCCTCTTTTTTTCCCCTCTTCTTCCTTCTTCTTTCCTTCCTTTTTTCCCTCTTTTTCTCCCGTGTTTTTGCCGTATCCCATGTTTTCGCCGTGTCCCATGTGCCGTATCCCGTGTTTCCCTGTATCCTGCCGTATCTGTACGTGTCTGATGCCTTATCCGATCCGTATCTGTATTTAAAACATTTTTTATTTAATTGGACACGTATCCGACACGTATCCGAGCCGTATCTGTGTCGGAAACGTACCCGACACGGATACTCCAATGGTTTCGGAGTATTTGTGCTTCATAGGATACTGGTCTATGAATGACGGTTGGAGGTAAATCTGGAAGATGGGCGGAAGCTGTTGGGTTAAGCGATGCAGGTTCTAGGCTAAGGACAGGCGTAGATGAATTGGGTTGGGCTTGGATCAACGAAGCTTGGATCGGGCTGGAAGCAGGCATAGTGCTAACGGGTTAGACTTGGACAAGGGTTTGGTTTTTAGAGTCCAGCTCGCCAACCAGGTGAGGATCCGACCTAGAGTGAGGGTATTTGTTGGAGTTCCCATGTGCACTATTAAGTGACACGTGTGGGGTAGGTGGACGACTTAAAAATTAAAGGACAGGTTAGGGAGTGGAACGGGTTCAATTGGCTTGACGAAATTGTGAAAATCAGCCAGGTTGCCTCTGCCTGAAGCAGAGGGATTGGATGAGGAGCTGCAACATTGGTTGTAGGAAGTATGACGAGCTGATTTGGAGTTTGCAAGGAGGAGGCGTGCTCGAGAGAACCAACTAGAGGAAGAGGTTTCTTTTTAGAGGAGGGGCGAGAGAGTTTCTGCCACGTGGCAGAAGGGTTGGTGGCTCTTTGACCATCTTCCATCGCCAAAGTTGTCTCCGGAGATTGGATAAAGAAGAGGATGTTGCCGGAGTTCATTGTAGAACCCAAAGCTTTCCTCGACTCGAAACGATTCGAAGCTTCTTCAATCTTAACTCCCAAATTCAACAAGAGATCTCCCACTTTCAACGGGATCTCTCTGAGTTGCTGAAGGTTGGGGGACCACAAAAGACGAAATTGAGCATACCGGTAATCACTTCCGTCGTTGTGCTAGGGTCGATTTCAACGACTTTGCCAAGGAAATCCCTGATAGCATGGATAGATTCTGGAAACTAGGCACGAATAGCGATGCCTATGACCCGAACCCAACATTTCTTGAGATCCCAGTCTTCTGGCCAAGATACATGGATGGAAGACAGCCCGCTTTACAGCCCACCACTTTCGCAAGCTCTACACACTGCCTGTAGTCCATATTTATACCCATTAATTCGCTTTTATCGAAATTTATCTTCAAACCTGAACATATTTCGAACCACTGAAGAACACCTCGAACTATTTGTAGCTCCTCCTCTGCTACCTTAAAAAATAAAATTGTATCGTCTGCGTGTTGCAAATATGTGATTGTCATATCTGAATGTTTGATTTTGAAGCCGTGTAACAGACCCTCAGATGTAACAACTTGGAACATGAGGTGAAGAGCTTCTGCCACGATGACATATAGATATGGTGAGAGTGGGTCCCCCTGGCGAACCCCTTTTCCCGTTTTGAAGAGACCTTTAGGACCCCCGTTTATCAATAGTGAGAAGTATGCTGAAGATAAACATGCTCTGATCCTACCTCTCTAGCGATCGCCAAAATTCATCCTCTCTAAAATATGGTCCAGAAAAGACCAGTTCACATTGTCGTAAGCCTTTTGGAAATCTAATTTGCAAATGAAGCCTTGTTGCCCAGAGTGAAATTGGGAATCCACACATTCATGGGCAACTACTACAGCGTCGACACTCTGTCTATATTCCAAGAGAGCACTTTGCACTGGAGAAATAAGAGAAGATGGACCACATTTATTCTATTCACCAAATTTTTTGTCAGAATCTTGTATGGACCACTTAGCAATGAAATAGGGCGGAAGTCGTTTAAAGCAGAAGCTCCACTCTTTTTCGGAATCAATGTAATGAAACATGCCCCCAGATTTTTTGATAAAATCCCTCTTCCACAAAATTCTGCAATAAAATCCAACATGTCCGATTAAACTAAATCCCAGCAGGTCTTAAAAAATGAATTGGGAAACAATCCGGGCTTGGAGCCTTGTCTTCTCCTAAAGTCCACACCGCATTCTTTACTTCTAACTCGTCTATTGGACTTTCCAAATGAAGTTTCTGATCCTCACTCAGATTCTTAAAACGAAGCGAAGAAGGTATTTGGAAATCTCTATTGGGTGCCTCAAATAAGCTTCGGTAGAAATGAACTATTTCGTCACAGATAATCCTCTTTCTTGTCGATTCTCTCTCCTTGTTCTTCCAATGAATGTATAAAATTCTTTCGTTGCCTGGCACTGGCCATTTGGTGAATGAATTTAGTGTTGTGATCTCCCTCTTTCAACCATTGAATGCATGACCTTTGTTTCCATTTTATCTCCCCGAGCAATGCTAACTTTTTTAACTTGCCTTTTAATTCCTTATGTTGTATTAAGTGATCTTGAGATAAGGGAGCCACCTCCTCCCGCTGATTAAAATTCTGTAATTCGCTCAACCATCCTAATTCTTCTGCTTTATCCTCCTCCCGGCGTGTAGAAGCCCATCCTTTTAGTTTACCCCTAAGATATTTCAATTATGTATCAAACAATAACCTTTCCAACATGTAGGGTTTGATTCCTTCCACCAATTTTCAACTAAATCTTTGAAACCTTCAACTTGCAACCATGCTATCTCAAAACGAAAAAGAGTGGGTCCCCAAGATTCCGTAATAGAGTCAAGAATGATCGGTACATGATCGGAGACGGGATTGGTACATGCTCGCTGCGAAGTGTGGTTGAAGCATTCTGCCCACTGCGAGTCAATCAGAAATTTGTCCAGACGAGCAAGGTTTGGTTCTTCTTGCATATTTGACCAAGTGAAAGAAGCACCTCCCAATGGTAAATCCACTAATTCCATATTTTCAATCCAACTACTAAATCTTTGCATTGAGGCCAAGATGCGGCTACAGTTATTCCTTTCTGACATTCTTTGGAGTACATTAAAGTTCCCTCCCACACACCTTGGGAGGTTAAAAAGACTACGGCCTGAGGCAATCTCATCCAGAAAAGAACCCCTTTCCTCTTCTTGGTTCGGACCATACACGCTAGTGAAGAGGAGAGACTTCCTCGTTGAGATCTCTTCCGAAACTGTTAAAATTGAGTATTGTTTGATGTCCACAGCAACCAGCCGCAGCTTAGAGGCATTCCAAACTGTCCATAGACCACCTGAAGCCCCTACGGAAGCTTTTCCGACCCACCCCATACTCTTTAAGCCCCAAACAGATTTGACAAAACCATCCTTTAGTTCTGTACACTTGGTTTCCTGTAGGAAGAGAACATCTAGCTTCTGCGACATAACTACTCTCTTGACCGTAACTATTTTCAATACTGCCCCCCAATCCCCTCACATTCCAAGACATGACTTTCATTAATCACTTCTTTGAGCACCCGACCCAGCCAGAACCATTGTGTGATCATAGTTAACATTTGAATGGAGATTTTGGAGTTCCCTTTCCTGTTTTCTTCTACGGCGTAGCCACTGATCTTCCTCTATATTATTCCATTCCGACTCGAAGAAATCTTGCAATATGTCCTTCAACCGAGATTTCCGCTGAAGTGAGGTGATACCAAGGATGGATCCAATTAATAGCAGCTTGTCCTCGCCCAAGGAGTCGGATCTCAACGCTAATGGTAGGCAATCCACGATATCCATTCCTGCAGCCCAGCTTGATGGGTTCTTGTTGCTTTCTTCCATCGCCTCTATTGTGTCAGATTCACCCAGCCCACCACTGCCTTCTCCAATTAGAGTCTTCACATGAGGATTAACCTCGCCTCCATCCTCATTTCCATCACCTTCTGGTAGACAACCACTACCGACCACTGGAGGTGTAATCCTAACACCTAGGGATACACTGTCTTTGTGTGGCGAGAAGGACCCAACATGATGTTGTTGTAAAGGGCAGATTGGCGAAACCTCAATCGAGGAATGAGGCAGACTAGGGATCCCTAAAGAATCAAGCCTTTCGTGAGGACTCCTTAATGGGCTTAAGTTATGCGAATGGGACAAGTGTTGGATTTTTGTTTTGGGCCGAAGTCCTGAGTCCGAGTGGGCCTGACCCGGGTCGATCAAGGCGTCCTTAAAAGACTTAGTCTCGAAGAGGCAACCCTAGATTCCCGAAACTTCCTTTCTCTTTCGCCGCAACATCAGGATTTCCAACCGACATCCCCAAAGGGCACTGTAGACCGTAGCGAGGAGATTTCACTGGGAAAGTAGGACGGATTGGAGAAGCTTAACAACCTCCATCAACGGTCTTTGGAGTTCCGTTGACCTTCTCCGATTCAGGCTGCAACTCAAGTGATCCAGGTGCTTCTATTTGTGCATTGAGAAGCGATAGTTCTTGACCATGAAGAGGTTGAGAATCGTTGGAGCTCCCAAGTACTATAGGGTGATGATGCGGAGGATCTGACTTAGATTGCACTTTTCGGACTGTCAGATCCTCCATGGCTACCAAAAATTGAGCTTCCACCGCTGTCCACAGATCGAAACGGACATCACCTATTTCCAGCGAGAGAGTCTTTGGAATCACAGAGGTTACTGGTCTAATAATCTTCACTTGAAGAAACTCTACCACCTCCAGATTCAACCATCGATTGTCCACTTCTTCCACGAACCCAAG
Organism: Chimonanthus praecox; assembly: GCA_022113865.1. Taxonomy (NCBI): domain Eukaryota; kingdom Viridiplantae; phylum Streptophyta; class Magnoliopsida; order Laurales; family Calycanthaceae; genus Chimonanthus; species Chimonanthus praecox. Next base: position 35,239,576 of record CM039087.1, read on the forward strand.
GATACCTCCAAGTTTCCATAAAATTTCTTTTCGCCACGCATGCAGAGGAATCCCGAAAATTCTAACCCAACCAATCACCTTTCCAAGACCCAGATCTGCTGACCATTTATCAAGCCTTTTCAATGGTCCATCTGAAAATTGTGATCTAGTGAGGCTGCGACAACGGTTGTAGTCATTGGAATCGACCACAATCCAGAATTGAACAGGAGACAACCTTCGGACCGAGATGTTCATTGTGGCACCCCAAACTGAGGTCATCCAGTTCTTGATGTCAATCTCGGATGAATCGGAGCAGCTGGCCACTCCGACCCAAGTATGGGACAACTCCTTATTTTCCTCAATGAAATCCTCTCGAACATGTAACAGAAGTCCGTCCTGGTACATCGATTGCAGATTAAATTTAGGACGAAACTGATCACTTTGATGAGGCCTGTGAGTAGCACCCTTGATCCCTCCCCCATTTCCTTTTCCGTTTAGCCCTCTATTATCTTGGCCAAATCATGCTTTATTCACCTGAAGTTTTTTGCCGTTAACAATCTTCCCATTGAACATTAAGATTGCCTTCTCCATTTCCCTTCCAGATTTGTAACGAACAAAGGCGAAATTTCTTCTTTTCCCAGTCCGACGATCGATAGGGATAAAACTATCAAAAACGACACCAGCCTGACCAAAGACACACTAGATCACCTGCGCCCCATGTTGGAATGTTTCCAACGAACAGGGAGAAACTTTCACTCCACCAATCTACCATCTTTTTAAGTTCCTGGGTATTCATTTTTACCTGCTTTGAGCGTGGTCTGAGTGTTTAATGAAGAGGTGGTGATGTCAGGTAGCTCGTTTTAACAAAATCTTTGGACTACAATAGTATTGAGTATTGTGTGGTCTATTTGGCTAGAGTGAAATAAGAGAATTTTTCAAGGAAAAGAGGGCTCTGTATCGAACCTCCTGGATGTTATTAAACTTCTGGCGGCTTGGTGGATGGTGGGGATCGTCGAAGTTCAGGGGCATTTCTTTTTCCGATTTGTGTAGAGACTGGACATCAGTTGTTTCTGTCTTGCAACATTTAGATTCTAGACCTAACGTTCCTTGGTTTCCTCTGGCTGTAGGGCTACTCAAACTTAATTTCGACGGCAATTGTTTGCGTGAGGTTGGTCTTGCAGGTTATAGAGGGATCATCAGAAATGATTCGGGGTCTACTGTGCTTTCTTTTGTTGGACCAATCCCAAATGGCTCTGTAATTGAGGCATTATTATTTGCAATATGGAGAGGGATATTGGAGTTGGAAAAATTAGGGGTTAAGGGGAGCATTGTCGAAGGGGACTCTAAGGTTGTTGTGGGGTGGACGATAGTACCCGTAGTTTTACTTGGATAAAATTGAGAAGATTCGGTTTACGATCTCTCTCCATGAATTTTCTAATTGGTTGTTTTTGTTGTCAATGTCGTTGTTGTTGATTGTTGTGCACCGGTGTTTGGTTATTGGGATACCCATCCTCTTCTACATTTGCTAAATTAATTACCTCAGATACCCAAATATTTCTTTAAAACAATAAAAAATGTGTAAATTCTTTTGTTTCTTTCTAAATTTTTCCACGAGATAAGCCCAAACCGATTGCTCAGTTGGCTTGAGCTTCTAGTAATAGACTATTGGTCTTGGGTTTAACTGCTCTGCTGTAACCTGATAAAACAAAAAAGAAAAACTTTTCCCCATGATGTTTGAGTGGAAAACATGGATTCCATTTCAGATTTACCTAGCATAAACCCCAAACTGGTACTTCAAATTCTAGATTGTCAGTCAATGCTCTATTGCTTTATCCAATAGTTTCACATTTTGACTCTTAAATAGAACTGCAGATAATTAGCACATATTATAAAGGGGAATCTCCCAATGCTCTCACCTTTCTTTGGTAAAATAGTCTAGCCAACCAATAAACCTAATTTCCGCAATGAAACCCATACCTTTCATAAACTTTTTATAGTTCTAAAGCTTGCTTCTTTTTTTTTATCGTAGCTAAGGCTATATTTATTCAGTTTTGGGTGTTTTGGTAACCATCCCCTCATTTGCTTCTACCTCACAAACAATGTCCATACAAATTCTGTATTTGAGAAGTTCATAAGCTACATGTCCCTCCCTGCCATTGATTTTCATCTAGTTGTCCTCTCTTATGTTTGGATTTTGTAGATACCCTTGTCCCCATAGTTGCCTCAATGAGCCATACAAATTACCAGTGGCTATACATGAATAAATGAAGTAATGAACTACAACTTATGTGGGAAATCATTGTACAAGAGCCCCAATTGTGGGATCTTTCTTGGGTACATGGTCTTGGCTGCATCACTTTTCAACAGAGGACATTATATGAATGGTGGTGCAGGTTTAACTTTGGAAGAGTGATTATTCCAAATGATGAATATAAAAAAATAACTAATTTTAATTACAGTTAAAACTTCTAACTTTTGCCAACTCTTACCAATTTAGTAACTCAGGTTGATGAAGACTGCACTATTACTACCTTTAAAAAAAAACTATTCTTATTCTTTTTATTTTAATTTTTTTTTGGGAAAATTGATGAGTGACTTGGATGATTTGGGTCCTCTTTCATGTCAAACATATGCATAAAGATGAATTTTTGACATATATATTTCATTCCACTATATGACTGACTGCATTTAAATTTAGGCAAATGGATATGTTATTCTTATAGATTCCTCATGTTGACTTTATCAGAAATGAGGAGGATTTGGTTAATCCTTGATAATCAAACCATGGACATTTCACAAAATTTGTTACTGGTGTTATGATCGCTACTATTTTGACTGCATGGTGGTTTTGTAGCACTTAATGACTATGCATTGGCATGCGCAGTATCAACTTAACATGTATATATTTTGCTAAATTTCATGTGATTGGCACTTGCATCTCAACTACTTTCCATGGTTGTGTATATTGACATTATGGAAGGGAAAAGATCAGTTTTGTTGGAGCATAGGATCTTCAGGGGTTTGTAAAACATTGTCAAAGTAATTTCAGCAGAAAATTGATTAGAAAGCAGTCCTTTTGAGCATTGAAGGATCAAAATGACAATGATAATTGTAGTAACAATAAATAAGTGAATGTATCTCAAAATGAAGAAAAAAGTTTTACAAATGAGTTAGCTTTCAAAAGAAAACAGTAATAATGAATTATTTAGTAGAATGATTTCTATACTGCATTGATGATTCAGATGCTTGAGAAATACAGTGAAACAGTATCCATTTAGGATCAATTGAGAGGCCTAAAGGGTGTCGATTATGATAATTGGGAAATTTGTAAGCATTGATAAAAGGAAGGGATTGGTCCTAGTGGAAATAAAATTTCAATAGAAATTCAAGTTAGAAGTGTAACCTTTGGAAAAGACGAAAAGGAGGAATTACAAATCACTTTCTTTGAAGAATTTAAATGGGCTGGAAAAGATGCAGCCGAATAAGGTTAATTACTTCTCTCTTACCAGTAGGTATTTGATGATTTCTCAGTCTCATAAAATGGAAAGTAACTGAAAAATGTTCTCCTTGGAGATTATCGTAATAAATGAAATATTTGTGTACTGCAGAAAGATTAGATAACATAGGTGTTTTCAGGGTAAGGGATAAACTTTTGCATAATCAAGCAGTCATATCTTGGTAATGACTGATACCTGTAATTATGTATTACTAATGAATCTCTTACTGAAGAATCTAGTGCTAGACATTGCTGTTGGCCTCAACTTGTTCTAATGTTGGTGCATTTCCTTTCACACTAACATGCTTCACATATGCTTTCAGCTGTGGGACATAAACATGGATTCAGGTCCTGTTGCCACTTTCCAGGTTCATGAATATTTGAGGCCTAAGGTGAGTCGCCTTTTTGGTTGAGAATTGTTCTGGGAATCCAGACACACTATGTAAACGAATATCCTATTGCAGATTTTGATTTATTGTCATCTGTGCAGCTCTGCGATTTATATGAAAATGATTCTATATTTGATAAATTTGAGTGCTGTCTGAGTAGAGAAGGACTCAGGGTCGCAACTGGTTCTTACAGGTTTTGCAATCTATTGACTAATTTAACTCCAAATCCTGTTCTCAAAACCCCAAAAATCTATGATCTAAGGTCATTTTCTTTCTTACCCCAGCAATCTGTTCCGTGTGTTCGGTTGTGTTCCGGGCAGCAACGAGGCTACGACTTTGGAAGCCAGTAAAAACCCCATGAGGTATTTATATGGTAGATAAAAATAATGATGACGAGCACATGGTTTAGTTATTGCATCAATACAATAGTGGGACTTTAAAGGAAGAGGTTGAAGCTTGTTTTTTTTTTTAGTTATTTATTTATTTATTTTTCATATGGTTGGTTTTTTTTTCATCCTTGTGCATCCAGAAGTGTGTGTGTGTTTTTTCTCAACAAATGAAAATAATCTTTTTTGGGGTACATGATTTCATCTATGTTAATCTTATTTAGGAGACAAGTGCAAACCCCTTCAAGGCCATCAAGATCTCTGACCAATCTATCACGTGTTGTGAGGCGGGGTTAGTATTATTTTATTTTTGGTAGTCTGCTGTTGCAATTGTGGGCTATCAAGGACCTATATGTTACCTATTCTTCCCTATTCTGAGCCACATAATACTATTGCAGGAGCAGAAAGCCCAGTTGTAGACACAAATGGAAATGCTTATGATTACACGACAAAGTTGCTTCACCTAGCTTGGCACCCAACTGAAAATTCTATTGCATGTGCTGCTGCAAACAGTCTGTATATGTATTATGCTTGAGGAGGATGTCGGAAGAAATGCTTGGCAAGTGTTTTTTTTGTCTGCTGTCGGTGAAGACCGTTGCTTTTGATGGACCAACAAGATGGTGCATTCCTCAGAGCCTCCAGCATGTAGAACGTACTTAAACGATGTCCAGAAGAGGCTACTGGAACCTTTGAGGAAGTACAAGTTTCTTTTATTCCTGGTCAGGCAGCATAAATTCTGATTCTTTTCCGAAAAGATTCGCTTCTTTTCTTAATGTTTAGGTCCAGAAATGTGATTGTAGCTCTCCTACAACCAAAACAGAGGCTGTTCAATGCCGTTCGAGTCTGTTAATGCAAATGTGCTGTTCTGTGCACCATTGTCATCATTACGTGTGGTGTGGGGCTCGTATTGTCGGACCTGCTTCTTCGAGAGCTTGTCAAAGCCTATTACAGTTATTTTCATCATATGTGCTAACCCTTATTTCTTCTGTTGACAGAATTGCATCTGATAGCCACGTGAGCTGGGCTGAGATGAAGGCCGTTTGTAAGTGTTCAGTTCCTGTACTTCATAGGGAGGTTATGTTTCTCTGGCAGTTAAAATTTGTAAATTTGAAAGGGGGCATGGATGACTTGTTTTGAATAAGTCTCTAATTGTTGATTACAATATATATGCTTTTTTGCTTTAGTTGCTAGAGTACCTAGGGTGTGCCCCATGCCCATTCGAATGTTTAGTTTGTCTGAAAAAGCCAATGCTATGCTCTGTCCCATTGATAGGTGGAAACTGGCTGGTGTATTTGTGTTTGGTCAAGCAGTTTATAATTTATTTGAACAGGAATGTTGGGAGAGCGGTATGTGCCAGATGCTTGACCAATTATCTTCTGGCTGGATCATTTTTTCCTTGGGACATGACTTGGCATTTTCCCAGGATGGTGTGCTTTTGAATTCTTCAACCATTGGGTTTTGATCAAGTGTTGCCCAGATGCTGCCATTGTAATGTATTTCACGGTTGGAATTTGAGGTTTTTTTAATTTTTTTTTGGCAAAGTTCTAAGGTCATTTGCTTACTGTTTTCAGGCCGTGGGGAATCCCACTTGGTCATGTTTTTTTGTTAACCATTTTTGAACATCTTTCTATACCCAGTTAGAGGCTGTTTGGATGTGCACAAAATTGCAAACAATTTAGGTCTCTAAGCAGTTCTAGCAACCATCTCTTCAATATTCACATTTGACTTTGTACAATGGAAAGTATGTTTAAAGATAAACAGACTGCAAGTATGGTGGTGCCTCCGTATCTCCTGGCAACTTTCTTTGATTCTTCTAAGGGAGTTGCAGGATAAGTCAATAAGTGGTTTCTTGCACTTCATCCACAACTTCATTTGCAGACTTGCTAGAAAAGTTGCCATTCAGTAATTTGGAGCAGCATTTCCTGCACAATGGCTGAATAGATCTGAACTTGAATTCCTGCCATGGTCTATTGATATAGATTTTTGCTTTGTATAACCAGTTAACCACTGTCCTCAGCCTTGTAACAAGTTCCACATGTTTGAATCAATCAAGTCAGCTTGAATTTGTGCTACGTCTGGTATCTTTTCATTAGAGGCCATGGATTAGTTGTCCTTATGATCTCTGATTAATATGAATTTAGTTTAAGATGGCCTTCGACAGCCCCGTGAACCTTTTATTTTTTTGAGCGGTAACAAGTATAAATATATTAAAAGAGAGAAGCATGATACAAAGGATTGCATCGATAGATCTAAAACTAAGATCCAAAGTTAACCAACCAGAAAGAAGAGAAAACAAACCATAAATAGATGCATCAAAAAACACAAGAGACCATCCACAATTTGCTAGAAAACTAGCAACCCCATCAACACAACACCAAACTAATGATAGAGAAACCACAGGGAATTCCGACTCCTGAGGACGCCATCCAAACACTACGAAGAAGAATGAGGACCTCTCTTTTTATTATTTAGAAACTAGTCAAACTCCCACACGCTTATGCAACCTAACTTGTGCTACAATGAACAGGACTTACAACTCTTTTCCTTTCAGAAGATTAAGGAAAACAAAGATCTATCCTTATTCTCTGTCGCCTGAATGTCAGAGATAGCGTAGTCATTATTATTAAAAATGATTCTCAACTTTAAACCATCTCAAAGTTGGATCTGTTGTCTTCTTTTGAGTAATCCCTTGCCTTCAGAGAATTTAAAGAAACATTCTTTGGTTCATGAGCAGAGATTGAATCAATAATAGAAGTAGAATCGTCATCCTCGGAAAGAAGTTGTAATTCAATGGACTCTTTTTCTGAACTCGAATGATTCATAATCTTTGGAATTACTGACTGAGTGTGCTCAATCGCCTGCCACTGCTGAGTTGATTCCAACTGCAAAGGTGGATGGGGGATTGGCCATCTCAAAATATGACTGGTTTTCAGCAAAGCTTGAGTAGAGGGAATGGGCCAATTTAAGGAATGGAGTTGAGAATGACTGAGGGACTGCAGAGGCCTAAAGGAGGGCTCAGCAACAAGACTAGAAAAATGGGTGGGTTGGACAGGAGCACTGGAGGACTAAAAACCCTCGGTCCAACTAGAAGTAAAACGAAGGTCGAAATGAGTGAAAAGAGCATGGGTTCAAATTTGATCCAAAAGGTTGGTCCGATCAACAAGACGAGCTCTGGACAGCCTAGATCCAAAGCTGGAAGGCAGATCTAGAGTCCAATTTATCAACTCTCTCTTTCTTTGAATCTCTCTTCTTCTGGGACTCCAAACTAACCTCAGTCGACACTCTAGACCCGTTGAATGGGTTGAAGTGTTGATGGGTGAGAGGGGATAGGGTCTAAAATGGAGCCTTACTTAGAGGGAATAGGTTGTGGGCCAGCAAAAGGAACATGGCCTACAGAAACATGGCCAGGCCCATTAAAATTAAAAAGCTCATGCTTAGAAGGAGGCTCGCAAGTCTCGAAAACTGACCTATTAACTTCTAGCCGACCTCTATCTGTGAGATATAGAGTGTCAGTGCCACACTGCCCTGACAGGAATAAAGTTGCCCCACCATTCAAATTAGACTCCTCCTTTTGCACCCCCATGCTGCAAGTGTCCCCACCATGGGTTGTCACCAGCTCAGCCAAAGGGTTGTCAAACACTTTGGAGAGTGTGCCCAAAGTGTGATGGATGCAAGGCACATCACTTCCAGCTGCCGTCCCATTGCTGCCATCTTTCCTACCATGGGTTGTCTCCACCTCAGCCAATGGGTTATCAAACACATCGGATTGCGGGCCCAAAGAATGATGAACATCCAACTGTTGAGACGGAACGACATGAGAAGGAGATTCCACCTGATTTCCAGTCTTCTTCACAAACTTCCTGAAAGCTTGACCATTGAGCATCAACCGAACAGATGAAGGTAGAGTTTGATGGCTCTCGATTTCCAGAAAAAGATTCAAAGAGGAACAATCTTCCCCATCACTGTTCTGTCGGTGTATGTCGATAACCCTTCCAAATCTTTTCCTGAAAGACTGGAAGATGCTCTCCGACCAACCTTCCAACGGAAAACCTAAGAACCTCACCCAAGTTTTTCTAGAATTACAAAAGAGATTTGGATTCCGACGGCCACGAATATGAATTTGACCTGAGCCAACAATGCTGGATTTGAGCAACTCCTCCACATCCTTTTTCATCTTTTAGGGTTACAAGAAAGCAACCCTCTCCGAGAAAGCTGATTTTCGAACAACTCTAGATTCAACCAAAAAATTGAGAAGTTGAGAATGGGAGTGAGCCTCCGGGCTTTAGATCACTACAGAAAGAGAGAATCAATTTTTAATTTTTTTTCTCCTCCTCCATGGTTGTCATCAAATCGATCACCATCTTCGAAAACCCAGGCGCTTTGAGCCTTGGACAACATCCGTCCAACGGCGTCGAGTCCCACTCTCAAAACAGACCTTATCAAGAATCTCTTGGTTATTTGAAATAACAGGGTTGGTCTTGAAAGCCCTATCTGAGAGTGGCGATCGAGATGGACCGGAGATCACTTTCCTCTTAAAACGAGCTAAGTTAACTAGCAGTTTCCGCCCTTGTATCACATGATCATTAAGAGCTGTCATGGCTTTCTCAGACTAACAACCATGAGCCATTCTGACGAAACCAAAGATCCTACCGACCGCATCTTTCTTCTTAGGGATAAGGGCATCAGTTATTGGTCCCCATTTCATGAAGGTGGCCATAAGCCAACTCTGGGATGTAGAGTCCGGTAAGTTAGCCACGAACAACATTATCGATGAGCCAACCAAGATCTAGTTCCTCTGCTTCCTCTTTGGATACTAACACCCTTCCCCGTCATCGCTCCTCTGTTCGCCATCACGCTCTCACCGTTCATCTACATCCTCTGGGCTCGAGAGAGCCCTCCTGCTTCCTCTCCTCACTGAAAAAGGCTCTTGCACTCTCTATTGCTGGAGCGTGCTCTCGCTCTCTCGCACTCATCGTATTACTCAACTTCTCCAGTGAACCTTACTGGAAGTAAAATGTAGTTTTTAAGTTCGGGAGTTGATTGTCCACTCATTTAAATATGAGCAAGCTTTTATAAGGTATTATTTGTGCAAAGTAAAAGTGCAAGTTACAGTAAATCTACTTTGATTTGGCATTGGTTTACCTAGATAGGATCATAGGTACAGTTTAGGTGTTACTGGTGTGGATTGTAACAAAATGACTAGTTGGGGTGCGAGATCCTGAAATTTATATCTAGTTGAGCAGTCTAAATCAGGCATTTAATGTTAAAATATAAGTAGATACAATTTTGTAATTCCTTGGAGACCAATAGCCCAAAAGCGCAGAAGAGACTGCATCGTTGTGGTCTAGTCCAATTAGAGACCCAGTGACTACCACCGTGACTGTCTTCGTCAAAGTTGGGTCAACCACAAGAAGCTCGAGACTTGCTTACATTGTGCTCGGCGAAAGCTGGTTGATACTGGACCTTCAAGTTGTCAATGCGAACTGTGTCAGCTGAAAACTTGGAGGATTGTTTTGGATTGAGATTACTCTAAAGAAATGCAGACAGCCGTATATTAATTGGATAAGCCATTAAATGGTCTACCTTAAAAACTCAAAAGCACTTCATCGAAGTCAGTTTGTATGTATATGATTCTTAGGATAACTAAGTTCCTTACCATCAAAGCAGATTCGATTTTAGATGTTGGTGGGTAATGCGTTATACGCTGACTATTACTCAGATTGTATGCATGTGTTCCAAACCATAGCTGCATCCCATCGTTTGAGGATCAGTTGTGGCGAAAATGCCCAAGCTACAGTAAGCAACCATTTCTAATTGCTCAGAATTAGGGAGGTTTTCATTTGTGAGTATTGTGTTGCCCTCGATGAAATCAAGCTTTCTCAATTAAGTTCCATCTACTGAATGTTTAAAATCAAATTATCTTTAGACCCGCAGGAACTTATAAATTTACACAGGAATTTCAATACGGATAATGGACCTTAACTTAATTCTTATGCTTTATAATTAATTATTATTGAATGTTGCCCAGATATTGATCTAAGAGGAGGAGGGTGGGTTGGGGTGGGGATTGGTTCTTTGCAAATTGTTACAATTAATTAAATTATACAAAGTGGAAAAGCAACATTTAAATTCAATCAAATAAATCTACAAGTAAATAGGAAAGAGATGAAAAAGAGATGGAGAGATTGAACCCGGTGATTTAACGAGGTTCAACTTTCTGTCTACGCTTCGCCTTAAGTATATCACTTGAGGATTCATATCTACTAATGCTTCTCCTTCACGGGTGGAGAAGAAATCGTTACACCAACCTTCTTCATGGATGGGGATTCGATCGTTACAAGCAAGAGAATACCTCTGAAGGAAGAAAACAATTTTCTCTCCTCACAAGGGTTATACCAATCCTTTACAATTTGATTTTCAAAAGAGTAGAACGAAATTACAAGTTGAACTCACAGTAGCAACTCCCAAATGATGTACGAATAAAGTCCTCTAAGAGTTACTCAAAAGATGTACGAATAAAGTCCTCTAAGAGTTACTCAAAAGAGAGGCTCACAATTGGATTTGTAAGTTTTGGAGATTTCGAGCTCTAAGGTCTTTGACTTCTCAATTTGAAGATTTGCAAGTGTTAGTGAGTATTCAAAGCAAATTAAAACCTCAATTGATGAGGGCATCTAGGCTATTCAGTGCAATGATCTGCAATCAGACTATTCTTCAGTAAGCATCAACGTCCTGACTTAACGTACGCGTGAGAAATAATATATATATATATATAATTTCTATATATATAATTGTTTAACTCTAAATAATGCACAACTCATAATACAAATACGTGACACCTACAAGTGTTGTGAGATCCCTACGGATCCTAAGACTTATTAGACCCTTTATTTGATTGAACTGAATTATCAGTTATCTATGTACTCCAATGAAGATTAGATCTTGCGTAGTTCTCAATTTATTTATTTCATGACACTAACTCCGTGTTATTCATGATGTCACATCAAAACATTCTAATTACCCAACCGTGAGCCTCATCAGTAGAATAGATTTCATCTATCACTGGTTTAGCTAATCACGGGTCTATACCAACAATGAGAACAGCGTCAACCTTGGAATCAATGTCACATATGAGATAAACCTCAACAATGGGACCTATACTCGAACATAAGTACATTCCTCCTCGAGGACAATACTCTAAATATGGGTCCAATCCACTATGAAAGCAATGCCCTCTGTGGAAATATCCATCCACAATATATAATACTCATCCACTGTCACAAAGTCCTTCATGTGAATAATCATCCATGGGAAATAATATCTATTCATTGAACTGTCACGTCCACTATGAGACCAATACGTCTACTGTATGACCACTATATCTATCATGGGGTTAATATGTCCACCATATAATCAATATCTAAGTATGAATCCAATCTTTCTACCATGGGAACAACATTCATAGGCTTCATCATCCATCATTGGTAACTCTTCATCAGTGAGTATCATCTATCAATGGGTGACAACCATCCATGAATGAATATAATCCATCCATGGGCGTAACTCATAAATTAGAACCAATATGTCTATCATAGGACCAACAGATCTACCATAATACCAATATGTCTATTATGGGATCAACATGTCTAAAATAAGACCAATACGTCTACTATGGGATCAACATGTCTACCATAATACCAATATGTCTACTGTGAAACCAACATGTCTACCATAATACCAATACGTCTATCATGGGACCACCAAGTCTAATATAAGACCAATACGTCTACCATGAGACCAATAGGTCTACCATAAGACCAACATTCATGCATGAATTCAAACCACCATGGGAACCATCATCCATGGGTATACACATCCATCCCTGGTAACACTCTATCTATGAGAATAATTTATTCATGGGTATAAACCATTCATGAATATAATCCTTCCATGTGTATAATCCATCTATGCGCATAACTAATCCAGGGACACATCATCTACCATGTGATCTTCTATCCGTAGGAACAATACTCGAATGAATTACTACGTGACTGTGGCAACAATACAAAATCATCATATCATATCTTATCATAAATATACCACGACACCTAGCAAGACTTAGGGTCCATGACTTACTAAGTGGGAGGCCTATGACTGGCATGATCAAGTCTACCTCGCCCTACATCCCTTCACCTCATGGGTGATTCATTCAAGCTCTAAGGCGGTCGGACTGCATCTAAAGAAATTAGCACCACCCTCATGGGACTAAGTCTCCGTGGAAAAACACTACTATCCTGAATTCCTCTATGAGACAGGAAATCAAACATCACAATCACGTGGGGGACGTGCCCATACCACGTCTCAATATCAAGTGACCAAGTCACATAAATATCTCAATGCCACTGTCTCCGTATGTTCATATTGAAACTCCCGTGGTCTCATAGCTACTCTAGGCCTTAACTCATGTCATCTATATACTTATCTCATCCTTTTAACTATATAAAGGTGAAACACAATGATATACTGATCGTATAGTTTCCTTTTTTAACGGACTGAGCCATAACGTTATAATTACATGAGGGACATACCCATACCATGTCTCAATCATTATCAATTTCATGTGGGGGACGCATTCATGCCACATCTCAATCATCATCACTTGAGGGACAAACTCATACCAAATCTCAATATAATCATCACGTGAGGGACACACCCATATCACGTCTCAATGTAATCAAGTGACCTAGTCACATACATCTTAGTGCCAAAGTCCTCATCTGTCTATCTTAAAAAATTTCATAGTTCTCTAACCACTCTAGGCTTTACTCGAGTAACAAATATATATGTCTCATCATATCAGGACTTCAAGGCATCATAACCTTTTCGGGCTGCCTTCGAGGGATCCGACATCTAGCATTAGAGCCTATATATTCCACCAATTCCTTTCTACCCTTCACATTTTCTCAACATCTTACATCATCTTTTATATAAATGGATGACATAATGCATCTTTTGATTGAGCTGAGGTATAATGCTCTCTATTGCCTACGTACCAAATAGTGGATCAGATCAATTGTAGTTCATCATTTTTACATTTGAGTTAACATTGAGGAGTGTTCATACTTTAACTTTGAGGAAATCAAATAAGGCTTTCTTAGCATTTACATTACATTCCATGCATTCTCAATTATGCTAGCACATCTCCATTACAACACAAGTTAACCCCCTTGGTTCTAAGATTACTTGACCTTAACTCACCCATATCAGTTAGTCTAACCCTTTATCAAGTTCATCTTCAAATCATGGAAATTCGTTCTATACATGCTCATGTAATAACCCGAATTTTTGATAAATATATATATTGACATTTATTCATTTTAAATTGAAGTTTGATGTAATAAAATGCCAAATGGACCAAATTTTGGGACAATGGCCCAAGGATGGCCCAATTGGGCCATGGGTTGGATGAAATCCATTAAATGGGTCAATGAGGACTAATCGGGTCAACGATGGTCAAAGTGGGCCTGATAGCCATGTGGGGCCCAATGGATCAAAATCGGTTCAAATCCTAAGGTAAGTGGAAAAGGAGGGAATCTAATTGGGCCATGGGCCCAATGGTTACCCAATAAACCTTGAATTGGAATTGATACATGTAATTGGTCAATGGTAAGTAATCGGGTCAAAGATAGTCAATTTGGGTCAAAGAGCCATGTGGGACCCAATGGGCCAAGGTAACTAAGCCCTAAGATAAATGGATAAGACAAGAATCAAATTGGGCCATGGGCCCAATGATGATCTAATAAAAGGGATACAATTAATAAAATTTAAATCACCTAAGTTAGGTGATAAATGGACCAAGGCAACATGGCCAATGGGGCCCACCTCCACCTCACCCATTGAGGTGGCGTATGGACCAAGGAGAAAGTGGGACCAACCATCATGGTTGACTTGGTCAACCATGGATAAAATTAAGAAGACTAAGGTGGATTAAGGTAAATTAAATTGATTAAAATTATTGTAAAATTATCTAAGTTAAAATCAAGGGAATTAAAATAACATGGCCAAGTGGGGCCCACCCCCACCTCATCAAGTGAGGTGGCGGGTGGGGTAGGTATATGTGGGGGCCGTCCACCATGGTTGACTTGGTCAACCATGGGTGGATTTATTAGATAGATAATTTAAGGGAATTAAATTAGATGAAAATTAATTAACCTAAGTGAGGGCTTAACTTAATTAAGTTGATTAGTTAGGGTCAACAAAAACAAGTCAAAGAGGACATGGGAGCTATGCTTGGTGGTTGGGTCTCAACCACCACCACCCAAGTCAAGCTAGCCCATGCTTGGTGGGTGGGGAAAATTAATGAAGAGTCTAAGTCACTCCAACCACCTCCATCTCATTTCAAACTACCCATTTGACTCTAGCCCTCCACACACACAAGGAAATTCGTTCCTCACCTTGCAAGGAGAGAGTGAAGAAAACTTAGAAGAAAAAAAAAGAGAAGAAGAGAAGAAAAGAGGTGGAACCTTGGATTCGACCTCTTGAAGATCAAGAGTTACCATTCTTCATCATCTTCCCCTCTTCCCCTCTCTCTAAACCTAACACTATCTTAGCCAATCCAAGCATGTCCCACCATTGATCAAGCACACCTAGCCGATCAAAGATCAAGAAGAAGGAGAGAAGAGGCTAAGGAAATCAAGTGGAGGAACAAAGACTGGAGGAGTCGTCGGATCGTAAGTATGTTCTAAACAAGAGATTTAATTGTTAAGGTTTTAAGTTTTGGAATCCATCCTTGCTATATGATGGTGGCCAAATTATTTTAGGCTATGAAATGGATTTAAAATCCATCAAATGGAAGGCTAAGAAAATGGAAAAGATGGAAGTTTTGATGGATTGAATGGACCTTAGGGTTCGACCATGTAGCATGGCCGAACCCCATGGGAAATGATGATGAATTTATTAAGATGTTAAGGTTTAAAATTTTGGAGAATGGCTAATGAGCTTTAGGTTTTTAAATGAGTAAACATTAGTGATTTATGATTTCAAATTTTTGAAATTCTAAGGTTGTACTAAAGCATGGAGAATATAGAATTTTTAATGAATGGATGAACCATAGAGTTCGGCCATGCCATGGTAAATGAGGATGATTTTAATTTGGATTATATTTTAATATTATGCATTTTAATTAGGGTTTTTATAAGAAATAAAAAGTTGGAGAATGGGTTAGGGTTCCAAGGATTTAAAGGGTTAAATGTAGGCAATTTTTGGAAAAAAGTTTTATGATGGAATCCATGGATGATATTTTAGAATTTTTATAAGATTAGAAGTATGGAGAATGGTTAATGAAAATTAGTTTTCAAATGATTAAAAATGGGTGTTTTAAAGGATTGTTAAAATGAGAAAGCATGAGGAAATGTTGGTAGTTTTTAATGGACTTTAAATGTGATTAAAGGACCCAAGTTAAAAATGAGGGAAAGGCATCATGGGTTCGGCCATGGTGTATGGCCGAACCAATGATCCATGTTTTAGGTCATTCATGGGCTAAGTATGGTTTATATATGTGCTTAAACGAAATGGAAATTAAGTTAAGTTAATGATGAAATTTAAATGGATGTTACAAGTATGATATGTGATGTTTAAATGGAATAAAGATAGTGATTGAAATGGATGATTTAAGTTTCATTGGAGGTATGTTTAAATGGGTAATTGAAACCAAGAAGGATGGGGAAAGAAACATCATGGGTTCGGCCATGATGTATGGCTGAACCCATGACCCAAATTTTGATCAATTTTAGGGTAAGGTCAATGCATGTATCAATGCCTAGGAGGTTGTTTTAAAGGGCCAAAATGAATGAAGATTTGTGATTTTTGAAATGGATTATTTTTGGGACAAAAATATGAGTCTTTGAAAATGGCACCAATAAAAGTGAACCATGAACCTTATGGTAATGTTTTGGGACTGTTATGAATGGAAAACAATGGAGAGAAATGAAAATATTAAATGGATTGGTAAGCATGGTAGGTAATGTTTTATATGAGATGAAAGAAGGGGTTTTAAATGAAGGACTTAAATTCATTTGGTGAAGGTAAAATGAACCAAGAAATTAGGAAATGGACATCATGGGTTCGGCCATGGTGTATGGCCGAACCCATGACCCCTTTGGGAGCCATATTATGGGCTAGGTATGGAATTATATATGGGATTTAATATTTACAAATTTAATTAAACTAGATGGCTGATTTTATGATGTTATGTCATAATTAAGAAATTATAAATGGGTCCAAGTTTATGGGTCAAATATGGACTTAAATATGCATGGATAAAAGGGGTAACTTAACCATGGAAGAGGAGTGGCAAAACCGTAATTTGTGGCCACATTGAAGGACCATGGGTTCGACCATGGTACATGGCCGAACCCTATGTGGGTTGGACATGAAAATGGATATATTATGAATGAATAAATGAAGCGGATAGTTGCTGCGTTTTAGGCTCGCAAATCGGAATTTTGAATTTGGCCAAAATTGGATTTATGTATGAGTCTAAAACCAATGGATAATGGGCTAAGTTAGGGACTTAATCATGGATGATGTATGGACTAATTCGGTAAATGTAATAAGGTATCGGGCGTCGTAAACGGTACGCGATCGGCGACCGAATTATCGAACTGGAAGCGTAACGGAACGCGACACGGTATTCGGTAGGATTCCTACCTTTTTGTAAGCGATGGATATGTGATGGTATTTTAAATTATTTTGACTTGGCTTGTTATGGATTTATGATTATAATTTATGATTTATGGGACTTGCACTATGATGGGTTTTAACTTATGAATTACATGATAGTATCATGGATTATATTTTAATATTATGCATCATATGACTATGTATGGTATATCGAATATGGTCTATCTATATACTACATAGCATAATGCACCTACATCTCATGCATGGCATGGGCAAAAAAAATAAACAAACCGGAGTCCATGCTCCGTCGGGGCGACCGAGAATCAGACATGGGGATTGCCTGAGGGCTATAACAGGAGTCCATGCTCCGTCGGGGCGACCGAGAATCAGACATGGGGATAGCCTGAGGGCTATAACCGGAGTCCATGCTCCGTCGGGGCGACCGAGAAGCAAACATGGGGAACAAGATATTGTATGATCATACGGATAATGGGTGGGACACATGACACAAGCACCCATGACATAGCATTCATCACATACTTATTTTATTGTATTTTATGTTATCGATATGTGTGTATCACTAATCCATGTGCTAGCCCCACTCGGAGTCTTACTGGGCGCGTTGACTAACGCCCTACTTCTACCCTAGCTGATGACGCAGGAAAGGCAGGAAGCGGTGGACATACCAGAGGCCAAGCTTAGGAGCTTGGAAAGCGCAGTCCTAGTTTATATTATGTTTACATTTTGGGAGATGTAATTTTAAAGTAACTTACCTTGTCGGGTTGTATAAATTTACATTTCTTGCGATGGTTTTGGACGTTACTTATGGACGATACATTTTGTGATATAATCATGAACATAGGGGTATTTTGGTAAATTCAATGTCGTATCTTCCCTTCTATCTAAAAACCGGTAGGATAGACTCTATTATCATGTTCCACAATAATTATAATCCGCGAGCTTACTTCTTACGCGTGAACCGTTCTCGTGGACTTAGCTCCGCGCACGCGTGGGGTTGGCCAGTTAAGGGTCGGGCTTTAGAAGCCCGGACTTAACTCGCGTCATGGCGTCCGTGCCCTCTCTCACTCTTCTATTTCAAAAAAAAAAAAAAAATAGACTCTGATTTTCTGAAAACGGGTGAAAAAGGGCGGGGCGTTACAGCTCAGGTCGATCCACCACAACTATTATCAACATAGGTACTCATTAGTAACGTACAAATCATCACAAAATCTAAGCATGGCATTAAAACACATTCATCATGCTTATTATATGAGTTACCCATCTAAGAAATTCCAATCACAATCATGAGAATTTATTTGATGAATACATTACTCATAACTATAAACAAGTATGGAAAGTTATCAAAGCCCTACATTACACATCTTGGACAATCTTGATTTATCATACATTTTATCATAGTTAAATACATCACCAATCTATAAATTATCAATTATAGTAAACTCTAATCATAGGGAGTTTGGGAAACTGATATATATGTATGTGATACAATATATTCACATCAATTACACATACGCATAAGGAGGTCAAAGCATAACTTTACCCAACTATGCATTGGAATGTGCACAAGGCAACATTCACTAAAAATTATTATCACACCCCTTGTGAGTATGAAATTTTATAAATATTCTCAATGCTCTAAGTGTATGACATTCTCCAATTTTACCCAATGTTATCAAACTCGAATCTTATTGAAATTGGTCTAGGGGTGTGAATCGTACGATTCATTTATACTCTTATTCCCATAACCATTTTGTTGACTTGGGCCATTACACTTGATCCACCATAGTAGATTGTTATGTCTTATATGGAGCATTTTGGTTGTGGATACCCTAGTTGGACTTTGTCTAATAAATCCATTTATTTAGTTAGACGTGACCCAATTAGGCAGAGTTAGCCAGACCAGTGTGTTAAGGCTCAGTCCAAGCTTAAACAGGTCAGACTCTAATTTTCCAACCTAAAATTCTTCCAAGCCCCATCCAATTGTATCAAAGGACACTTGTCAGCACCAGAGAAGATTCTTCTAAGCAAGTGGTGTGTAAAACAACTTTAAAAAGGAGGTGGAAGGTGCTTGGAAGGAAAGGGGGTGGAATTGCGAGTGAAAGTTCCCGGTGCTAGAACAAGATTGATCCTAGATTAGTTGGAAGGGGGGCATTCACAAATTTCTTGATTAATCAAAATATAAACAGCGGAATAAACAAGATTAATCAAGATAAGTTTATTGTGTGAACAAGATAGTGTGCAAGTTATAGATGCAATCACACAAACAAGCCAAACACCCACAACACCAGGTTTATAGTGGTTCGAAATAAATTTCTCCTACATCCACTAATGGACTCACCCAACCTTGGGTTATCCCAAATTCACTAGGTATGAGAATTACGCCTACACAAGTAGAGTAGGAATTACGTCTAGACAAATAGAGTGAGAATTTCACCTACACAATTCTACCTAATTTTGAAATGTTCGACCACGTTGGTCTAATCCTTACCCCTCTATTTTTTATAGTGGTTCAAGCACCTTGTTTTAATCCACTTTACAAGATGATATGAAATTTAAACACAAGAAGAAACACATGCCTTTTTTGCTCACTTGATGTAGATGTTATGCTTCTTGAAGATCTCTTCTAGCTGAATCCTTTGTTGATGAAGTTCCTCAATGTATGCAGAATCATAGCTAGGAAGAGGCTCTAGGATATGAGATTTTCATATGGAATCCTAGATCTGGTTGTTTTTTTTTTTTCCTCTTTTTATCTCAATCAAAAGATTGATTGGATTTCAAATGATTCACCAATGTAAACTGCTTAGAGAGAGGTTGAGAGAGGCTGGGATACTCTGGTGTTTCCTTAAGATTTTCCAATGTTAAGCTCTCTACAAACTCTCCAATATTCGGAGTATTTATAGGCAAACTAGAATTTTTCCAAACTGTAAATTGGTGATGGGTCACAGCCTGCGATAAGTCGTGGCATTTAAAAATTCTTCCCAACCATAAGACCGTTGCACATTTAATGTACCTCAACGGATATAAAACAGTCACCCACGATGGATCGTAGAACCCATTGGCGATGGATCACCATTAATGAGTGTGTCGTCCTGTAACCAACATAAAAATAAAGATTCTTCTCAACCAGAACTTTAAAAAACCCAGGCGAGGGATCATGACTTGTGATGGGTCACCAATACAATAGGCTTGCACTGAGAGCATACCAGTTTGACAGTATTTTTTCCAACTAGAACCTTGGTTTCTTTAGGCGATGCATCGTGAACCACGATGGGTCTTCCCTGTTTCTGGTGATGGGTCGCCACTCACGATGTGTTGGCCTAACAGAAATCCAGTTTTTCCATGTTTTAAGTCCAAGGTTCTGTAGCTTGGTCTGAGATTATTAGGCTTGATTAATTTTACCAATTTGATCTCTAAGCCTAGTCAAGGTCTTCCTAGGTGTTTTGGGTCTATCCTAGAGTCATATATAACCAATTTACCTTTGTGATTGGCATATACATGATGGTGCTTAAATATTTCACTGAATCTTCCAATGCTTGAGTCTTGATTCAATCTTTACCATACTTCAATCTTGATCCTTTGTTTCATTCTTCTAAGGAAACGCTCTTTTTGGGTCACGGAATTGAGAACAAGGTGACTCAGTCAAATTGGGGCACCAACAATCTCCCCTTTGTCAATTTCGTGACAAAATCTAGAAGATAATGAATTGCAGTTTCAAAGTGTAACGCCCTTCTGTCTAACCACCGTCATCAGAGTAATATATTAGGAATATTTTAGTGGAGAGGGAAGCGAGCGTCACGACACGAGTTAAGTCCTAGTCTGTAGACCCAACCCTTGACTGGCCCAACTAGTGTGTGTGTGATAACATTTGCACACATTAAAATAAATCTATAGAAATTTAAACATTTATTTCATTGCATGAATAGCCAAACGCCTCTCAAAGCAAATATAAGGAAATTCCCAAGATAATCATACATGAGTCAAATACAAAATACTTAATTACAAAGTTCCAAGTCATATTACCATTACATTCTCCAAATATTACATAAACATTCTTAATACATAACATTGTCCTACTATTCCCAAAATACATAAGTCTGCTTCACTAGTCCAATCTTCCTTCTTAGTTCTTCATCTTGTCCACATTCGGCCATCGCTTAGTCCAATTTCATCTACATACTTCAAACCCACATACATAATCTAAGGGGAGAATTTATGGACTTGGTCAAAGTGCCTAGTAGGAATTCCGATCACATAATATGTACTACGGCGTGTCATACTAAGACATTATACATACTTGTACTTTGAAAATCAAACACTTACATATTGTATACCTTATATGTAAACCTCCAAGAATTTCTCAAAACTCATTCACTTATAATATCAAATTTACATACTCACCTCATACTTCTTTTCATACTAGAAATCTCATAATTGAAATCACGAATAATACTTTTCTCAAAACCTTTCTCATATCTTAATCATATCATAATAGGATAAGTATTTCAATACTTTTCCTCAAAATACTTATCATACTAAGAATCTCATGCTCAACTTATTATGGAAAGTTTATATTTGAAAACATAATACATATTTCATTATAAGGTATCATACTTATACCTAACTTATCTCATAATTTCATTATCATAATGATGTCAATCCAATACTTATAATGAAATCATATTCACTTGTCTTTTCAAAATACCATATGCCAATCATGTAAATGCTCATCAATGTGTAATGTATTATGCCATGGGTGCCATGATTCATGCATACCTCATCATGTCCCATGCATAGGTATTTCAACAACTTATTTAGGACAACGGGGCATTTTATCTTCCCATATACTCATTTCATACTCATCTTTTGAGGTGTCATAATACATATCATCATAATTTCAATTGGATCCATCAGTGAAGCATTTATTTCTTGGCCATACAAGTATGACATCAAAGCCTGCCTGGGTCAATTCAGCACTTTGATTCGTCAATTCACTTTTCATAAATACGACACCAATGCCCATCCGGGCATTCAACACTTTGGTTCGTTGACTGTACCCTATCACGATAATCATGACCCTAAGATCCATTTGGACAAACTAGTCCTTTATTTTCACTCCATGTCTTTTCCATCCCATGCTTCATGCATGAGGAATATGAATATAAATAATGCCAATGATCTCATGTCATGTATTATCAATCATTCTCATGAACTTGAAATTACTCTTTTCACAATACATATGATAAACATGTATGCATTTAGCAACCCATTTAGTGAAATCCACAACCCTTTAAGTAAAGAAAATACCATACATAGCTCAGTTAATTCCAAAATCCTTTCAAGATAAGATACACCATCATTCATTTAAAATGCGGAGAAATAATCATTATCAGGTGATTTGAAACCATTCAAAAGTATCATTGTTTTAATCGTATGATAAATTAAGCATACATAATTTTCAAAGAACTCGGTTCATTTTGAACAACGAATATTAGATTCACACTCATAGCATATCAACAAAGTAGGAAAACTTACCTGGTCTAAGGTGATGAGCAAGGATAAACGACTCACAAAGTAGATCGGGCAATCTCGGAGTTACTCTCGCCTCTTTGTTCGTTCACATGTGTCAACATATAATTCTCACGTCATTAGAGTGTAAAAACCCCTACTTAAATTTACAAAAATCTTAATTAAGCCTTAAAAATCATTTGATGAAGGTCATTAGAATCTAAATGACTCCACATGTGTGTTTGTCCTAACCAAGCGTAAAATGATCATTTTGCTCATAGTACTCTACTTAAACATAATTCATAAAATTCAAAATTATTTAAAGTCACTGATATATTCTTTAGCGAATCAAAATTTAGGAACAAAACACTCATTATTAGAAAATAAAATTTCAAATCTAGTGAAGTTGGCCAAAACTAGTATTTCTAATTTTGAAGTACAAATTGTGTACTATTTTTGTAAAAATCATTTCGGGTTCTTTTCGGTATTGGAATAACTTGAGTAAATACTCTCTGGAAAGTTGTTTGATAGTAGAATACACGAAAAATATTAAAAAATATCCAGAAAATCGTTTTTAAATGGTTATAGGTCCATTTTAGGTACTGATATGTGAAAATAATTTTTTATCTTAAAATTGTCTAGTTTTTACAAAATTATTTCGGGTACCTTTCGATGTCTGAAAATTGTGAATAAATACTTTTTGAAAATCTCTTTCTGAAAAATAGTTATAGAAGATCATTTTGAGATGTTTAAAGGTCCATTTTTTGGACTGATTTGTAGAAATAGTTTTACCATAAATCATTTTTTTCAATGTTCATCATAAGATATCATTTTCTTAAATCCCTTTTCTTACAAAAATCAGTAAATAAAAAACATTCAAATATTCTAATGGAGTTCTAAAAATACTCTAAAAGAAAATATCTAAACATCCAGGCATTTTAAGTAGAACTTCTCATGTAAGTCTATTTTATGAAAATACTAATTACTTTCCATTATCTCTTCATTACACTCCATTTTTTAAATTCTCTCCATAGTTTCTTTAATGTAAGAACTTATATGAAGAGATAAAACATTTTAACATCTAAAACAAATAACCAAGAGGGTTAGGGAACCTACTTGTTCAAGCTCTAATCAAGTTTTCACGTCCTTCCTTCCTTTTTCCAAACTCCAAGCTTTCAAGAGAGATTTGCACCAAAGAGAGGAAGAGGAAGAGAAATTTTTAGAGAGGAAGAAGGAGGATGAGGATAGAAGAAAAGAATTGAGAAGAAGAGGTAGAGATGGAGCACTAGCTTTTCCTCCTCTTTTTTTTGTTTTTTCCTCTACCTTATCCTCCTTTTGCTTTTTAGTCAAAAAACAAAAGCTAAAGGTGGTGAGGTGGAGAACACTTATTGGTCCAAACTAAAGGTGGGATGGTGAGATGGAGAGCACTTATTGGTTCAATCTAAAGGTGGGGTGGTGATGTTGCTTTCATCCTTTATCTTGCCATGTGGCATGCCACCTCATCGCTTTTGTGGCTTGTTGCAACATCATAAATTAATTCACATTAATTATATTCCACCATACTTTTCAAAATTATTTAATTAAATCGTCCCTTAATTTAGTTTTTCTTAAATCTCACTTAATTATTCCATCATCCCTCTAATATCACATTCTTACTTAATTATTTCTTTCCTCATTTGACCTAATACATAGTATCAGTCCTATTCATTCCTCATCATTAAGGGAAATTATATTGATTTACCGGATTGAAATTCTGGAGTGTTACATAAAGGACATAATACATCATTTTACAACTCATTTGAATCAAAATAAAATCCCCCATTACCATACATATTCAAATGAAAGTAAAGGATTCAATCTTCAGATCTTGACCTTGATCTTCACATTGCTCCCCCTCAAGGTGTGCCTACAAAATATGTTCCTATATACAAACAAGGCACTAGGTGGAAACAAAAACTCCCCCTCAAACATTAGTCCAATAAACTTTCTCCCCTTTAACACATGGACTAACTCCCCAAATTTACCTCCCCCTTTCTCTAAGCTTTTCTCCCTTTTTGTCATAAATTGACAAAGGGTATTTAGTACTGATAATACCAATTCAGTGTGCTTCCATAAGTCCCAGCAATTGGACTGGATAAGAAGTAGCCAGGGGCACATGTATTTTCAAAAAACATATTCTATTTTTCTAACCAACACATGCATGCTCTGTCTTCCATTCATGTTGCATTCAAACCTTATGATAATTTTCCAATAAACATTTGAAGGTTTAAAGTAGAATGCAAAACAGTCTTGGAGAAAAAATAATTTTCCTGATCTGAACATTTCTCCAACCATATTTCCAATGTCTAAGAGATTTTTTAAGATAGTGCTTTACATTGGAAAGAACATAAATGCATCCCTATAAGATTTACCATTTGAGGGATGAGGAGTGTGTAATTGTGATGCATGCGAGTCCACAAGACAACAAGATTTGCATTTCAACCTTCTGGAATGCAAGATATGGCAAGATTCATGAAACATTTTGAAAGCCTCAAGCCATATACAATACATATTCATTTCTGATTAAGATAACACCATATAAGTTCTTAGAAATGAATATCTCATGCCAATAAATGCCAAAACATTCACACTCCAATTTGTGTCATTTGAAGACTTAAACCAATTCACTAACACTTGCACAAATCCTTGGATTCTGGACCAATGTACCTTTATGAGTCCAACTAAAATTTTGATCCAGACACTCCAATAATCATGGGCTTTTGTTTAGTTTACCATTTCAAAGACCATTGCCCATGTGTGATGTCATTTGACAAGGCATCCACAAGCATTCTCAGGTTTGGCAAAACTTGGTGCTTATGAACTAAAAACATTCCTCATAACATATACCAATAATGAGAATAGGAATGAGAGACAAAAGCACACAGATTGTACATTCATTCACAAGATATATTCCAATGAGATGCAATAGAGTGTAGCACAAGCATAATATGACATTAAAAAATATGCAACAATGAAAAGAACTCAAGAGATGCCACATTAGCAAACACTTTGCACAAACAAGTTCAGATGCACCAACATATCACAAGAGATATACCTATATTAGGTCAAGAAATGGTGCAAGAGAAATGATCTACATAAAACATACAAGAGTTTGTCTTTTACAAATTCAGCTCTCATGCTTTTCAATACTTTACCATTCATTTCTGAATACTCCATTGAGATTCTATACTTTGTATTGAATGGTATATGAATGGATTACAAATTTGAACTTCTGATGACATTTGGATCATCAATACCATTCACAAGGCTAAGCATGGAGTAAAGTTTATTCCACATGAGATTCACAAATTTAGATCCATGGAATAAAACAACACTATGTGTAATGCCCCGTCCTTTTTCACTCGTAAAAAATCAGAGTATATATATTTTTTTAAATAAATAAGAGAGAGAGAGAGGAAACATCATGACGCGAGCTAAATCCGAGTTTTCAAAACCCGACCCTTAACTGGCCACCAATATGTGTGCGTGGACCAAGTCCACTAAAACTATTCACATGCTTACAAATGATTGCAGAATAAACATATGGATCAGATTTCATCCATAACCATGACATCAATTTTAAGTAAGGAAGTCAATCTCATAAAATTAACTGAAGTTTAAATATCTAAATATATCATCAAACTATAGCAAAATAAACTAAGTTATTACAATCCCAAAATGCCAATTATCTCAATACATTGTTCCAAAATCAATTAAGTAAAATAAACATAAAACTGCCCAAGCTCCTAAGCTTGGCTTCCTTTACGTCCCATGTCCTTTCCATTCTTTGTTCCATCATTTAAAGGGTAGAAGTAGGGTGTTAATCAACGCACCCAGTAAGAATTCCAAATAGGGTTATATATACATAGGATCAATATAAAAATCAGAATAAGAACATCATATCAAAACTGTAAACATTTCATAGTACCATAAACAACGCATGATAATTATATCCAAATCATGCTAATGTATGTGTCATGTCATGGGTGTCATATGCTAATGATCCCCCACCCAATCTCCATATCAACACCATACAAATTATAATAACATTTTCCTTGATATAATGAATCCTTATCAAGGTGTTCCCTTGGCCATTTACGTCTGCAGTGTTTTGTGCCGGTACCACCAGGTCACTGTTATACCTCCCCACATGTGTTAATCGGAATTACTGATGGAGCGTAGACTCCTCCCTCTGCGCAGGGTTTTTGAACTGGTTACCCCGGAGCTCTTTGGTCCAAATTACACCGTACCTCTATCTAGCAATCCCGGACAAGGCCAACATATCAATGGTTCACATAGCTTCTTCCAAGCTAGTTTTCAAGCCTCAAGTCATGTCCGAACAACTCATAACTTGGCTTGCTGCCCCATATATTCCCGTCCATGCCATGTATGAGATCATGAATACAATAATGCCTTTTCATTTCAAATCACATGTTACCATAAAAAACAGTTTCATAATCATTTACATTTCATAAATCAAAGTAAGTCATCATGTTGGGAAATACAAAACCAGTAACACAGATATATATATATATATATATATAGATCCACATGTAATTCAATAAGGTAGGAATCCTACCCACGTCTAGTTTACTGTCCTTTACTTGTTTCGCACGAACAATTGCTAACCTTCGCGTGAAAGTGAATCACACCTCTTTACCTTATCAAATTAATCATATACATATATCAATTTGATTTTTCCTTTAATTTAATTACTCCTCACATCCTACAAGATAAACAGATATATCTGAAAAATATTAAAAATTCAAACTTTTCAATTCAGTCGACTGAATCAAGTCCAGTTACTGTTCTCTGCCTTACCACAAACTTTCAGTCGACTGAAATACACATTCAGTTGGCTGAAACCCAACTCAGTATTGTTTATTCCTTGACTTGTTACCTTTCAGTCAACTGAATCATAGATTCAATCGACTGACTCTGAGTCAAACCCTTTGTATTCTCGGTCAATCCTCTTTCAGTCGACTGAATTACAAATTCAGTGGTTGACTTTGGATCAGATTGACTGTGTGTTCGGCCAGTATAGATTCAGTTGGCTGAATCCTCAACCAACAATTTTCGTGTTTGATAAGCAATCATTCAATCGACTGAATCATAGATTCAGTCGGTTGAAACATGCCAGAATCCTTTTCTTATTCGTTACGTCTGTGTTCAGTCGACTGAATCCCAGATTCAGTCGGCTGAAACTCCCACAAATGGTTTTCTGTCTTCAACTAACACCAGTTCAGTCGGCTGAATATACATACATACATACATATATATACATACACACACACACACACACACACACACACACACACACACACACACACACACACACACACACACACACACACACACACACACACACACAGACAACATACATACATACATACATACATACATACATACATACATATTATGTATGTATGTATGTATGTATGTATGTATGTATGTATGTGTATATATATATATATATATGTATATGTATGTATGTATGTATATGTATGTATGTATATGTATATATGTATATATACACACATACACATACACATACACACACACACACACACACACATATATATATATATATATATATATATATATGTATGTATGTATGTATGTATGTATGTATGTATGTATGTAGTGTATGTTGTATGTATATGTATTATGTATATGTATGTATGTATGAGTATGTATGTATGTATATATGTATATATATACACACATATATACACACACAAATACACATACACACATACATACACACACACACACACACACACACACATATATATATATAAATATATATATATATATATTATTCAAACATATTCAACATCATCCATATAACTCTTAGTGAGTTCACTCTATCCTCTAGCCAAAGCTAGAGTCTTTTCATAATATATTCCAATCTTAAGCCATTGAAACATGATTATAAATTAAATCGCTTGGTTGTTGATTTCCAACACATATCCATTCCTCAAATGGATATCCAATTCCATGGCTTATAACAGTTTAGCCAGTCCCTTTCAACAAAATCTAGAACCCATAGGTTCGACCATATCATGGCCAAGCTATGGTTTCCCCTAATCCCATATTGTTACTAAGTTTAACATACCTTAATTTCCCGTCTCCTTATTTTCTTTAAGATCTGAATTCCTTCCTCAGTCCTTCTCCTTCCTTGGTTCTTCACTGATCCTCTAAGTGTCAAAATGTAGTTGGGAGAGAGAGGAGAAAAAGAACTCTTGAGTGCAAGAAATGAGATGATCGGCCAAGAAAGATGGGCATCCTCTTTGGCTGGTGTCCCTTGTATCAGCCCAAGTCCTTCCATCTCTCTCCTTAAAGTTTTGTCTAACCAAGGTGTCCCTTGGTTTAACCAAGAGGACACTTGGCTTAAGCTTAAGGAGTCAATCCATCTTCTCAATGTGTGTACTTTAAATTCCATCCATTGAGATGGAAACCTTCCATCTCCCACCTAACTCATATTTAAATGGGAGCCTCCTCAACTTCCCATTCAACTCAACTCAACTCAGCCTTAACTCTATTCCTTTGGACTCACTCATGGTTGACCAAGTCAACCATGGCTTAGACGACCATGCACCACATTGCATTTAGGTCCCACCTTGACCATGTCACTCGATGAAGTGGCACTTTGTCTTAGTTGGCTTCCATGCATGCCACATGGCAATGCCACCTCACTTGATGAGGTGGATTTATGCATTGGATCTTAATTTGGATAGCTGACCCAATTAAATTATCCTTACCCATTTACTTACAATTAGCTCATCTATGACCCGTTGGGTCCCAATTGGGTAATTGACCCATTTAATTATATTTACCCAATTACTTTCAAATCAAATTCTATCCATGATCCATTGGATCTTAATTGGGTTATTGACCAACACCTTATCCATCTAAAGTTCATTTCAATTTCTAATCTTAAATTCAACCAATTTAGCAATTTAAATAGACAAATTCAATATATTTATGAAATGAAAAATCCGGGTGTTACACTATGTATATGCACAAGGTCATCTCCCAAACAAGATTCTAACAAATAAAAACATAGATGAAAACTCATAATGTAATGACTCGTCCCGCTAGCACAATATTTTCAGCTTTGGGCCCACACACACGGGCCCACACTGCTTTGCAATCGCAAGCATACCCAATGTTGCTCCCAAAAGGCCTTATACTAGAAGGAAGAATGTACCACTTATATACCAGGGAATTTCCAATGGAACTAGTAATGCATGACTCTTTTTCTCCATAGGCACAGGGTATTACAATCTACCCCCTTAAAGCCAGAGCCATCTTTGGTTCTGCACACACAACAACCAAGCCCACACCCTCAGGCAGAGAGTTGAACCATTCTCTGATACCATTTTTAACGACCCGTCCTACTAGCACAATATTGTCTGCTTTGGGCCCACACACACGGGCTCGTACGACTTTGCACTGGTAAAGCAATCCAATGTTGCTCCCAAAAGGCCTTGTGCTAGAAGGAAGAAGACTACCACTTATATACCAGGAAATTTCCAATGCAACTAGCAATGTGAGACTTTTTTCTCCATAGACATGAGGTATTACACATAATGCATGCACATACATTTGCAATACATGAGGAAATACACAACACTCATCCATTCCAAAAAGATATACAATTTATTTGACAAATGGAATGAGAAGGATAAAAAAACATCAAGTGAAAATCCACATGAAGGCAACCATTCTACAAAAACATATAACCAGTTTAAGATCATGGAATGAAGCAACATTTTCAAAAGAGGGGTTTTAACTTAAAAACCTGCCGCATGATTTGTCATAACCTGACCTGACCTGACCCAACAAGATATTGTCCTCTTTGGGCCCCAGGTGGGTCCTCACGATTTTGCTTTGGGCCCTGGCCCACCTGGCCAGACCCAAAAGGCCTCTTATTGGATGAGGTTTCTTTCCTTATTTATAAACTTCCCCTGTGATGGCCCGGAATTTGTAAATTAATGAATATGTGAATATTGTTTATTGTAATGATGAAAATTGGGAAAATTGATGGAATAAGTGGTAAATGGACCAAAATTTGGACGAAGGCCCAAGTGTGGCCCAATAGACCATGGGTTGCAGCCCAATAGACCATGGGTTGCATTTAAAATCATTTAAAGGGTCAATGATGGTCAATTGGGCCAAGGATGGTCAATTGGACCAAAGATGATCAAATTGGGCACAATACCCATTTGGGACCTAATGGATCAAGATGATGTAAGCCTTAAGGTAAATGGGTAAGATGAAAATGTAATTGGGCCATGGGCCCAATGGTGATCCAATTGGAATGAATTGAATGGGTTCAAATCACCTAAGTTAATTTGAAATTGACCAAGGTGATATGGTCCAATGGGACCCACCTCCACCTCACCAAGTGAGGTGGTGTGTGGACCTAAGGTTTGATGGGGCCGACCACCATGGTTGAATTGGTCAACCATGGGTGGATTACTTAGAGGGAATTTAATGGAATTAAATTAAGTAGGAAATAAATAAACCTAAGTAATTATCTAGTTAATTAATTAAATAAAATAAACAAAAGGTGGTCAAATGGTCAAAGAAGACCAAAACCCATCTATCTTAACACCAAAAAACGTTGGGTGGTGGTCATCCCCAACCACCACCATAAAGTAAGATAAAAATCTAAGGTGGGTTGGTGGGAGGAAATAAATGGTAAAGTGTAACTTAAGATAAGCATTATTTTTCCCCATCTTTTATCCCCTCTTCATTTTATTCTCTCCATCTCTTTCACTCTCCAAAAAAAAACGTCTCACACCTAAGGAGAAGGGAAAGGAAGAAAACCAAGAGAAAGAAGAAGAAAGTTAAGGAGAAAAGAAGAGAAGGAGAGAAGAAAGAAATGAGTTTCTTAGTCCATTACTCTAAGATCATGGTCTATTGTCTTCCCTCTCATCATCTTCCCCTCTCCCTCTCTCAAGCAAACCCCACCTTGGCCGATCCTAAGTTTGGAGGGTTTCACCATTGATCAAGCGTCTTGGCCGACCAAAGATCAAGATGAAGGAGAAAGGAGGCTAAGGAAGTCGATGAGAGGGGCGGAAGTCGGAGAAGACGACGGATTGTGAGTATTTCTTAAACAAGAGTTTTGGATTTTTAGGGTTTAAGATTTGGGATTCATTTTTGTTAAATTTAATGGTGGCCAAATGATTTTATGCCATGGATTTTAAATCCATCAAATGGAAGGATGGAAAGTGGAGGAAACCCTAATGGATAAATTAGGGTTAGAAAAAAATGGATTAAGGGTTATGTAATTAATGTGTGAATTTGTTTGGGTTTTAAGGAATGGAGGACATTATGTAATTTAGTTAATTAAGCATGGAGGTGTATGTTTTGGAATCAAGGGCCATAGGATTCGGCCATGTAGTATGGCCGAACCCCATGGTAAGTGAATTGTATTTTGTTAGGGTTTATAAGGGTGGAAGTCATGGAGAATGTGTATGATTTTTAGGGTGTAAATGATTAAATGTAAGTAGTTTTTGAAGAGGTTTTATGATGGAATCCATGGATGAGTGTAATTGTTTTATGATAAAAAAGGGCATCAATGGATGATGGATCATGAACCATGGGTTCGGCCATGGTGTATGGCCGAACCCTATGGTGATCAAATGGTGAAATTGTGGAATGATGATGTATGTGAAGTAATGGAAAAATGAATGGAAAATGATGGTTGTATGGTGGTTTGTTGATGGATGTAAATGGACTTAAATGTGATTAAGGATGGTGGTTTAAATGTATAAGTTGAGCCCCTTCATAGAAGGGCTTATGGTAGGTTTAAATGTGCAACTCCTTCATTTTTCTTTTCTCTTCCGAGTCTCTCTCTTTCTTCCTTAGTCTTCTCAGCCGAGCACCCCCAAATCTCACTCAGCTTCACCTCTACCAAGGTTTTCTTGTTCTTCTTTCTTG
The DNA here is from genome assembly GCA_022113865.1 of Chimonanthus praecox. NCBI lineage: Eukaryota > Viridiplantae > Streptophyta > Magnoliopsida > Laurales > Calycanthaceae > Chimonanthus > Chimonanthus praecox. The sequence goes on from CM039087.1 coordinate 35,272,023, forward strand.
GGTAAGCCTTCTTCCTCTTTCCTTTTCTTATTTTTAAGTTCATTAAGTTTAGGATTTTTGTTCAAAAATGGTATTCTACTTCAAAACCGACCCTAAGTGTAATAACCCAACCCTTTAAATTAGAAATAATAAATTTTTAGAATTATTAACTCGGCTTTGTGACCGGTTAATATGATAGGGTACGGAAAGAGCTTCCCGAAAAGGGAGTATGTGACCCTATCAGAGGTCATTTGCTTAGTGATTTAGCCCGACGAAGTTCGGAGGGCATTTTAGACATTACTTAAATGTCTTTTGTTTTACATATAAAATCATGAATAGTATTTTATAGACCTCTTGAGTGTGAAAGACCACTCTTCTGATATATTCAGACCTTGAAATTCACACACATATTAAGCTTTTGAGTACGCTACTCAGTTATTTTCAGAATTTCACGAGTATTCCTCGAAACGTGTATTTTACATATGCTTTTATCTAAAAGCCCCGATTTTTAAGATACCCCGTATTCCGAAAATTAGCAAACTCAGATCACATTCGATCTGTATTTTATCAAACTCTTTGACATATTTAGAATGTCGAAAAGGGTATTTTAAATACTAGTTTCGAAGTGTCAAAATCACGGTGATTATAAGCCGTCTATTTTATTAAAATGTTGACTTTGTGAAAAATACCCTATTTTTTTGGTGTCAAAACAAAAAGTGAACGTTCCACCGTAGGTAAACCCTATGTTCTTAACACACCTGCGGCGTCGGATTTTTATGAGTTAAGGTCTAATATAGACGAATAGAAAAAGGGTAAAGGTAACAATAATTTTTACTATTACCTGAGATAAGATTTTTTTCATCTAATCTTTCTGCCGACAGTGTTAACCGCTGAGATTTTGCTGACAGTTTTAACGCTCAAGGTTGATCTAGCAGATATCCAAATAGTGTTTTTAAACCCTTATAAATAGGTGCATTCGGTCTCAGTTAAAAATCACCAATTTACGAAGTTTTCTCAGATTTTCCCATTTTCCTCTCTGCTGCCAGACGTTCACTATTCCTCAAGTGGTTGTCTTGAATTCTTCAGAAGATTTCTGTAAGTGTTTATTTTAAGTTAATATTTTTAGTTTGTAGATCTCATTAAGAGGAAGCTAGATATTTAATTTCATCAAAAATTGACTTACGGTTTGCTCTATAAAAATCGGAGAAGAAAATAAAGAAAAATAGAAAAATCTGTCCGTGAATCACTGCGCACTGTGCAGGCCCAAAAGGGTATTTTGGTAATTTGTTAATATGGATGAATAGTGCCCCGTGAACAGTATTTTTCGGTGAACAGTGTTTACGGGTGAATAGTGTTCATGAATAGTAATTTTCGGTGAACAGTATTTACGGGTGAATAGTGTCCGTGAACAGTATTTTTCGGTGAACAGTATTTGCGGAATGAATAGTGCCCCATGAACAGTATTTTTCTGTGAATAGTGCCAAGGGGCATTTTGGTAATTTTGGATATTTTAGGGGGGTAAAAACGTAATTTTTGGGAAAATTTCAAAAATAAAATTTATGTTATTTTAGCTTAAAAATATTTGTTTTAGACTACTTGGGGGTTTATTTTTAGCCCGTATTAGGCTCGGGGGCAAAATTGTAATTTTTACAAAATTTCAAAAAAACTCTCTAAATGTATTGTCATGATATTCCAAACGCTTAGGAGTATAAATTATGGCTATATAGTGTTATTATACGTTGTATTTATACTGTTTTCCATTTTCAACAAATTATTGAAAAACACTCGCGACCGAAGGTGAGGAGATTCAACCACATTATGTATTTACTAAAATGTATCTCATGTTGCATTAAATATAATGTTTCTTCCACCATTAGCCCTATGGCAATAAGTAGATATCCGTGGTCATCTTTATTGACGGAAAGGATGTAATGGGATTAGAATACGATACCGACACTGTTCACATGTAAGGAGGTGATTATGAGTTTCTACATATGAAACGTGAACTTGAGAGTGTTTCGGGATGTCGAAATCTAGCCATCCTAAAATGGAGTACGGAACTCACTTATTCCTAGAGACTACTTGGTATTATGATATGTGTGATCTGATGATAGATCAGGTATCCAACAGTGATTCCGATAGGAATATGCATTTTGTGTATAACTGATGTATTGCAGGATAATTAATCTATGCAATAAATGATGAACATAGGGTAAATGTACCCGATTGGAGATAACGGTAACACTTTGTGTTATAATATAACCCGTTGGTGGGTCTTTAATCTGTGTTTAGTTTTTCAGCATATTATATACTAATTTCTGATATTGGTATTATGATTCTATGCGGGAAGGCTTAGGAATCTATGTTAACTAAGTGAGGTTATATGTGTGATAGATATTATATGGGTTGACAATTATGTTTAAATCCATTTATTGATGTGCATATTGATTTGTGTACTGTGCTTATCAAATTACCTCACACCAATGTATGAAGTACCTAACTCGTGGAGGGCATTGGTATGAGGTATATTTAAAATACGGGCTGTGTGAAGTACTGAGCATGAATTTGCCGGCGGTGTAGGAAACGTATTAATCACGGTTAGGGGAGAATCATAGACGTCGTTTGACGGGGGTATCTTTTTGAGAAATGAAAGACATTTCATGGTAGATAACTGTGTTGACATTATTCTACATGATTTATGAAAGTATAAACTGTTGTTTGATAACATGTCTATTATATTGATAATATGCCTTATTATCCAGAACTTGCTGTTGTTTTCTCTTCATTGAGTTTGTAAAACTCACACTCCTTACGAAACAGGAAACCCGGAGGACGAAGGACATGAGGATCATTAGCTGTAATTTAGGGTGGAGACCCTTTAGCTACCTACCCAAATATTGGGATTTTATGTTTAACTTAGTAGACATTGTACGTACGAACATGTAATGTAGTAAACCCTTTATAATGTTCGTTTGAAACACTGTAGGATGTAATAAAGTTTACTTCGTTTCTGATGTGCAATTCTGATCTTGATGGAATCGATTGATGATAAATGTTAGGTAGATCATGTGTGACATTTTCTATTTGGACTTTCCTAAGAGGTTAAGTTATAGATTACATGTTGGTTAGTTGTGTATCCACATACTATGCGTCGAGGTGAAATCTGTCGAGGTTTTGGATTTTAAGCGGGCCCATGGTGGCCCATCCATCTGCCTGGGATGTTTACCGGCTAGATATGGCTGGGTCCGAGGCTGCCAAATGTTAGATCCAAACTTAGTCATACGAAATGTTAAAGTCAATGAGATGATTTCCGCATAGGTTTAATATTTTGTTAGGAAAAAAAAAAAAACTCACGTTAGTGGGCCCAGAGGTTCGGCGCGTGACAGCTTGGTATCAGAGCCTTAGTTCAAAACTCGGACTGTATATGGAATTACATGTCTACAGTTAGGTAAAACTGACTTAAGCGTTAGTTTAGTAAAATCAGAGTGAGTCGTTGGGATAACTTAGTGAGATGTCTTAATAGCTGAATGTTGATAAATTTCAGACTATAATATTGTTATTCTCTGCTTTGTGTTGGAATTATCAGCTTTGTGCAATATGCTATGTGTTTCTATATGCAAATGATATCATTAGTTTCTTTGTGGACTGATATCTGTTTTGTTGAAACAGCAATGGCTTGTAGCTCCAACACAGAAAAAAAAGAAAGATTGGTATGCGATTTTAATAATCCAACCAAAAAATGGTATTGACTTAGTATCCCACCACCAGTTCCGGGAAGCCCGACTCTCATCGATATATCATCCGACAGTGAACCGGATTCTCCATATTATACGCCAGCAACACCACTTCTGTATACGGGGATGGATTATGAAATACCGTCATCACCAGAAGTGGGAGAAGTTTTTTTTCCTACGCACCCCACTGAGCTTCCGATGTGGAAACCAGTTCCTCCGAAGACAGATGTTACTAGTACCTCAAGACCAACCTTATGTAATTTCTGTGCACAACCGGGTCATACTGAGGATTATTGCCCTTACCCGAAGGATCGGGAATGCTACAAGTGCAATACTGGGGGTCATGCTAGGAGTAACTGTTTTTTTCCAAGGGAAACGGAATTTATGGATGTCATGTCTATTGCCAATATGATCATAAGATGAGGGATTGTCCCTATGCTGATAACAAAGACATGTCATCTTCATCAGGGGAGTAGTGGAAGAGGTAGGGAGCAGAAAAGGAAATGATGGGTGGTGTATAGGGTTGGGTCTAGAATCTTTTTGTTGTCTTTTCTTGTGTGTAAGGAGAAGTAATGTAATAAAAACTCTCCAACTATCTATAATGTGATGTAAATTATACGGTTATGAAATAAAATCTTAGTGTTGTAATAGCATGTGTTTCAATATAAAAAGTTTTGGTTATCTCGTGTGGAATGCTTTGTGATGAGATTCTTTTTGATACTTTGTGTATCAGGAGAAAATGCCACGAAACGAGATGAATCAAGGAGAGGGATCGGCACCACCGCCACCTAATCCACGTACTCCAGAGTAGGAAGCTATTTATGAAACAGTGCGAATTGCAATACAAGTATTCAGAGATACTTCAGGAAATGAACAACCAGCTAGAACTAACGGAGGAAGAACAAATGCTGCTTTGAGAGATTTCAGACGACTGAATCCTCTATCTTTTTCGGGAGGAACAGACCCGACTGTAGCTGAAAACTGGCTTACTCATACAAGCCGTATGTTCGATACGTTAGGGGTAGACGATGATCTACGTGTAACGTTAGCCACCTACCAACTGACAGGGAATGCTTACAAATGGTGGGAAGTCAAAAATCTCACTAGGGAATGTGCGCCCATGACTTGGGTTGACTTTTCAAAAGCCTTTCTCGCACGCTACTATCCTTTAGTGGCGAAGGAAGCTAGACAACAGCAGTTCATGGAGATTCAACAGGGGAATGATGCGATTTCCCAGTACAACAGTAGGTATATTAACCTTTTGCCATATGCACCCAAAATACTGCAAGATGAAGAGGATAAAATCAGACACTATGTGCGTGGACTTCGTTCGTTTATCCGGCGACAGATGGTTGCCCAACGTCACGCAAATCTGGAGGAGGTAATGGAAAGAGCTTCTTTGGTAGAAGCAGTGGATGGACCGAATCCAGGCCAAGGAACATCTCAGCAGAGGAATTCTCAGAAACCACCTCAGTATACAAATAAGAAGAGGAAATTCAAAGGAAATCCTTTCAAGAAGGGTCAACCTTCTGTGTGGCAATCGGGTGGGTTTGATAAAAGTCAAATTATTTGTTATACTTGTGACCAACCCGGACATACTTCACGTCAATGCCAGAATCCTAAAGCTTATGGAGAGAGATTGTGCTACACTTGTAGACAACCAGGACATGTTGCCAAAGATTGTCCAATTCCAAAAGGTGCAAGTGAGGTGGGGCCAACCTGGAATAACAGGCCAGCTCAGTCAAGCGTTCAACCACCTTATAATAGAGGGTCGCCGCAGGCTTCAAGAGGATCGTCAACACCCAACTCTTCACAGCAGATGCCTAATCAAGGGAGGGGACGCGGGCGTCCTCAACAGATGACTCAGGGGTGAGTCTACACAATTGGGCCAGCAGCAGATGAGCATATGGATCACTTAGTGATGGAAGGTACTTTACCACTCTTTAGTTCTTTAGCACATGTGTTATTTGACACTGGTGCATCCCATTCTTTCATATCTACTTTGTGTACTGAAATTTTGGGTTTAAGATCAGTGGTTGTGGATAAACCACTGAGGGTAAAGTCCCCTTTAGGAAGAGAAGTGATAGTTGATCATGTATGTAAGTCTTGTATAATAAGACTTGGTGGACAAAATTTGAATTGTGATTTGTTAATGATAGAGATGACAGGTTTTGATGTCATTTTAGGCATAGATTGGCTTTCGAAACACAGGATAGTGTTAGATTGCTATAAAAGGATGGTGTTAGGGCATTCCCGGGGGAATCAATTTTTGGAGAAATTGAAACCTTATAAAGGGCTGTGTGAGAAACTCTGATATAGGTGAGCATCTGAATTAATGGTAGCTGGTATAAGTTTGGAAAACGTAGGAGGTGTAGACTTAGTGATACCTCAGGTGGTGTGTGAATTTATGAATGTTTTTCCAGACTAGTTGAGTGGTCTACCTCCACGCCGAGATATTGAGTTTGTAATCAATCTACAACCTGGAACGTTACCTATTTCCATGCCATCATATAGGATGGCACCGACAGAGCAACGGGAAGTGCGAACCCAAGTAGATGAGTTGCTTAAGTTAGGCTTTGTGAGATTAAGTACTTCACCTTGGGGAGCTCCAGTTCTTTTGCCAAAAAGAAGGATGGAACGTTAAGGAAGTGTATAGATTACCGGAAGTTGAACCAGGTAACTATTAAGAATAAGTATCCATTGCCACGGATAAATGATTTGTTTGACCAACTGAAGGGAGCCAAGTGCTTTTCAAAGATAGATTTACGATCAGGTTATCATCAGTTGAGAGTTAGAGATGAAGATATCCCTAAAACGGCGTTCAGAACTCAGTACGGTCATTATGAATTCTTAGTGATGCCGTTTGGAGTAACAAATGCACCGGCCACGTTCATGGATTTGATGAACATAGTTTTCCGGCCTTATTTAGGAATTTTTGTAGTGGTGTTCATTGATGATATTTTGATTTTTTTCGTCAACGGAAGAGGAGCATGAGCAACATTTGAGGGTAGTGTTACAGACCTTAGAAAACCATCTGTTGTACGCCAAATTCAGTAAATGCGAGTTTTGGTTGAAACAAGTACAATTTCTGGGACATGTGGTGACGCAAGAGGGAATCACAGTAGATCCTGCCAAAGTTGAGGCAGTGATGAATTGGCAGAGACCAACGAACGTTTTTGAAATTAGAAGCTTTTTGGGATTAGCTGGGTATTATAGGAGATTTATACCAAGTTTCTCTCAGATTGCTGTCCCAATGACAAGGCTAACACGGAAGGACGTGAAATTCGAATGGAGTGACGAGTACGAATGGGCATTCCAAGAGTTGAAGGAGAAGTTAACCACCGCCCCAGTATTGATTATACCAGAGCAAGGTCAGAGATTTGAAGTATATTGTGATGCTTCAAAGAATGGTTTAGGATGTGTCCTAATGCAGGAAGGTAGAGTAGCAGCTTATGGCTCTAGACAATTAAAAGGACATGAACAAAATTACCCGACTCATGATCTAGAACTAGCAGCCATAGTGTTTGCACTAAAAATCTGGAGACATCATTTGTTTGGTGAGAAATTTAATGTTTTTTCTGATCACCACAATCTCAAATACTTGTTCACTCAGAAAGATTTGAACTTGAGACAAAGGAGATGGATGGAGACTTTGAAAGACTACAATTTTGAACTCTCCTATCATCCAGGAAAGGCAAATGTAGTAGCAGATGCTTTGAGTAGGAAAAATCATTGTAAGGTAGCTTCTATAGCATCGTTACGATGGAATATGTTGAGTACGATAGGTGATTTTGACCTACAATTAGTAGAGTACGATGAATCAGTTCAAGCGCAGAGTGAAGTCAGACAGCCAGAACTTATGAGGCTAGTGTTGGAAACACAACAAAGGGACCCAGAATCTATCAAGGTACGGACTCAGTTGATAGATGGGATTGACTTGAAGGATTGGAAAATCAGGACCGATGGAAGTTTAACCCTCAAAGATAGATTATTTGTGCCAGAAACAGAGGATCGTAGAAGAATAGTACTCGATCATTGTCATCACTCTCGTTTTGCAGTACATCCTGGAGCTACTAAAATGTATCGTGATTTGTTACGTCAATTCTGGTGGAGCGGGATGAAGAAGGACGTGGCAGATTTTGTATCTAGGTGTTTGACTTGTCAACAGGTAAAAGCAGAGCACCAGAGACCGGGAGGAAAAATGCAACCTCTCGAAGTGGCTAAGTGGAAATGAGAGCATATCACCATGGATTTTGTTGTAGGTTTTCCTAAATTATCTAGGGGAAACGACTCGATATGGGTGATAGTGGACAGATTGACCAAGTCTGCTCATTTCTTACCAATTAAAGTGACACACTCCTTAGTGACTTTGAGTAAACAGTATATAAAGGAGATAGTCAGATTACACGGAGTACCAGTGAGCATTGTATCAGATCGTGATCCACGGTTTGTATCCAGATTTTGGTAGAGCCTCCAAAAAGAGCTGGGTACACAGTTGTGTTTTAGCACAGCTTTTCACCCTCAGAAGGATGGTCAGTCTGAGAGGACTATTCAGACTTTAGAAGACATGTTGAGAGCCTGTGTAATGGATATGCAGGGTAGTTGGGAAGATCATCTTTCATTGGTAAAATTTGTCTATAACAATAGTTATCAGTCCAGTATTCAAATGGCACCATACGAAGCTCTTTATGGTAGACCATGCAGATCACCATTATGCTGGGCTGAAGTGGGAGATAAGGCGTTGTTAGGGCCAGATATGGTCAGGGAGACATCAGAACAAGTAAAAATTATCAGATGACGTCTCAAGACAGCATAGAGTCGACAGAAGAGTTATGCCGACAGGAGGCGCAGGCCTCTGGAATTCTCAGTGGGTGACCATGTTTTTCTTCGTGTTGCACCTCGCCATGGTATTAGACGATTTGGTCGTAAAGGGAAGTTATCGCCAAGATACATAGGACCCTTCGAGATCTTGGATAAAATCGGAGGAGTGGCTTATCATTTGGCTTAACCTCCAAGCTTGGCCAAAGTACATAATGTATTTCACGTGTCAATGCTGAGGAAATACGAACCAGATCCGTCACATGTGTTGAATTTTAACGACATCGATATAACAGAGGACGTGACTTTTGATGAAGGGCCAGTAGAAATCCAGGACACTGGAACTTTACAGCTCAGGAGAAAGACGATACCTTAAATGAAAGTGCTATGGAGGCATCATGGATCAGATAACACGACATGGGAGCGTGAATCAACGATGCGGGAGCTGTATCCCGATCTGTTCATTGAGAAAGGTACTACTTTTGATTGAAAATTCGGGACGAATTTTGTTTAAGGGGGTAGGATGTAATAACCCAACTCTTTAAATTAGAAATAATAAATTTTTAGAATTATTAACTCGGCTTTGTGACTGGTTAATATGATAGGGTACGGAAAGAGCTTCCCGAAAAGGGAGTATGTGACCCTATCAGAGGTCATTTGCTTAGTGATTTAGCCCGACGAAGTTCGGAGGGCATTTTAAACATTACTTAAATGTCTTTTGTTTTACATATAAAATCATGAATAATATTTTATAGACCTCTTGAGTGTGAAAGACCATTCTTCTGATATATTCAGACCTTGAAATTCACACACATATTAAGCTTTTGAGTACGCTACTCAGTGGTATTTTCGGAATTTCACGAGTATTCCTCGAAACGTGTATTTTAAATATGCTTTTATCTAAAAGCCCCGATTTTTAAGATACCCCGTATTCCGAAAATTAGCAAACTCAGATCACATTCGATCTGTATTTTATCAAACTCTTTGACATATTTAGAATGTCGAAAAGGGTATTTTAAATACTAGTTTCGAAGTGTCAAAATCACGGTGATTATAAGCCGTCTATTTTATTAAAATGTTGACTTTGTGAAAAATGCCCTATTTTTTGGTATAAAAACAAAAAGTGAACGTTCCACCGTAGGTAAACCCTGTGTTCTTAACACACCTGCGGCGTCGGATTTTTATGAGTTAAGGTCTAATATAGACGAATAGAAAAAGGGTAAAGGTAACAGTAATTTTTACTATTACCTGAGATAAGATTTTTTTCATCTAATCTTTCTGCCGACAGTGTTAACCGCTGAGATTTTGCTGACAGTTTTAACGCTCAAGGTTGATCTAACAGATATCCAAATAGTGTTTTTAAACCCTTATAAATAGGTGCATTCAGTCTCAGTTAAAAATCACCAATTTACGAAGTTTTCTCAGATTTTCCCATTTTCCTCTCTGCTGCCAGACGTTCACTATTCCTCAAGTGGTTGTCTTGAATTCTTCAGAAGATTTCTGTAAGTGTTTATTTTAAGTTAATATTTTTAGTTTGTAGACCTCATTAAGAGGAAGCTAGATATTTAATTTCATCAAAAATTGACTTACGGTTTGCTCTATAAAAATTGGAGAAGAAAATAGAGAAAAATAGAAAAATCTGTCCGTGAATCACTGCGCACTGTGCAGGCCCAAAAGGGTATTTTGGTAATTTGTTAATATGGATGAACAGTGCCCCGTGAACAGTATTTTTCGGTGAACAGTGTTTACGGGTGAATAGTGTTCATGAATAGTAATTTTCGGTGAACAATATTTACGGGTGAATAGTGTTTGTGAACAGTAATGTTCAGTGAACAGTATTTACGGGTGAATAGTGTCTGTGAACAGTATTTGCCGGTGAACAGTGCCCCATGAACAATATTTTTCTATGAATAGTGCCAAGGGGCATTTTGGTAATTTTGGATATTTTAGGAGGGTAAAAACGTAATTTTTGAGAAAATTTCAAAAATGAAATTTATGTTATTTTAGCTTAAAAATATTTGTTTTAGACCACTTGGGGGTTTATTTTTAGCCCGTATTAGGCTCGGGGGCAAAATCGTAATTTTTACAAAATTTCAAAAAAACTCTCTAAATGTATTGTCATGATATTCCAAACGCTTAGGAGTATAAATTATGGCTATATAGTGTTATTATACATTGTATTTACACTGTTTTCCATTTTCAACAAATTATTGAAAAACACTCGCGACCGAAGGTGAGGAGATTCAACCACATTATGTATTTACTAAAATGTATCTCATGTTGCATTAAATATAATGTTTCTTCCACCATTAGCCCTATGGCAATAAGTAGATATCCGTGGTCATCTTTATTGACGGAAAGGATGTAATGGGATTAGAATACGATACCGACACTGTTCACATGTAAGGAGGTGATTATGAGTTTCTACATATGAAACGTGAACTTGAGAGTGTTTCGGGATGTCGAAATCTAGCCATCCTAAAATGGAGTACGGAACTCACTTATTCCTAGAGACTACTTGGTATTATGATATGGGTGATCTGATGATAGATCAGGTATCCAACAGTGATTCCGATAGGAATATGCATTTTGTGTATAACTGATGTATTGCAGGATAATTAATCTATGCAATAAATGATGAACATAGGGTAAATGTACCCGATTGGAGATAACGGTAACACTTTGTGTTATAATATAACCCGTTGGTGGGTCTTTAATCTGTGTTTAGTTTTTCAGCATATTATATACTAATTTCTGATATTGGTATTATGATTCTATGCGGGAAGGCTTAGGAATCTATGTTAACTAAGTGAGGTTATATGTGTGATAGATATTATATGGGTTGACAATTATGTTTAAATCCATTTATTGATGTGCATATTGATTTGTGTACTGTGCTTATCAAATTACCTCACACCAATGTATGAAGTACCTAGCTCGTGGAGGGCACTGGTATGAGGTATATTTAAAATACGGGCTGTGTGAAGGACTGAGCATGAATTTGCCGGCGGTGTAGGAAACGTATTAATCACGGTTAGGGGAGAACCATAGACGTCGTTTGACGGGGGTATCTTTTTGAGAAATGAAAGACATTTCATGGTAGATAACTGTGTTGACATTATTCTACATGATTTATGAAAGTATAAACTGTTGTTTGATAACATGTCTATTATATTAATAATATGCCTTATTATCCAGAACTTGCTGTTGTTTTCTCTTCATTGAGTTTGTAAAACTCACACTCCTTACGAAACAGGAAACCCGGAGGACGAAGGACATGAGGATCATTAGCTGTAATTTAGGGTGGAGACCCTTTAGCTACCTACCCAAATATTGGGATTTTATGTTTAAATTAGTAGACATTGTACGTACGAACATGTAATGTAGTAAACCCTTTATAATGTTCGTTTCAAATACTGTAGGATGTAATAAAGTTTACTTCGTTTCTGATGTGCAATTCTGATCTTGATGGAATCGATTGATGATAAATGTTAGGTAGATCATGTGTGACATTTTCTATTTGGACTTTCCTAAGAGGTTAAGTTATAGATTACATGTTGGTTAGTAGTGTATCCACATACTATGCGTCGAGGTGAAATCTGTCGAGGTTTTGGGTTTTAAGCGGGCCCATGGTGGCCCCTCCATCTGCCTGGGATTTTTACCGGCTAGATATGGCTGGGTCCGAGGCTGCCAAATGTTAGATCCAAACTTAGTCATACGAGATGTTAAAGTCCATGAGATGATTTCCGCAAAGGCTCAATATTGTGTTAAAAAAAAAAAAAAAAACTCACGTCAGTGGGACCGGAGGGTCGGGGCGTGACACTAAGTGTTGGGATTTCTTTGCATCTAGTGATAACCTCACTCTCCATTTGGTCTTGAACGGTATAAATGGTTTATTGGGTCTAAATCGTTTAAGCCATCATTGAAACATCCCCAATAATCTCTTTTCCACTGTTTTCCTTGAAATTCCCTGCCAAACAACTCCTTTCTTGAAAACATTCTTGCATTGGCTGCAAGATATTCACCATATATGTTGGCTAAGCTGCCATTCTCAGTAATGGGATTTCTCCAAAAAAAAGAGTTCTTCACGTGCATCCAAGAAGGGAGGCTTGTATGAGGTGAATTGCGATTTCGATGCTAAGGACACCATTGTAAACCTGAAAAAAAAAAAAGAGTAGAGGCCGTAGTAGTAAGTCAGGCAATGATTTCGTCAAGGGGTGGGCATCAGGAAGTGTATGCTTTGTGTATTACCCCGGAACACACAACACAAACATATCATCCCCTAAACGCAGATCCGGAGTGCCTGGCCAAATAGTCTAACACACTAAATATTTTGGGAAACAACAAGGGAGTCCATTCTCTGCCACCTATAACCCTAATTGGCGAAATCACCATAACTTCTCGTGGAGGCAGAACCAGCCCATGAATTAGGGACCTCCTTAGTAGCATGCACCCAATCAGCTATTTCACCCACCTCAGAAGTAGCCATACCAGCCACCACATGATCCGTCCTTGTAATACCTCGCCCCAGAGAGGGGTCTATAATGTGGAACATGTCTATGGAGAAAAAAGTCCCACACACATTGCTAGCTGCATTGGAATTTTCCTGGTATATAAGTGGTAGCTTTCCTCCTTCTAGCACAAGGCCTTTTGGGAGCAACATTAGGTTGGCTAGCCAATGCAAAGTCGTGCGGGCCCATGTGCTTGGGCCCAAAGCGGACAATATCATGCTTGCAGGACAGGTCAATACAAATGGTATCAGAGGATGGTTCAACTCTCTGCCTGAGGGTGTGGGCTTGGTTCATGTGTGTGCAGAACTGGAGACGACTTTGACTTTAAGGGGGATAGATTGTAATACCCCGCCCTAGAGGAGGGGGGGGGGTCTATAATGTGGAACATGTCTATGGAGAAAAAGTCTCACATTACTAGCTGCATTGGAAATTCCCTGGTATGTAAGTGGTAACTTTCCTCCTTTTAGCACAAGGCCTTTTGGGAGCAACATTGAGTTGGCTCGCCAATTCAAAGTATTACGGACCCATGTGCGTGGACTCAAAGCGGACAATATTGTGCTAGCAGGACGGGTTGTTACAGTCCTATTAGCCAGGTCCGTCTCAGTAGCGTAAACCCTCTCTCGAGGAGACGCTAGCAATTCATTCAGTCGACCCAGCAAGCGTTGCAGTCCCAGTCTCAGGCTATGATCAAGTTTGAAACACAACTAGGCCAGTTAGCCACCACAATTGGCCAAAAAAGAAAATGGTAGATTCCCTAGTCAAGCCATCTCGAACCCTAAGGGCCAGCATGCAGGTCCTACATCTGACCAAAACTGATGAGGGAGACCCATCCACCCTGTGAAACCCACCTCCTTCCCAAACCCATGTGGGAAAGTGTTCCACATCGGTTTGGGAGGAGAAAAGAGAAGGGGATATAAGTGGTGTACCCCTCTTGATTCTTGTGTGAGGCCTTTTGGGCCAGGCCAAGTGGGCCTGGGCCCAATGCAAAACCGTGCGGGCTCGCTGGTGTACGAGGTCTAGAGCGGACAATATCACACTGAGTCAAGCCTTAAGGCCTGTATTCGGGTCGGGTCGTTACACACCCATCCTCAGGCATCCATCCATATCCATATGTTTCTATGTCTAAGTCTGTTTGTGCTTTTGTTTCTATGAGAATGTCCAGTTAGGGTTTTAATTCTATTGAGTCAGTCTAGGCTATGATTTCTGATTTTAGTTAAGTTAGCCTTTGTCTATGGAGTCCATTTTTTATCAGTGTTGCAACTGAAAACCTCTCAGGTATTTCTGGACCCTAAATAGTATTGTTCTGATATTTTCTTCTAATTTGCACTTGATCATTGTAGATTAGGGAAGATTGAGGACAATGTTCGATTTAAGTTTTGGAGTATTGGGGGGCTACATTTGTTGTCATTTCTTTCGTTTTTGTGTTGAAAGTTCCCGGTGTGCTACAACGCTAGTCAAGATTAACACTAGAGGGGGGTGAATAGGGAAATCACCAATTTTTATGGTTTGCACAAATTTTTTGAATCATTAAAATGATTTGCAGCAGATAAAACAAATTGATCAAGATAAGTGTGTTGTGTCATACAAGAGAGTGCCAATAAAAAGATCAATCACACAAAGATAAGACCAAACACCTACAACACAAGATGTATAGTGGTTCGGTTTAAACAAACCTACTTCCACTGTTGGACTAACCCAACCTTGGGCTATCCCAAATACACTATATAGGAAATTACGCCCTCACAAATATAATAGGACTACCACCTATCCAATTGATTGGGAATTTCGCCCAATCGTCTAGTGTTTTGAAAGGTTCGACCTAACCCCAATCTATGTCCTTATCCCTGTATTTTTTATGATAGTTCAAGCATCTTGCTTTAGTCCACTGTACAATGAGATGATTTAAAATAATTCAATAAGAAGCACATGGCTTATGTAAGCTCACTTGTAGATGATATGCTTCTTGAAGACTTCTCCAATGCGATGTCGTATGGTGACAACGATGTGCCTTTGTATGTGCAATCAAAATCTATAAGAGGTGGTTAGGATATGGATTTGCAAATTGATCCTAGGCTTGGTTTTTTTTTCTTCTTTTGTTTTCTCTCTTAATCTCAATCAAGATGATTGGATTGAAAATGATTCTCCTAAGTAAGGTGCATACAAAGGAGTAAGATCTCTGGGAATGCCTTATAAATTTTCCAACTTCATTTTGCTTCAAGTTTTCATCTTCAAAAACTTTTAACTTTTCTTGAAGCAACTTTTAATTTTCTCTGAATTTCAATATTTCATCATTTGCATTTTCACGTTTGTAGAGAGAGAATCATTTTCCATATTAGTACATTGAAGTTGGCTAGAGAGTTTTGCATTCTCAATTTTTTCCTTATTGAGGCCCTTAGTCAATCTCATACTCTCTAAGTACAAGGCATTAAAGGACTCTTGGAGGTCATCTTCCTTTTCAAGATCCTCTTCACTAACTTCTTCTTCACTAGAGGAATCATCTTGGTCATCACCGATGAAGGCTATGAAACATTTGAAATTTTCACCTCTCTCATGATTCTCCATTTGATTATGAGAGGTGAAACCTTCCATTGAGCAATCCAAAGATTTACACATATTTTCAATAAAATCATCTTGTATAGAGGTCCAATCTTTTTCTTTATAGGATGTCAATATGTACTCTATTTTTGTTATAACATACACTAAGATAGAGTAAACAAATAATAGAGAATAATTGAAAATTTTCGGGCATCCATAATGATGATCTAGAACGGATCAACTCGGATGGTTAAATCCTTATGAAGAGCACAAGGCTCTCCTACCAAATTTCTTAAATCATTAAAATGATTTGCAGCAGATAAAACAAATTAATCAAGATAAGTGTGATGTGTGATACAAGAGTGTGCCAATAAAAGATCAATCACACAAATATAAGACCAAATGCCCACAACACAAGATGTATAATGGTTCGGTTTAAACAAACCTATAACTACTGTTGGACTCACCCAATATTGGGCTATCCCAAATACACTATGTGGGGAATTACGCCCTCACGAATGAGACTTCCACCTATCCAATTGATTGGGAGTTCACTGAATCGACTAGTGTCTTGAAAGGTTCGACCTAACCCCGGTCTACGTCTTTATCCCTCTATTTTTTATAGTGGTTCAAGCACTTTGATTTTTTCCACTGTCCCAATGAAGATGGTTTAAAATAATTCAATAAGAAGCACCTACCTTTTGTAAGCTCACTTGTAGATGATATGCTTCTTGAAGACTTATTCCAATGCGATGTCGTATGATGACGATGATGTGCCTTTGTATGTGCAATCACAATATATGGGAGGTTATTAGGATATGGATTTGCAAATTGATCCTAGGCTTGGTTTTTTATTTCTCTCTTAATCTCAGTTAAGATGATTGGATTGAAAATGATTCTCCTAAGTATGGTACAAAGAGAGGAGTAGGATCTCTAGGAATGCCTTATAAATTTTCCTAAGTGTAAGCTCTAAGGTCTCCAACCAAAACTCTAATCAATTTGGAGTATTTATAGCCAAATTAGAAAATCCGGACATTACAACGGGTGATCGATAGTCCATTGGCGATCGATCGTGTATTCAAATATAGTCGTTTTATTATGACCGTTGTGTATTAAGTGCACTTCCAACGGTAACATCCTTTACACGGACGATTAATCGTCCCACACGATTGATCGTGCCAAAACTTGGCAATGGGTCGTGGGTTTTCACATGTATCGGCCTGAGGCAAACTGTATTTTACAAAGTTGCCTTATCCAAACCTCAGGCAATTGGTCGTGCTCTTGATGTGTCGCACCCTTATACACACAATTGATCGTGCGGGCGACTGATGGTATATGATCACTAATCTATACCAAGTTTTAAGTCCATCCATGTCCTGTCTCAGCGATGCATTGCCCCATACAATTGTATCTTCCTGGTTTCCCACGATTGATTGTGACCACGATTGTATGGACAATGTATTGTCCTGAGACTTGGGTCTTAAAATGTCTCGAACCATTAATTATCTATCTCCATCCTGCATCAGTAAACAACTCAAACCATCACCTGAAGCATCATAGAAAACCGCACAGTCGTGGCCTCTCTCTGGCACAATCCACACAGAAGCGGAAGTCAGACTCTTCTTCAACCTCCGGAAGACCGTCTCACAAGCTTCGTCCCAAACGAATGGTACAATCTCGTAGGTCAAACTTGTCATAGGTGTGGCGATCTTGGAGAAATCCTTGATAAACCGCCGATAGTGACCCGCAAGACCCAAAAAACTATGAATTACAAGTACACTCCGTCGTCGCTACCAACTCAAAATAACCTCAACCTTAGCCGGATCCACGGCCACACCGTCAACTGATATCATGTGCCTAAAAGACTGAACCTATGGCAACCAAAATTGACACTTGTTGTACTTCGCAGAAAGCTTATGATTCTTCAAGACATGAAGTATTGTTCTCAAATGCTGTTAATGATCCTCCTCTGATACTGAATATATCAAGATGTCGTCAATGAACACCACTACAATCGGTCCTGGCACAGTCTGCTTATCCTATTAATTAGGTTATGAAAGTCGCCGGGGCATCATTAGTCACTCCAAACGGAATTACCCCAAACTCAAATAGTCCAAACGAGTGCAAAAGGTGGTCTTCTCAATGTCAGACCCCCGCACCCTCACCTGATGTTAACCCAAACGAAGGTCTATTTTGGTGAAGCATGCGGATCCTTTCAACTGGTCAAACATATTATCAATCATTGGCAATGGATACTTGTTCTTTACTGTAACCATGTTTAGCTGTCGATAATCGATGCACAGTCTCATGGAGCCATTTTTTTTCTTAGCAAACAACGCCGGTGCACCCAAGATGAAGTGCTAGGCCGAATGAAGCCAAGGGTTTCTAACTCCCTGAGTTGTTTCTCAAGCTCAAAGGTCTCTGGCGGTATTCAAAGCACAAACTCATAGAGCCATCCCCTTCTTGGTCAACAAGGCTGGTACGCTCCAAGGAGGGCGTTGGGTCAATTGTAGCCAAGAGACTCTTCGAGCTAACTCTCCAGCTCCAACACCCCTACTGGCACCATCCGATAATGAGTAATCGAAACAGGTGTCACACCAGGGGAGCAGATCCACAACAAACCCTATCTCCTGATGTGGCTGCAATCCAAGTAACTTCTTCAGAAAGACATCCGAAAACCCTCTGACAACACAAACTCTCCCTTAACTCAAGCTAGCCACCAAGTTGCACAACACCTTTAGAGTCAGATTGTAAGTTGTAAGCCACTAGACGAATGCATCCACCGCGAGGAACTGACCCGTCACCCGCTTACAGCAACAGTCCAAGGTAACTTGAAGGGAGGACGACCAATCCATCCCAAGATGACGTCAAACTTTGACGTCTCCAAAACTCATAAACCGACCTCCAACGCAAACTCCAAAGGTCAAAATGCACGATCAACACATCTAGTCCACACCCAGCGAAACTCAAGATAAAAACAGAGGACACTGGAAACGGGCAATACACCGGTCAAGAGCTAAAAAACACCTATGTGCCCCGCTCAAAGTGTCGAGCCCCCAACTCACTCATATATCGAAATCGAACCGAACCCCGGGCCCACTTGAGTCCCAAAGGTCAACCCTACTAGTTTAACGCATAAAAGCTCTTAACAGAGCCACAACTACCACTATCCATAACACTGGACCCGTCGAAATCCTAGAGCCAGACATACAACCACAGGCTCGGCCCCCAGGCACTCTCCACAGTCCTAAGCCCAAAATGGGCCTAACTGACAACTCAAACACACGAAGCCCATCAACCTCTCATGGAATTCCATCGGCCATCTACAGAGTAAGCCAGCCGGACTCACTCGGTAGACGCCCATAGATTTCTAATGAATCAATTTATATACCAAACAGTTACAAGTGAGGCCAACAAATGGTGGCCTTACACTCTAACCACGAGTTCCTACGAACCTAGGAGATACACCCACAATCTCCTTGCCAATGCCTAGGCGGCCTCAAGGGTTCCCGCCCTCTTGACAGCCAGGAGGTAACAACAACAACACTCAAACACAGTCTGAAGGCCCCGTGACTCCATCACAGTACTCAAGTTGTAACGCCCCGCCCTTTCCGAGATTTTTTTTTTAAATAATAATAAAACATCGAAAGAGAGCGGGCGGCGTCACGACTCGAGTTAAGTTCAGACTACTCAAGCCTGAACCTTAACTGGCCACCCATATGTACATGGACTAGACCATGATAATAAATCACACATGGAACTAGCAACAACATGCGGAATAAACTAGATTAACTGCGGAATAGAAAGACTAGATAGCAAGTAACAGTCTCAATTGCTAATTAAGGTAAACCACCATCCATAGTTAATAATCTCATCAAACCATAGTAAGTATTAACTTATTACATGTCCAACAAAATATAGTTCAAATGACAGTAATAAAAAGAAGTCCAGTCCAACATTCAAACATTTAGGCTTGGCTTCCCTCCCGGTCATCGACCTTCTTTTTCCCTTTACTTGTACCTGCATTCTCCTCTGAGGATAGAATTATGGCGTTAGATCAATGCGCCGAGTAGGATCCCGATCAGGGCTACCACATGATTAGCATATAAAACAAGCATACATATCATAGTACGTAATTAGTAAAAACAGGTAAAATAATGCTATGAAGTATGGACATGCAATGAGACCCTCCCATCATGTACCTTCATAGCCATCACTTGACGTGCCTCGCACCGACAAGGTATATCACAATACACTTCCATCTCTTCATCATTGACCTGATTCATATCACGTATCAGTCCTCCTGGTTGGACTCTCATCTCCTAAGGAGACCATTGTGACTATGATCATCATGTTACTCTTCCTGGCGGGGCTCTCATCGCCCAAGGAGGACGTAACCCATAATTGTAATACTGTAGAACCTCATTCATCATCCCATGTCTATGCATGAGATGCCAATGCTTGTATGCCATTTGTTAATGCATAATATATTATTTGAAACCACATAAAAATAAACAGGAATCTCTCATAAAGAAAACTGGGGTAAAACTGTGGTTACAAGTAGGTAGGAAACCTACTGAAGATTCCCTTCAGTAATTGATCTTTCTTTAGCGTCACCCGGTCACGACTCGCTCGTCGTTCAACTTCCGGTACCATATCCATATATCAATCAGTAAGTCATAACATCATTTACTTATTCAATCACAACTAAGACCCATCCACATCATGTGGGGTTCGTGTCCGTACATCCAACCCTATGATCATTTCCCTCATTGATCATTCCATCAATAATTACATTTATGCCATTTAGGCTAACCTTTAGTTTTACCATACCTAAACCAACTTAGTGGGGTTCTTCATTCATCACCTTTAATCCCATTTATTACTTAACCCAATTCTATCAAATAATCATTGATGGGGTTCGGCCATGCCACATGGCCGAACCTCATCCTATAGATTTTTATCCACAATCCATCATCATCAATGGTTGATTATTTTCTTACACATAGACCATAACTTATCATGTATGACTCCTTAATTAAAACAAACATAAACTCCCATCCAAAACAGCCCATTTATTTCAAAACAGCCCCATTTATTTCAAAACAGCCCCATGGGGTTCGGCCATGCACATGGCCGAACCCAATGGTTCCCTTGATCTGATTATCACCATGATTATTCATGGTTTAATCATGCTAACTCGGCCATGAATTAAACATGGTTCAGCTGCATAGTAATCCTCCAAAACAATAACATGTTAATCCATTTATTGCCATAAGAACACCATATCTTCATATGGTTTTTAACTCACCAAAATCATCAAAAACTTACATGGGGTTCGGCCATCCAAGGTGGCCGAACCCTATGTCCATGTTTTAGTCTTTTAAACATGTTTTAGGTGTCATTTATTCATATAAAAATCAGTACATTATTGCTGCATTTTTACCTCTCAAAACCATCCAATAAATTCATCTCTTTGTCTAAATGACCATCAAACTTTATGGGATTCGGCCATCCAAGATGGCCGATCCAAATGGTCCATTTTATCAGTTTTAAACCACTGTTTTAAACCCATAATACCTTCAGTCCTTATGTCATTCAGATCCATGTTTTTAACCCTTTCTAAAACATGCATTTGAATCTTAAATAAAAACCCAAAAACAGTCCACCAACTTCATGGTTTATATGTTTCAAACCCTCAAAACCAAGCCATCATTTGCATGGGGTTCGGCCCTCCATGGTGGCCGAACCCTATGACCTTTGGTTTTGAATTTGTTTATCATTCATCTAGGTCTAAATCAAACTTCCTTATTTATGTTTTAACCTTTTTAAAACATACATTTTAAATCATCTAAAAACAGTCCATAAAACTCCATGGTTTTCATGTTTCAAAACATGAAAACCACCAATCTTTTGCATGGGGTTCGGCCCTCCATGGTGGCCAAACCCAATGGTTATTTTTACCATTCTTAAACCTCTGTTAATCAAGGTTAAAACCTTGGTGTATTCGGCCATAACCATGGCCCAATACACACCTCATTTGTTCCATGTTATTAAACCAAAATAACATAAAAATACTTACCAAACTTCCAATCTTTCTTCTTGCCTTTGGTCCTTGGTTTCTCCCTTTTATTTCTTCCTTTCTTTTGCTGTTTTGTGCTTGATATACTGGTGGAAAATCCTCTGATGTTCCAGCTAGGAAGAAAAAACGAATTGGAGAGGGAGAGCGAGATGGAAATCTTAAGATTTTCAATGCGAAAATCGTCCAAATGGGTGATCTATCACTTTTGTAATTCAGCCACTTAATCCATTGATTTCCCTCATAAACTCTTGTTCATTTCAATGAGACACCTGCTGCTAATCAAAGCACCCATTGGCACTACCCAATGTAACCATTCAGCTCCCCAAGCAACACCTCCCATTTCCATCTGTTTCATTTAAAATTTAACATGGAAAACACCCCAACAAGTCCCCAACGTGTGGGACTTGTTTTGGTGGTTAAGACTAAGCCAAACTCCTCCTATTCCCTCTGAACTCAGTGATTTACAGTCCCACTGACTTCCACTTTGACTCACCCAACGCACATGTCCAACTCACATATCCAACTCACCTCATTAATTGACAAATATTTAATGCATTTGAATCAACCCATTTTTAATTCAAATTAAATAAAATCAGTTCCACTTAACCTGATTTAACTCACCATTGAACTCATTTGTGGGCCCACACGGTCGGCTGTGGTCAACAAAGTCAACCAGACCCGTTGGGCCCCCCTTTAGCTCTTTGACCCGTTTTTGACTCCATGACCCAATTATGGGTATTTTGGTCATTTGTAATTGGTTTTTACATGTGGATCAGGCCTACCCATTTTTACTCCACTTGATTTCCAATCAAATGAGCTTAGTCCCATTTAATTTAAGTTCACACAACGGTCAAATAATCCAATAAGACCCGTTGGGTCCCATTTGGGCCTTTTGACCCATTTAGCCATTTTTGACCCAATTGATGTATATTACCCATCCAATCAAACTTAACAATCATAATATGCTCATATGATCTGAATTTGAGCAATGGGCCCCACCATTTCCTTACTTAACAACACAAAATAATTAATTTAACACACCAGGGGCATTTTCGTAATTATCCACTTCATTGAGAAAATACCCATCCAATCAAACTTGACAATCATAATGTGCTCATATGATCTTAATTTGAGCAATGGGCCCCACCATTTCCTTAGTTATCATCACAAAATAATTAATTTAACACATCAGGGGCATTTTCGTTATTATCCACTTCATTAAGAAATTGGGGTGTTACAATATAACCCTCTTTTTAAAATTTTTATCCCAAAAATCGAGCGAAGTGGGGTTCTCAAAATAAATTAAATAAATAATTCGGGGAGAGCTGTTCTCATCTCCGATTCAAGTTCCCATGTGGCCTCTTCATCACCATGACGGTCCCATACCACTTTTACTAACTGAATCGCTTTGTTTCGCAACACCCTTTGTTCGGTCTCCACTATCCTGACCAGCTTCTCGACGTACGTCACGTCGCTTTGCACTTCAATATCCTGAACATTCAAAACATGGGACGGATCCAGATTATACTTCCTTAGCATTGACACATGAAACACATTATGTAGAGCTGCTAACTGCGAAGGAAGAGCTAACTGGTAAGCTACATCCCCCATCCTTCTTGTGATGGAAAATGGTCCCACATATCTTGGCGACAGTTTTCCTTTCTTGCCAAACCTCATGTGTCCTTTCCGTGGCGAGACCTTTAAAAATCCCATGTCTCCCACTTCAAATTCCAGAAACCGTCTCCTTTTATCAACATAACTCTTCTGCCGACTCTGCGCAGTCAATAAGTGTTGATGTATCAACTTAATTTGTGCAGTAGTCTCTGCGACTAGTTCCGGTCCGATCAATACAGGCTCTCCTGCCTCTGTCCAACATACCGGTGACCTACACGGTCTACCATATAAGGCCTCGTATGGAGCCATCTGAAGGCTTGCCTGATAGCTGTTATTATACGAGAACTCCACCAGTGGCAAGTGGTCCTCCCATCCACCCTTGAAGTCTAACATACATGCTCTCAGCATGTCTTCCAAGGTCTGTATCGTCCTTTCAGACTGTCCATCAGTCTGTGAATGGAAAACGGTGCTAGTCAATAGATCAGTCCCCATGGCAGTCTGCATGCTTTGCCATACTCTGTTGGTAAAACGGCCATATCTGTTCGATACTATCGTTCGGGGAATGCCATGTAGTCGAATGATTTCTTTAATATACCGCCGACCTAACGTTTCAGATGAATCCGTCATCTTGATAGGAATGAAATGTGCGGCCTTGGTCAGCCGGTCGACTACGACCCATATGGCGTCATTGCCCTTTGAAGACCTCGGCAATCCCGATACAAAGTCCATGGAAATGTGTTCCCATTTCCATTCTGGCACTGCTAAGGGTTTGAGTAACCCTGGTGGCTTTTGGTGCTCAGTCTTAACTTGCTGACAAGTTAGACAATGTGCCACGAATTCCGCCACATCCCTTTTTAGTCC
Source organism: Chimonanthus praecox (assembly GCA_022113865.1). Lineage (NCBI taxonomy): Eukaryota > Viridiplantae > Streptophyta > Magnoliopsida > Laurales > Calycanthaceae > Chimonanthus > Chimonanthus praecox. The sequence continues at coordinate 35,296,157 of CM039087.1, forward strand.
ATGCCACCAATAATGCCTCTTTAGATCATGGTACATTTTGGTGCTGCCCAGATGGATAGAAAGCTTGGACTGATGTGCCTCAATTAGTAGCTCTTTCCTGCAACTCTTTGGCACATAAGTTCTTCCCCGGAATAAAAGACATTGCCCAGGTCGTAATTCTCATTCCGGTATGTCTACGCCAGTGGACATCTTGGCCCATATGTCCTCCACTTCCGGGTCTGTCCTTTGTTCTCGTTCAATCCTGGTGACCATGTTAGATTGTATGACCAAATTGTATATGGTCCCACGGTTGTTGTAATAGAGTTTAAACTCTCGGATGGTATTTAACATCTCCCATTCCGATCTGATCAAACATGCCACGGATGCATGTGGTATACGGCTGAGGGCATCCGCTACCCTATTTGCCTTGCCTGGATGATATCTAAGCGCAAACTCATAATCCGCCAGATACTCCACCCATCTTCGTTGCCTAAGGTTGAGCTCCTTCTGATCAAAAAGATATTTCAAGTCTTATGATCAAAAAATACCTCAAATTTCTCGCCGTAGAGGTAGTGTCTCCAACTCTTAAGGGCGAAAACCACTGCAGCTAATTCCAAATCATGTGTGGGGTATAGACGTTAATGTATTTTCAACTGCCTTGAACCATACGCCACCACACAATTACTCTGACTGAGTGTACAACCCAGTCCCTCTCCCGAGGCATCGCAATATACCTCGTAACACTTGCCACTTACCGGCAAAACTAAAATAGGGGCAGTGGTAAGTCTTGTCTTCAGCTCTTCAAAACTTTGATTACATAGATCTGTCCACTCGTACTTGACTCCCTTCTTAGTGAGTTGAGTCAATGGAGATGCAATTTTGGCAAAATCCATGATAAATCTTCTATAATAACCAGCCAATCCCAAGAAACTACGAATTTCAGTTACATTCTTGGGTACTTTCCAATCTTTCACTGCTGCCACCTTAGCCGGATCCATGGCTATTCCTTCTTCAGATATAACGTGACCTAAGAAATTCACTTGAGATAGCCAGAATTCACATTTACTGGCCTTGGCGTATAGCTTATTCTGCCTCAAAGTATTCAAAACTATCCGTAAGTGCTCTGCATGTTCTTCCTGGCTCTTGGAATATATCAGAATATCATCAATGAATACGATTACAAATTGATCCAAATAGGGACGGAAGATTCTGTTCATCAAATCCATGAACACCGCCGGCGCATTTGTGAGTCCAAATGGCATGACTACAAACTCGTATAGTCCATACCGTGTCCGAAAGGCCGTCTTCTCTATATCTTCCTCCCTAATCCGTATTTGGTGATAACCAGACATCAAATCAATCTTTGAAAAATGGCTGGAACCCTTCAATTGATCGAATAAATCATCGATCCTGGGTAGAGGGTACTTGTTCCGGACTGTTAGCTGATTCAGCTTCCGATAGTCCACGTACATCCGAAGTGAACCATCATTCTTCTTCACAAACAACACTGGTGCTCCCCATGATGAAGGACTGTTCCGGATGCAACCCAGCCTAAGCAGTTCATCAATCTGCTTCTTTAGCTCCGACATCTCTGCTGGTGCCATCCGATAGTGTGGTAACGACACTAGTGTTGTGCCAGGGTACAACTTGATCTCAAAGTTAATCTCCCTCATAGGGGGTAAACCAGGGAGTTCCTTTGGAAATACATCCGTAAATTCTTGTATAATTGCCGGAAGTTCAGTAACTGGAGCTTTGTTTATGGTGATATTATTCAATACCACGTGGTTTAACCCTTCCTGCAATCCACTTTGTTTATCTGTGCGGACTACATATTGCTTGCCCTCGGGTGACATAAATGTCACTTTTCAGAGATAACAGTCGATGTTGGCATGAAACTTAGCCAACCAATCCATGCCGAATATTATATCATACTCAGACATGTCAAGCACTAGATAATTGAACTCAAATCTGAGTCCAGCTAATTCAGTATTCACTAGACTCTTATCTTTCCCGTTAAATGCGTCTCCAAAATTTTGCAGATCTTCATTTGCACATATGTCGCCATGTGACTAACACCTTTTGTTCCAACTTCCACGATACCAATTCCCGGCATCAATCCAAACCACCATGGGAATAACCACCCATGGTTAAATACATCGATCCCTGGTGTTTCGCTTTCAGTAAATATCATCTATCCCTATTTTATAATCATCCATGAATATAACCCTCCCATGGGTATAATCCATTCATGGAAATAATTCATCCTTGAACATTTCATCTACCAGTAAGTATCATTTATCCATGAATATAACCCACTTATGGGTATAATCCATTCATGGAAACCATCCATCCTTGGTATCACTCTGTCCATGAGTATCATTTATGTATGATTAATAACTATCCATGAAATAACCCACCTATGGGTATAATCCATTCATGGAAACCATCCATCATTGGTATCACTCCGTCCATGAGTGTCCTTTATGTATGATTAATAACTATCCATGAAATAACCCACCTATGGGTATAATCCATTCATGGAAACCATCCATGATTAATATCCGTAGGAACAACATTAAATGAATCACTATAAGACTATGGTAACCATATCAACTCACAAATATATCCCGACCCCTTGCAAGACTTAGGGCTCATGACTTACCAAGCAGAATACCCACGTCCAACGTGATCCGGTCTACCTTGCCCTGCATCCCTTCACCTCATAGGTGATTCAGTCAAGCTCTAAGGCGGTCGATCCGCGTTTGATGAGACTAGTACCACCCCCACGGGGTAAAATAGTACCTAGCTTTGCGCCTTCCCGCACATCTAGTGTGCTACATAGCCGTGAGAGCGCCCTCCAGCGCGTAGCATGCAAGGGACCCACTCCTCAACGGTAGCCTTACGGGACCAAGTCTCCGTATTTCATATCAAGGTTCCCACAGTCTCATAGCTACTCTAGGCCATACTCATGAAATCTATATTCTTATCTCATCATTACCATGTGAGGGACGTACCCATACCACATCGTAGTATAATCAAGTGACCTCGTCACCTACATCTCAGTGCCAAAAATCCTCTTAGAATCATAAAATCGCATACTTTATAAAAATTCATAAATCAACTTTTTACAAGGGTGGGTAGGGTTAAACAAAACCCTACAATGAACAAAATGTACCCTTACAAAATAACCCTCTTTTTAATACCCCTTCATACTACTTCCTAGCCTAGTCTTTCGTAGAAGATTCCGCATCATCAGCGAACTTGAAACGGTTATCAGGACACATCATCGTCGTGTGCCCCAATACTTCACATGTCGTGCAGGGTATTAATCCAGGTCCACCAATATAAGGACAGTTAGTCCTCGCCTCTCCATGCCTGTGCAGTCCACAAACCGGACAGACAACTCCTTAAGGATGAGGACAATACATACGGTTGTGATCGTCCTGATTACACAATTCACATGTATCCTAGGGATCTACCTCCCCCGCCGATTCCAATATTATAGGAAAATCTTCCATAGGATCCTCATAAAAGAATCCCAGATCCTCCTCTTCTTCCTCAGGAGGTTCCACCATCCCAGGAATGTCATCCATCAAATCCTCTGGAACAGGTGCTAAGTCCATCTCATCTTCTTCAGGAGGTCCCTCTTGAAGGTCCACATTAGCTTCCACGTTGGTGTTGTTAGAAGCAGACCCCAACTCTATGGGATTGCTAGGAGTTCCACTGTAACACTCCGAGTACTCCACGTTACTCGACATATCTGTATCACATCAGTAGAACAAAAGAATATTCAACAACAATTCTAAATAAACCACTCTTGGTTTTCAGGGAAATCTGATCATGCATCATATCATGTACTTTGTTTAGGAAGATTACCAAATCATCACTCTTTGTGTTTTGTTTCTGCGGAAATCTCTAATTTCCTGTTGTTTGTTTCTCAGTGTGGGGATTTCAGGGGAGTTCATCCTACCTTGCTATGTTTGATATGTCCAATTATGATGACTGTACTTTACTTTGCTATCATTCATTGTCGTTCTCAGATTGATTGTTCAGTCTGAGTCACTCGAAGTAAATTAATCCGGCCCCCAGGCAGCGGACTCCGAAGAGTCGATCAGTTGGGATTCTTATCCGTCAGTGAGACATGAAACCATCTTAATCTTACTTCGATGATTCAACTTCCCGTTTCGCTCTGATACCAAGTGTAACACCCCGCCCTTTCCGAGAAATCAGCATCTAATTTTTTTTTAAAAATAATAATAAAACATCGAAAGAGAGCGGGCGGCGTCATGACGCGAGTTAAGTTCAGATTACTCAAGTCTGAACCTTAACTGGCCACCCATGTGTACATGGACTAGACCATGATAATAAATCACACATGGAACTAACAACAACATGTGGAATAAACTAGATTAACTGCAGAATAGAAAGACTAGATAGCAAGTAACAGTCTCAATTGCTAATTAAGGTAAACCACCATCCATAGTTAATAATCTAATCAAACCATAGTAAGTATTAACTTACTACATATCCAACAAAATATAGTTCAAATGACAGTAATAAAAAGAAGTCCAGTCCAACATTCAAGCACTTAGGCTTGGCTCCCCTCCCGGTCATCGACCTTCTTTTTCCCTTTACTTGTATCTGCATTCTCCTTTGAGGATAGAATTAGGGCGTTAGATCAACGCGCCCAGTAGGTTCCCGATCAGGGCTACCACATGATTAGCATATAAAACATGCATATATATCATAGTACGTAATTAGTAAAAACAGGTAAAACAATGCTATGAAGTATGCACATGTAATGAGACCCTCCCATCATGTACCTTCATAGCCATCACTTGACGTGCCTCGCACCGACAAGGTATATCACAATACACTTCCATCTCTTCATCATTGACCTGATTCATATCATGTATCAGTCCTCCTGGCGGGACTCTCATCGCCTAAGGAGACCATTGTGACTATGATCATCATGTTACTCTTCCTGGCGGGACTCTCATCACCTAAGGAGGACGTAACCCATAATTGTAACACTGTAGAACCTCATTCATCATCCCATGTCTATGCATGAGATGCCAATGCTTGTATGCCATTTGTTAATGCATAATATATCATTTGAAACCACATAAAATAAACAGGAATCTCATAAAGAAAACTGGGGTAAAACTGTGGTTACAAGTAGGTAGGAAACCTACTGAAGATTCCCTTCAGTAATTGATCTTTCTTTAGCGTCACCCGGTCAATACTCGCTTATCGTTCAACTTCCTGTACCTTATCCATATATCAATCAGTAAGTCATAACATCATTTACTTATTCAATCACAACTAAGACCCATCCACATCATGTGGGGTTCGTGTCCGTACATCCAACCCTATGATCATTTCCCTCATTGATCATTCCATCAATAATTACATTTATGCCATTTAGGCTAACCTTTAGTTTTACCATACCTAAACCAACTTAGTGGGGTTCTTCATTCATCACCTTTAATCCCATTTATTACTTAACCCAATTCTATCAAATAATCATTGATGGGGTTCGGCCATGCCACATGGCCGAACCTCATCCTATAGATTTTTATCCACAATCCATCATCATTAATGGTTGATTATTTTCTTACACATAGACCATAACTTATCATGTATGACTCCTTAATTAAAACAATCATAAACTCCCATCCAAAACAGTCCATTTATTTCAAAACAGCCCCATTTATTTCAAAACAGCCCCATGGGGTTCGGCCATGCACATGGCCGAACCCAATGGTTCCTTTGATCTGATTATCACCATGATTATTCATGGTTTAATCATGCTAACTCGGCTATGAATTAAACATGGTTCAGCTGCATAGTAATCCTCCAAAACAGTAACATGTTAATCCATTTATTGCCATAAGAACACCATATCTTCATATGGTTTTTAACTCACCAAAATCATCAAAAACTTACATGGGGTTCGGCCATCCAAGGTGGCCGAATCCTTGGATGGCCGAACCCTATGTCCATGTTTTAGTCTTTTAAGCATGGTTTAGGTGTCATTTATTCATATAAAAATCAGTACATTATTGCTGCATTTTTACCTCTCAAAACCATCCAATAAATTCATCTCTTTGTCTAAATGACCATCAAACTTTATGGGATTCGGCCATCCAAGATGGCCGATCCAAATGGTCCATTTTATCAGTTTTAAACCACTGTTTTAAACCCATAATACCTTCAGTCCTTATGTCATTCAGATCCATGTTTTTAACCCTTTCTAAAACATGCATTTGAATCTTAAATAAAACCCAAAAACAGTCCACCAACTTCATGGTTTATATGTTTCAAACACCTCAAAACCAAGCCATCATTTGCATGGGGTTCGGCCCTCCATGGTGGCCGAACCCTATGACCTTTGGTTTTGAATTTGTTTATCATTCATCTATGTCTAAATCAAACTTCCTTATTTATGTTTTAACCTTTTTAAAACATACATTTTAAATCATCTAAAAACAGTCCATAAAACTCCATGGTTTTCATGTTTCAAAACATGAAAACCACCAATCTTTTGCATGGGGTTCGGCCCTCCATGGTGGCCAAACCCAATGGTTATTTTTACCATTCTTAAACCTCTGTTAATCAAGGTTAAAACCTTGGTGTATTCGGCCATAACCATGGCCCAATACACACCTCATTTGTGCCATGTTATTAAACCAAAATAACATAAAAATACTTACCAAACTTCCAATCTTTCTTCTTGCCTTTGGTCCTTGGTTTCTCCCTTTTATTTCTTCCTTTCTTTTGCTGTTTTGTGCTTGATATACTGGTGGAAAATCCTCTGATGTTCCAGCTAGGAAGAAAAACGAATTGGAGAGAGGGAGAGCGAGATGGAAATCTTAAGATTTTCAATGCGAAAATCGTCCAAATGGGTGATCTATCACTTTTGTAATTCAGCCACTTAATCTATTGATTTCCCTCATAAACTCTTGTTCATTTCAATGAGACACCTACTGCCAATCAAAGCACCCATTGGCACTACCCAATGTAACCATTCAGCTCCCCAAGCAACACCTCCCATTTCCATCTGTTTCATTTAAAATTTAACATGGAAAACACCCCAACAAGTCCCCAACGTGTGGGACTTGTTTTGGTGGTTAAGACTAAGCCAAACTCCTCCTATTCCCTCTGAACTCAGTGATTTACAGTCCCATTGACTTCCACTTTGACTCACCCAACGCACATGTCCAACTCACATATCCAACTCACCTCATTAATTGACAAATATTTAATGCATTTGAATCAACCCATTTTTAATTCAAATTAAATAAAATCAGTTCCACTTAACCTGATTTAACTCACCATTGAACTCATTTGTGGGCCCACACGGTCGGCTGTGGTCAACAAAGTCAACCAGACCCGTTGGGCCCCCCTTTAGCTCTTTGACCCGTTTTTGACTCCATGACCCAATTATGGGTATTTTGGTCATTTGTAATTGGTTTTTACATGTGGATCAGGCCTACCCATTTTTACTCCACTTTATTTTCAATCAAATGAGCTTAGTCCCATTTAATTTAAGTTCACACAACGGTCAAATAATCCAATAAGACCCGTTGGGTCCCATTTGGGCCTTTTGACCCATTTAGCCATTTTTGACCCAATTGATGTATATTACCCATCCAATCAAACTTAACAATCATAATGTACTCATATGATCTGAATTTGAGCAATGGGCCCCACCATTTCCTTACTTAACAACACAAAATAATTAATTTAACACACCAGGGGCATTTTCGTAATTATCCACTTCATTGAGAAAATACCCATCCAATCAATCTTGACAATCATAATGTTCTCATATGATCTTAATTTGAGCAATGGGCCCCACCATTTCCTTACTTATCATCACAAAATAATGAATTTAACACATCAGGGGCATTTTCGTTATTATCCATTTCATTGAGAAATTGGGGTGTTACACAAGTCACTCTGAAAATGCCATCGACACACCTCTAAGGTGAGGACCTATCCTATCGTTGGTCCCACTGAGGAAAGCCTTTAATTATCTTCAGGAGTAAGACCAATCTGACTAAAAACGTAGAGATTCGCGTCCCACAATTTCGTGACCATGTCACAATGCATCACTGTAATAGCCCGAAATTTAAATTAGTATATATGTGGCTATTATTTATTTTAATAATGGAAATTAGGAATTTTGATGGAATAGATGTTAAGTGGATCAAAATTTGAGGCAAAGGCCCAAGTAGGGTCCAATGGACCATGGGATTGGATGAAACTTATTTAATTGGTCAAAAATGATTAATTGGGTCAAGAATTGTCAAATTGGGTCAAATACCCATTTGGGACCCAATGGGTCAAGATAATTAAGCTCAAAGGTAAATGGATAATAGGGAATTTAATTGGGCCATGGGCCCAATGGTGTGAGGTGGCATGTGGGCCAAGGATTGGTGGGGCCGGCCACCATGGTTGACTTGGTCAACCATGGGTGGATTTCATAGAGGGAATTTAATGGAATTAAATTAAGTGGGAATTAATTAACTTAACCTAATGATCAAATTAATTAAGTTAATTAAGCTAATCTAATCATGGTTAAATGGTCAAAACCACTCTAAGAAACACAAACCACTTAAAGAAAACACAAACCAAAACCATTAACTTAAGTGGTGGTTTTATCTCAACCACCACCACTAAACACATTAATTCATGTGTGGTAGGTGAGGGACTTAATGATGGAGTGTAGAAACCAAAAAAAATGAGATAGTTTTCATCTCATTTTTCAATCCTACTCTCATCTCATTTCCTCCCTTTCCCTTTCCATCTCAAAACCGTCCCCTACACCAAGGAAGCAAGGGAGAATAAAGCTAAGGAGAAGAGAAGAAGAAGAGAAGAAGAGAAGAAAGAGCTAGGCTTGACCCTCTACCTCAAGACAAAAACCTTGAGACATCTTTCTCATCTCCATCCTCTCCCTCTCTCAAATTTAACCCTACCTTAGCCAAACCCAAACCTTGGAGACTCCATCTTGATCAAGCATCTTAACCCAAAGATCAAGGAGAAGAAGAGAAGAGAAGGCTAAGGAGATCAAGAGGAGAAGAAAAAACCGGAGGAGCCGTCAGATTTTGAGTATTTCTAAAACAGGAGATTTAGATTTTTTTTAGGGTTTAAGATTTGGGATCCATTCTTGTTAAATTTCATGGTGGCCAAATGATCATAGACATTGGATCTCAAATCCATCAAATGGAAGGATGGAAAGTGGACAAAACCCTAATGGGTAAATTAGGGTTAGGGTAAGGAAAAATAAATGGATTAAGGATATAATGTGATTAAGCATGGATGTGTATATTTTTGGAGTCAAGGGCCATAGGGTTCGTCCATGTAGTATGGCCGAACCCCATGGTAAGTGAATTATATTTTTTGTTAGGGTTTATAAGAATAGAAGCCATGGAGAATGTTTTAGGGCTCTAAGTGTTAATGATAAAATGTGGTGATGTTTTTAAAGGGACTGGGGTGTACACTCTGTCAAGGCAATCGTACAGTGGCGTACGGATCCAGACAGTTAAAAATTCATGAACGCCACTATCCCACACATGATCTGGAGCTAGCAGCAGTGGTCTTCGTCTCAAAAACTAGAGACACTACCTTTATGGTGAGAAGTTTGAGGTATTCTTAGATCATAAGAGCCTGAAATACTTATTTGATCAAAAGGAACTCAACATGAGATAGCGCAGATGGATGGAATATCTAGCAGATTATGAGTTCGCACTTCGGTATCATCCTGGCAAGGCAAACGAGGTGGTAGATGCCCTCAGCCGCATGTCACATGCGACAGTAGCCAGCTTGATCAGGACGGAATGGGAAGTGTTGAGTACCATCAGAGAATTCAAACTTTACCTCAAGAATCATGGGACCATATATAATCTGATCATACGATCCAACATGGTCTCCGAGATTGAACGGGCGCAATGGACAGATCCAGAGGTGGAGGAGATATGGACTAAGATGTCTACAGGTGAGGTTGTACCGGAGTGGGAATTACGACCAAGACAGGGTCTCGTGTTCTGAGGTAGAACATATGTGCCTAAGAGCTGCAGAAGAGAGTTATTGATTGAAGCACACCAAACCAAGCTCTCTATCCATCTGGGCAGCACCAAGATGTATAATGATCTTAAAAGGCACTATTGGTGGCGGGGACTCAAGAGAGATGTGGCAGAGTTTGTTGCTCGTTGCCTAACTTGCCAGCAGGTTAAGGAGGAACATCAGAAACCACCGAGTTTACTCGCACCCCTACCAGTGCCGGAGTGGAAATGGGAGCAAATATCTATGGATTTCGTAATAGGGTTGCCAAGGTCATCAAAGGGCAACGATGCAATATGGGTCGTAGTGGACCGGTTGACTAAGTCTGCACATTTCCTTCCCATCAAGATGACAGATTCATCGGAGACTTTGGGTCGACGGTACATCCGGGATATCATCAGACTACATGGTATTCCCCGGACTATTGTGTCCGACAGAGATGGCCGATTCACCGGCAGAGTATGGCAGGGCATGCAGTCGGCTATGGGGACCGACATATTGACTAGTACAGCATTTCATCCACAGACTGATGGACAGTCGGAGAGGACAATACAAACATTGGAGGATATGCTGAGAGCATGCATGCTAGACTTCAAGAGTGGATGGGAGGATCACTTGCCACTGGTGGAGTTTTCCTACAATAACAGTTACCAGGCAAGCCTCCAGATGGCTCCATTTGAGACCTTATATGGTAGGCCGTGTAGATCGCCAGTGTGTTGGACAGAGGCCGGTGAGCCTGCACTGATTGGACCGTAGTTGGTTGCAGAGACTATGGCGCAGATCAAATTGATACGACAACACTTACTCACTGCGCAGAGCCGTCAAAAGAGCTACGCGGACAAAAGGAGGAGGTTCCTCGAGTTTGAGGAGGGAGACTTAGTATTCTTGAAAGTCTCACCTCGGAAGGGACACATGAGATTCGGGAAGAAGGAGAAACTGTCTCCTAGATTTGTGAGACCGTTTCTAATTATGAAGAGGGTGGGGGGGGGGGGTAGCTTATCAGTTGGCGCTCCCTCCGCAGTTATCCTCTTTACATGATGTGTTCCACGTATCCATGTTGAGGAAGTACAACCCCGATCCTTCACATGTCCTGAGTGTGCAAGACGTCGATGTGCAAAGCGACGTGACGTATGTGGAGAAGCCGATCAGAGTGATCGGGAGAGAACAAACAGTGTTGCGGCACCGCGCTATTCAGTTGGTCAAGGTGGCATGGGAACGACATGGCAATATGGAAGCCACCTGGGAACTTGAGTCAGAGATGACAACCGCTCATCCGGAGCTTTTTGTATGAGTTGTTTGAACCCCGACTTCACTCGAATTTTCGGGACGAAAATTTTAAAAGAGGATTGTATTGTAATAGCCCAGAATTTTAAATTAGTATATATGTGGCTATTATTTATTTTAATAATGAAAATTAGGAATTTTGATGGAATAGATGTTAAGTGGATCAAAATTTGGGGCAAAGGCCCAAGTATGGTCCAATGGACCATGGGATTGGATGAAACTTATTTAATTGGTCAAAGATGATTAATTGGGTCAAGAATGGTCAAATTGGGTCAAATACCCATTTGGGACCTAATGGGTCAAGATAATTAAGCTCTAAGGTAAATGGTAAGAGGGAATTTAATTGGGCCATGGGCCCAATGGTGATCCAATAAGAGGAATGGATTGAATTGGAAATTAAATCATCTAAGTTAATATTAATTGAACTTAGGTGACATGACCGAATGGGGCCCACCTCCACCTCACCAAGTGAGGTGGCGTGTGGGCCAAGGATTGGTGGGGCCAGCCACCATGGTTGACTTGGTCAACCATGGGTGGATTTCATAGAGGGAATTTAATGGAATTAAATTAAGTGGGAATTAATTAACTTAACCTAATGATCAAATTGATTAAGTTAATTAAGCTAATCTAATCATGGTTAAATGGTCAAAACCACTCTAAGAAACACAAACCACTTAAAGAAAACACAAACCAAAACCATTGGCTTAAGTGGTGGTTTTATCTCAACCACCACCACTAAACACATTAATTCATGTGTGGAAGGTGGGGGACTTAATGATGGAGTGTAGAAACCAAAAAAAATGAGATAGTTTTCATCTCATTTTTCAATCCTACTCTCATCTCATTCCCTCCCTTTCCCTTTCCATTTCAAAACCGTCCCCTACACCAAGGAAGCAAGGGAGAAGAAATCTAAGGAGAAGAGAAGAAGAAGAGAAGAAGAGAAGAAAGAGCTAGGCTTGACCCTCTACCTCAAGACAAAAACCTTGAGACATCTTTCTCATCTCCATCCTCTCCCTCTCTCAAATTTAACCCTACCTTAGCCAAACCCAAACCTTGGAGACTCCATCTTGATCAAGCATCTTAACCCAAAGATCAAGGAGAAGAAGAGAAGAGAAGGCTAAGGAGATCAAGAGGAGAAGAAAAAACCGGAGGAGCCGTCGGATTTTGAGTATTTCTAAGACAAGAGATTTGGATTTTTTTTAGGGTTTAAGATTTGGGATCCATTCTTGTTAAATTTCATGGTGGCCAAATGATCATAGACATTGGATCTCAAATCCATCAAATGGAAGGATGGAAAGTGGACAAAACCCTAATGGGTAAATTAGGGTTAGGGTAAGGAAAAATAAATGGATTAAGGATATAATGTGATTAAGCATGGATGTGTATATTTTTGGAGTCAAGGGCCATAGGGTTCGTCCATGTAGTATGGCCGAACCCCATGGTAAGTGAATTATATTTTTTGTTAGGGTTTATAAGAATGGAAGCCATGGAGAATGTTTTAGGGTTCTAAGTGTTAATGATAAAATGTGGTGATGTTTTTAAAGGGGTTTAAGTGAAGAAATGCATGGGAAATATGATGATGTTAAGGATATCAAAAATGGTAAATGGGAATGGATCATGAACCATGGGTTCGGCCATGGTGAATGGCCGAGCCCTATGGTGGTATAATGGTAGTTTTAAATGAGTACAAAAATGTGGAAAATGATGGTTTTATGATGGTTTGATGATGGTTGTAAATGGATTTAAATGTGATTAAGGATGGTGATTTAAATGTATAAGTTAAGCCCCTTCATGGAAGGGCTTATGATGGGTTCAAATGTTAAATAGGCCAAAGAAAAAATGGGATAAAGACATCATGGGTTCGGCCATGGTGCATGGCCGAATCCATGACCCATTGGTGGGTAAACTTATGGATTAAAATTGGTATTATGTATGTGAGAAATGAATGAAAGTTAGAGTATTTAAATGGCTGATTTTTCTAGTGTTGTTATGTTATGGGTAATGAGACATCAATGGACCCATTTGGTGAACTTGAGTATTTTAGGACCATGAAAATAAAAGGGAATTATGACTATGTTGATGGACCCAAAAATATAATTAATGATGATTTAAAATGATGATTTAAGGGTAGGATTTAAACCCCCTCATGGAGGTACTGATTTTAAATCTAAATGTGGTAAATAGGCCTAAGAAAAATGGGAAAGAGGTATCATGGGTTCGGCCATGGTAAATGGCCGAACCTATGACCCAATTGTGAGTCATTTTTAGGCTAAGATCAAGGTCTATGTATGGGATTAGATGATAGGAAATTTGATTAAATTAAGTGGCTGATTTTTAGGGATGTTATGTCATGGTTAATGAATCATTAACGGGTCTAAGTGTATGGGTTAATTGTGGAAAAAAATGTACATGGATGGAGGAAGTATTTAACTATGGAAGAGTAGTGGCAAAACCGTGATTATTGGCCAAAATGAAGAACCATGGGTTCGGCCATGTACCATGGCCGAACCCCATGTAAGTTGATCATGGACTTATGTGATGACCTTAGGTGTGGTTGATGAAGCCTAGGGTGCTGGATTTTTTAACTCACATCATTAAGATAATCGATGGATTAAATGGGACCCCACAAAACCTAGATAGTGAGGTTCGGCCATGGGGTATGGCCGAACCCCACTAAGGTATGATTATGGAATTAAGAATGGTTAAAACATGGACTAATTTGGTAATGTATAATAAGGTATCGGGACATCGCAATCGGTGCGCGGTCGACGACCGAATTATCGAACGGAAATTTAAAGGGACGCTAGTCGGTATTCGGTAGGATTCCTACCTTTTTGTAAGCCGTGGATTATGTGTATGTGATGGTTTCCTTGATTTATCGATAATTATATGATTTATTTTAAGATGGGTTTTAATGCTTTGGATTATATTTTAATGCTATGAATTATGAATTAAGAATATGAATTATATATATTACATAGCATAATGCACTTACATCTCATGCATGGCATGGGCGGGAAAATAAAAGAACCGGAGTCCATGCTCCGTCGGGGCGACCGAGAAACAAACATGGGGATAGCCTGAGGTGTTATAACCGAAGTCCATGCTCCGTCGGGGCGACCGAGAAGCAAACATGGGGATAGCTTGATATGCTATAACCGGAGCCCATGCTCCGCCGAGGCGACCGAGAAGCAAACATGGGGACACCTTGACGAGGCCTTGCCGTCAAGGGGGATATGATATTGTATGATGGTATGAATGATGGGTGGGACACATGACATAGGCACCCATGGCATGACATTCATTTTATGGGTTTTATTATATTGTTATCGGTATGCTTGTTATCACTAATCCATGTGCTAGCCCTACTCGGAGTCCTACTGTGCACGTTGTCTAATGCCCTACTTCTACCTTAGCTGATGACGCAGGAGACGGCCGAAACGGGGACGCGACGGGAGCCAAGCTTAGGAGCTTGGGAAAACGGCTACTTAGTTTATTTAAGTTTTATTTTGGAAATTGTAATTTAAGTAGCTTAGCTTGTCGGCATGTAATAATTTTAGATTTCTTGCTATGGTTTGGATTTTATTTTGGACATTATGATTATGAGATATTTTAGTAATTTAATGATGTATCTTCCCTTCTATCTAAAACTGGTAGGATATATTCTATTATAACCCCCGCATTTTAGTTTAATTCTCCGTAAGCTTACTTTTACGTGTGAACCATTCTTCGTGGACTTAGTCCCACGCACACGTAGGGTTGGCCAGTTAAGGGCCGGGCTTTAGAAGCTCGGACTTAACTCGCGTCGTGACGTTCGCGCCCTTTGTCACTTTTATTTCAAAAAAAAAATAGACTCTGATTTCTATGAAAAGGGGCGGGCATTACAATCACACTCAAATGCCGGTCGACTTTAAATCGAGCGAGAATCAAGCACTAGATATGATTCAAGCAAACTAATTGAAAATAGTGCATTAAACATACCACAAACTTAGGGTATCTACGCACTACTCTCAAACCCAGTTCAATCTACCCTATCACACAGGGGATGAACCGTGCTCTGATACCAATTGTAATGCCCTGTCCCGCTACGGGTGCACTATCTCCGAAAAGTCTCAAAACGTAACCAAGGAACGAATATCGGTTTTTTTTTTTGAAACAGAGTAACTACCTCATGCTCAACAACCTAATGAAGCCAAGACCAATATGATAATAGACTCAACAAACTACCATCGACTGTTCAATAAAGTAATATAGTCATACAAACAAAACATATGATAACGAGTTCATACAAACAAGGGTCTCTCCAAAACTAAAGCATGAGCATAATATGAGACATTTAACTACTGTTACTCCTCTCCGGGTATCTCCTCAAGGGACCCGCCTAGCCTCTTCGCAATCGGGCACCTGAAAGGTAAGGGGTGAGCTAACCACCCAAATGAAGAGATAATGCTTATCACAAGTTAGTAACATAAATAGATATCACATGTACGAATGTAAAACTATCATAATAACAAAGGTGCCCATATGCACGATATTCAACCACACCACCAACTAATGGTCCAAAGACCAAATCCGAGACATCATCTCGGTAGCCCACAACAAGCCCTCCAACAAGCTCCGGTCTCCCTACCAAAAGGTAAGGAGTGAGCTAACCAGCTCAGTGGAGCGGTAAAGCATATCACCTGTCGGCAACGTAAATGTATATAATGTATGAAATGTAATGAACGTCATAATAGAATGGATGCCTACGTACATAAGTACTCAACTGTACTACTATCAACCAATGGTCCCACTGACCAATCGGGAACATCATCTCCATATCTCACAACGGTTCCCCAACAACTCTAATTTCCTTACCAATGCAAATGGAAGACCACACAATGCACAGCCGCTTCAACCGCCGGAATGCAACGGGGAAACCCGCATCCTCTTTGGGGGTCTCGACTGCCGGAGCATAACGGGAAAGACAATCTCAAGGGCAGACACCTCAACCGCCGTTATTTTAATTCAAAAATAAATATTTTTCAGATAGAACTATCAAATCAAGTCTTAATTTCAAATTTTCAAACTTTGATCTTTAGATTAAAATAAAATATATGGTTTATTGTGCTCAGTTTGATAAAAATTGAAGTTAAAAAAAAAAAAATGGCCTTGAAGTATGATGGTCTGAAAATGGACAAGCTGGCCTTATCGGGCCACAGACAGTCCGACAGCCCGATTGGGGGCCAGATCCAAGGTTAATCGGGCCCTATATTATTGGGCCGGGCCGCAGACTGTCCGATTATCTTATCGGACGGGTTAGATCTTGACGGGGAAAGCCGGACCAGTGTCCGTTTACACCCCTACCTAAAACCCTAAACTCCAAAAGCCTAAACCCTAAAACCCTAAACCCAAAACCCTAAAATCCTACCCTAAATCCTAAAACCCAAAAACCCAAAAACCCAAAACCCTAAACCCCAAACCAAAACCCTAAACCCTAAAACCCTAAAGCCTAAACCCTAAAACCCTAAACCCTAAAACCCTAAACCGTAAATCGTAAACCCTAAAACCATAAACCCTAAAACCCTAAACCGTAAATCGTAAAACCCAAAAACCCTAAACCCTAAATCCCAAACCCTAAACCTTAAACCCTAAACCCTAAACCCTAAACCCTAAACCCTAAACCCTAAACCCCAAAACCCTAAAACCCAAAAGTCTAAACCCTAAAACCCTAAAGCCTAAACCCTAAAACCCTAAACCCTAAACTGTAAAACCCAAAAACCCTAAACTCTAAAACCCAAAAACCCAAAAACCCTAAACCTTAAACCGTAATCCCTAAACCCTAAACTCTAAAACTCTAAAACCCTAAAACCCTCAACCCTAAAGCCTAAACCCAAAACCCTATACCCTAAAACCGTAAACCCTAAAACCCTAAACCCTAACCCTAAACCCAAAACCTATTCCCTAAAACCCTAAACCCCTAAACCCCTAAAACCCTATAACTCTAAAACCCTAAAACACTAAACCCTTAAAACCGTATAACTCTAAAACCCTAAACCCTAAACTCTAAAACCCTAAAACCCTAAGAACCTAAGCCATAAACCCTAAACCCTAAAACCTAAGCCTACACCCTAAACCCTAAACCCAAATTCGTAAAACCCTAAAGCCCTAAAACATAAACCCAAAAACCCTAAACCCCTAAAACCCTAAATCCTAACACCCTAAAGCCTAAAGCCTAAACCCTAAACCCTAAAACACAAAAACCCTAAACCCTAAACCCTGAACCCTAAACTCTAACCCAAAAACTCAAAAACCCTAAACCCTAAAACCTAAACCCTAACCCCAAAATCCTAAACCCTAAAACCCTAAAACCCTAAACCCTAAACCCTAAACCCTAAAATCCTAAGAGCCTAAAACCCTCATGCTTAAACCCTAAAAACTTAAACCCTAAAACCCTAAAACTTTAAACCCCTAAAACCTTAAACCCTAAAACCTTAAACTCTAAACCCTAAAACCTAAAATCTAAAACCCTAAACCCTAAAACCCTAATACCCAAAACCCTAAAAGCCTAAGACCCTAATACCCCAATGCTTAAACCCTAAAGCCTTAAACCCCTAAAACCTTAAGCTCCAAAACCCTAAAAACTTAATCCCTAAACCCTAAAACCCTACCCTAAATCCTAAAACCCTAAAACCTAAAACCTAAGACCTAAACACTAAAACCTTAAATCCCTAAGCCCTAAACCCAAATCCCTAAAACCCTCAAACCCTAAACCCCTAAAATCATAAAGCCTAAACCCTAAAACCTTAAACCCCTAAAACCATAAACCCTAAAACCTTAAACCCCTAAAATCATAAACCCTAAAACCCTAAAACCCTAAGACCCTAAAATCCTAATCCCTAAAACCCTAAAACCCTAAACCTAAACCCTGAGACCTTAAACCCTAAAACCTTAAACCCCTAAAATAATAAACCCTAAAACCCTAAAACCATAAGACCCTAAAACCCTAAACCCTAAAACCCTACCCTAAAACCTAAAACTTGAAAACCCTAAAACCCTAAACCCTAAACCCCTCAAACCCTAAAACATTGAACCCTAAACCCTAAACCCTGAAACCAAAACCCTAAAACCTAAACCTCTAAAACCCTGAACCCTAAACCCAAAAACCATTAAAACCTAAACCCTAAACCCTAAAACCCTAAAACCTTAAAACCCAAAAGCCTAAATCATAAAACCCTTAAGCCTAAAGCCTAAAGCCCTAAACCCTAAACCCTAAACCGTAAAACCTTAAAGCCTAAACCCTAAACTCTAAAACCACAAAACCCTAAAACCCTAACCATAAACACTAAAACCTGAAACCTCTAAAATCCAAAATCCTAAACCCTAAACCCTGAACCCTAAAACCTTAAACCTTAAACCCTAAAACCTTACACCTTAAACCCTAAACCCTTAATCCCTAAACCCTAAAACCCTACCCTAAATCCTAAAACCCTAAAACCTTAACCCTAAAACCCTAAATCCCTAAACCCTAAACCCAAATCGTTAAAACCCTAAAACCCAAAACCCCAAAAACCCTAAAGCCTAAACCCTAAAACCTTAAACCCCTAAAATCATAAACCCTAAAACTGTCACGCCCAGACCCAAAGGGTGGGCCCGGAACGCGACTGATTTTTTTTCTTTTTCAAAGCTAAGACAACACTCCAGCATTCTAATTGGACCGGATCAACAGTTGGACCCAGAGGTCACACATGATCCCAACATGTGGACCAAAACATATACCATAAGTCTACCCAACAATAGATACAAAGGTAATAACACAAACAAGATCACATAATTCTAACACTGAATTAACATTTCAAATTCATCATCAGAGTAACTACGGAAGCATAGTAGTTTTCAATACATAACATTTAAACAAACAAGTACCACACCCGGTACTTTACAAAAGAAAATGGTTCCAAGAACCAGAAAACAAAGATGAGGGTATTCCCCTCAGTGGGGATCCCAAAACAAAGCCGCAGCTTATCCACCCTAAGCTTCAGACAGAGGGTTCTCCTTCTCGTGTTCATCTCCTGAAAGGTGAGTGGGTGAGCTAACTAGCCCAGTGAAGGAAATATAACAGTACAGTTTTAAGTAAACAACAGGTTAGCAATAATCCACGGTTGCAATATAATATCTCATGCTTGATAATAAATTCACAATATCAAGTAAAATCTCATCATTATTTCCATCATCTCATCATCATCTTTCCATTTCTGCTGTCATCCAATGTAGCCCCTAGATACTATACTGACACCAATAGTATTAAGTCCCGACACGGTCAAAATACATCTTTGCAAGTACATCTCCGGCTTTCCCATAGCCAGTACCGAGACCCTTAAGTCAGCAACTGTCGACACCCGTGGTCCAGTAGATGTAACCGACACACTCAGCTCAGCATGGTTCAATAGTAAAAGGTACGTGGAAGCAGTATTTCACAATTCATATGATCAACATCATAGCATTTACCATTACCATAAGCACTTCTTACAGCAGTGCATCAAGTCTAGGCACATGAGTGGATTCATCAATTCTGAAACCACTCATTGCTCAAGATCCATCTCAAATAACAAAATCTGTTTACATTTTAACTGCAAAGTTAAGTTCCCTCACTGTAACTGTGTGGTTTCGTGGTCTTTGTTCAGCAACAAACAAGTGTACAATCAGTTATAAGTCACATACATAACATCAGATAGATACACACAAGTAGTATTTCGAAATCATACTTGTTTTTCCAAAAATATCCAAGGCACATGGAATTGAGTCTCCTACTTGGTTTCTATCTTTTTTAAATTACAATAATCTACAAGTTATAATAATAAAAAGGGTGCTCAGTCCAAAACTCATATTGTCTTCTGGGCATTGACCAAATTGACTTATCGAGTCAGGTCTAAATTCTCAGGTCACTTCTCGGTTGTCTTCTGGATAGGACCAGATCTGACATTTTGAGTAAGGCCTCGAGGTCACTCAGTGCTTGACAAATATAGCGTCGGCCTGGAAGTGAGATCACTCAGTGCCCGATCAATAGAGTCGTCCTGGAAGTGAATACAATTGTAGATACACTATAGTAATAAGAGAAGAGGGTTAGTACATTTTTAGATTAACAAAAGAGTACTAACGTCATATGCAATCAATAACCAATAATAACATTTTACACTTCAAAAACTAGGTCCCTCAGAACGTGCCTCGCAACCAGGTATTGTGGCTTCGGATCATCCGAACCACACCTAAACTAGTCACTGACCTCGGATCATGGGTCTGACTTCGGATCGTCCGAAGATTGGGCCTCGGATCTTCCGAAGTCCTTCCGAACTAATAAAACAGAGAAAAACTGGTCTCGGTGGGTCTGTGCACTTCGGAACATCCGACGTGAGGCTTGGATTGTCCGAGTGGGGTTCGGTCCTTCCGAGCTCTGCTCGGATCGTCCGACTGAGTCAACTAGCCTCGGGCGCTTCTGGGCTTCGGGTGAGGCTCGGAACGTCCGAGGGGTCCTCTCGGACCGTCTTCCTCACTGTCTGTACCTGCAGACAGTGACGGCAGACACACTATGAAATACGAATCCGGAAACAGTGGGTTTCCCAGATTCAGTTTCCACATCTAGCCGGTTTGATGGAATCCTCTGGGAGTCCTCTTTCCATAGGGAATGGTTTGGAGCTTTGAAGCTTACTGGGCCATCCGATTATAACACTGAAACCTCACAGGTACAAGAAAACCCATGGTTTTTCTTAAACTTCAAAACCATTTTACACACCCAAAACTTAACTAAAACTGTTTTTTCTTGATTCTAAACTGACTGAAATTGAAAGAGGAACACAGTGGTTACCTTCACTGGAGCTCCTGGGCTAAAAGTCCGATCTTTGGAAAAACTTCCTCTAAGGCTTACGGTAATCGAAACTGGGAAAGAAACAAAGAAGGGAAAGAAGGGTGATCGGCTTGTAACACAGAGAGCAGAGAGACTAACAGAGAAGAGAAGAAAATGTGGGAGGGAGAACTGCTGAGAAGAGCTCCATTTATAGAAATCTTGGCAGGAAGAAATGGCCATCGAGCTACTGCATGCGATTGCATGTAGTTGCTGCCGACGTCCGCTACAATGTAACCACTGTTCGGGCGTTGGTTGCAAATCAACCCCTCCAACTTTCCAATTTTGTAAATAAGTCCCTCTTTTAATAAAAAAGCCGATTTTTAGCTAAAAACATGATTTCCAAAACTCAAAATCTTTATCCAACCTTACAGATAAGTTGGGTTTTAAAAACTTTAATCACCATAAAAGTTTTGGGATTTAAAACTCACTCAAAACCATTGATTTAAATAAAAATCACAATTTAACACTATTTGCTTAATTAAACAAATGTTAAATAAAACAATTTAGAAACCTCATTTTGGGGTGTCAAAGAATAACTAGGCCATAATTAAAATGGTCTAACATAAAATACTAGTTTCAAAATTGATCTCATTTCCAAAATCATTTAAAATAATTATTACTCTCTTTCGGGGTTTTGACGTGCGGATTTAAATACCATTTTTTGAAAATAAAATTATTTTAAAATCAGATATACAAATCCTTGACCAAGGAGAACATTATTATCTAATAATAATCACATAATATAATTTAAAAATAATAACAAGAAGCGGTAAATTACCAAATTGCCCCTCCAGCTGGACGAGCTGGATCACTGAGCTCACGAGCTCGGATTGGGCAACACCTGGGCTTTTCACAAAGCCCTAACCGTAATATTCTAGATTAACCGGTTCAAGCAAGATTATTAAGGTAAAACACGCCTAATCTGGGTCAGGGTATTACAACCTACCCCCCTAAAAGAAATTTCGTCCCGAAATTTAAAACAAACTTATACCCTTTTGGCCTATGAACAAGCCAGGGTACAACTTCCTCATCCTCGATTCTGGTTCCCACGTCTCATGTACTAGATCAAGTCCTAGCAGCACTTTGTCTTCTACCTCTGAAAAGATCAAGATATCATCTATGAAGACTATCACGAACTCTCGCAGGTACGGTTAGACAACACGATTCATCAAATCCATAAACATGGCTGGCGCGTTCGTCAAACCGAAAGGCATCACCACAAACTCGTACAAACCATACTGCGTCAGAAAAGCAGTCTTAGGAATATCTTCCTCTCAAATCCGCAACTGATGGTAACCCGACCTCAAATCGATTTTCAAAAAATATCTCGATCCCTTCAAAAGGTCAAAGAGGTCTTCTATTCTAGGCAACAGATACTTATTCTTAATAGTTACCTGGTTAAGCCGCCGGTAATCTATACACATCCTCATCGCTCTATCCTTCTTTTTCACAAAGAGAGCAGGTGCGCCCCACGGCGAGTTGCTCTGATGGATAAAACCAAGTCTAAGAAGCTCATTTACCTGCGTAGCTAGCTCTCTCTATTCAGCCGGCGCCATCCGATAAGGTCCCATGGAAATTGGAGATGTTCCTGGCTGTAAGTCTAAAACAAACTCTATCTCTCAGCGTGGAGATAGCCCAGCCAATTGGTCAGGAAACACATCCATAAACTCACACACCACCCGAGAAGTAACAGACCCTACACCACCTACATCTTCCCAACCCATGCTAACCACCACACTACTAGGATACGCCCTAAGGCCAGAGAAAGTGACTCTCATCTTCTCATAGGGTACCAACTCCTCCATAAACCTCTCATTGGTTGAGGAGACCCCATGAATTCTCCTCTGAGAGCAGTCTATCAAGACCTCAAAAACTGACAACCAATCCATGCCAAAGATGATGTCAAAGTCTATCATTTCCAGAACCAGAAAATCATAGGACAACTCCGCACCGCTAATCTTCAGAACACAAGCTCTACACCTCTGGTTTACCAAAGCCTTCTTACCCAAGGGTGATACTACCATTAGCGGGTTAGCTACTTCTACCGGTTTCAAACCCAATCTATCACAACAAGTTTTAGAAATAAAGGAATGCGAAGCACCGGTATCAAAAAGCACTCGAGCCAAAAGGCTAAAAAGATTAAGGGTAACTTCCATCACAGTATTCTCCATTAGCTCTTCCTTCTGAGTCCCAATAATGTAGACTCTCCCCTGAGGACATCTTTGTCCTCTCCCCTGACTGTTCCTTGGTGCCATCGAGCCTCTGGAGGTTTGTTGAGAACCTCGACCGACAGACGGCTGCACCATAGAAAAAGAAGCTCATGCGCTTTTCGGAGGTGCAGCTCCACCGATATAAGGACATTCCCTACGCAGGTGTCTGGTCTGCTTGCAATGATGGCACGCCTTATCTCCTCCTGACGAGCAGAACTTAGAAGTGTGCCCAAGCTGACTGCAAGTATAGTACACAAATCGTCGGGAGTTAGACTGACTCGACTGTCCTGTGCTAGGCTGGCTCTTCTTGAAGAAAGACCTCTTTTGGTTGGGTTTGGCCTTCTTGTTGGAAGAAGGTTTCTGAGAGCTGTCGGGGCTCCGGTTGATGGAGTCCACTGCCTCTACCTTCGAAGCTCAATCAAAGATCTCCTTCAAAGTGTCGAAAACTAGACCGGCCACTTGCCGCTGCAGAAACGGTCGGAGTTCATTCTCAAAATGCTGGACCTTCTCCTCTTCGTTCGCCGCTATCCGAGGTACGAACTACATCAAGTCGATGAAGCCCATGGCATACTGTGCCACGGAGTCGGAACCTTGCTGGATGTTGAGGAATTCCCTCTTCCTCGCCTCCTGCAAGGTCTTTGGAAAGTAACGGGCCAGAAAGGCTGCAGATAGCTCTTCCCACGTCATTGGCTCGTGGTTAAGAACCAAGTTCTTCGCTTCCCACCATTCGCAGGCGTTTCCTTCTAGCTGGTACGCCGCCAAGGTCACTCGCAAGTCGTCGGAGATAGCTAAGGTGTTAAGGATCCTGCTAATCTGAGTTAGCCAGTTCCTAGAAGTACTAGGGTCCTCTGTCCCCGTGAAACTCGTCGGGTTTAGTCGCTTGAACTCTTTAAGAGCCGAGGTGGCTCTCTCTTCTGGAGTACGGATAGGAGGGCGTCGCATATTTTCATCTATTTGCTGAAATGCTTCTACCGGCACTCGAACGGCCTCATTAGGTAGGTTACGGGGTGGAAGAACAGTCTTCCTCCCACGGTAGTTGGTTCCGTTAGCGTTGGGTCCTGACATCTGTTATTTACACTTGTAAATATCACTTAACCATTTTAAAAAACTTATTAAGACAATTCACACAAGTTTGCAACAATTCATTAGAAATCATTCAAGAGCATTACAATCACAAGGGTTGGTAGGGTTTGAAAAACCCAACAAAACAAAACTTAACCTTTACAAAACAATCTCTCCGATCCCCTAACACACTCTAACCTAATCTTCCGAGGAAGATCCTGCATCGTCCCCAAAGTAAAAGAAGTTGTCCGGACAAGTCGTTGACTTATGCCCGAACACTCCACAGGTCAAAAAGGGTATGATCCCTGGTCCTCCAACATAAGGACAGTTAGTCCTTGCACTCTCATGCCCGCGAAGTCCGCAAATAGGGTAGATGACATCAATGGGATAGGGGCAATAAGTACAGTTGTGCCCCTCCGATTGCATAATTCGCACATATAGTCCGAATACTCATCCAAAGGTGGAGTAGCCGGAGTATATTCAGGCAAGCCTATCTCCCCTACAGACTCCTCTAGATTTGGGACATCCCCTACTTCCCCTTCAGGAACAGCCCCAACATGGTACTCGGGCGAAACTACTTCCACTTCCTCATTAGGTGCAACTTCATTAACAAAGTTTGGAACACTGGAATCAGAATAAACCAGGTCGATTGGCAGCTAGGGGTCCCTCTGTCCCAAAGCTCTGTGTACTCTACATTACTTGACATATCCGTATCACAAAATAGGGAAATGTCAACAACAAATGCAATTCTAAGTCAAAAAGCAAGTCTAGCTAGGTTGTAACCCATCACAGTCCTAGAGTTTGAGCCGAACACTGATCCCAAGCTGTCACGCTCCGAGCCGAAGGGTAGGCCCGGAACGCGACTGATTTTTTTTCTTTTTGAAAGCTAAGACAACACTCCAGCATTTTAACTGGGCCGGATCAACAGTTGAGCCCAGAGGTCACACATGATCCCAACATGTGGACCCAAACATATACCATAAGTCTACCCAACAATAGATACAAAGGTAATAACACAAACAAGATCACATAATTCTAATACTGAATTAACATTTCAAATTCATCATCAGAGTAACCACGGAAGCATAGTAGTTTTCAATACATAACATTTCAACAAACAAGTACCACACCCGGTACTTTACAAAAGAAAATGGTTCCAAGAACCAGAAAACAAAGATGAGGGTATTCCCCTCAGTGGGGATCCCAAAACAAAGCCGCAGCTTATCCACCCTAAGCTTCAGACAGAGGGTTCTCCTTCTCGTGTTCATCTCCTGAAAGGTGAGTGGGTGAGCTAACTAGCCCAGTGAAGGAAATATAACAGTACAGTTTTAAGTAAACAACAGGTTAGCAATAATCCACGGTTGCAATATAATATCTCATGCTTGATAATAAATTCACAATATCAAGTAAAATCTCATCATTATTTCCATCATCTCATCATCATCTTTCCATTTCTGCTGTTATCCAACGTAACCCCTAGATACTATAGTGACACCAATAGTATTAAGTCCTGACACGGTCAAAATACATCCTTACAAGTACATCTCCGGCTCTCTCATAGCCGGTACCGACACCCTTAAGTCAGCAATTGTAGACACCCGTGGTCCAGTAGATGTAACCGACACACTCAGTTCGGCGATGGTTCAATAGTAAAAGGTACGTGGAAGCAGTATTTCACAATTCATATGATCAACATCATAGCATTTATCATTACCATAAGCACTTCTTACAGCAGTGCATCAAGTCTAGGCACATGAGTGGATTCATCAATTCTGAAACCACTCATTGCTCAAGATCCATCTCAAATAACAAAATTTGTTTACATTTTAACTGCAAAGTTAAGTTCCCTCACCGTAACTGTGTGGTTTCGTGGTCTTTGTTCAGCAACAAACAAGTGTACAATCAGTTATAAGTCACATACATAACATCAGATAGATACACACAAGTAGTATTTCGAAATCATACTTGTTTTTCCAAAAATATCCAAGGCACATGGAATTGAGTCTCCTACTTGGTTTCTATCTTTTTTAAATTACAATAATCTACAAGATATAATAATAAAAAGGGTGCTCAGTCCAAAACTCATATTGTCTTCTAGGCATTGACCAAATTGACTTATCGAGTCAGGTCTAAATTCTCAGGTCACTTCTCGGTTGTCTTCTGGATAGGACCAGATCTGACATTTTGAGTAAGGCCTCGAGGTCACTCAGTGCTTGACAAATATAGCGTCGGCCTGGAAGTGAGATCACTCAGTGCCCGATCAATAGAGTCGTCCTGGAAGTGAATACAATTGTAGATACACTATAGTAATAAGAGAAGAGGGTTAGTACATTTTTAGATTAACAAAAGGGTACTAACGTCATATGCAATCAATAACCAATAATAACATTTTACACTTCAAAAACTAGGTCCCTCGGAACGTGCCTCGCAACCAGATATTGTGGCTTCGGATCATCCGAACCACACCTAAACTAGTCACTGACCTCGGATCATGGGTCTGACTTCGGATCGTCCGAAGATTGGGTCTCGGATCTTCCGAAGTCCTTCCGAACTAATAAAACAGAGAAAAACTGGTCTCGGTGGGTCTGTGCACTTCGGAACATCAGAAGTGAGGCTTGGATTGTCTGAGTGGGGTTCGGTCCTTCCGAGCTCTGCTCGGATCGTCCCACTGAGTCAACTAGCCTCGAGCGTTCTGGGCTTCGGGTGAGGCTCGGAACGTCCGAGGGGTCCTCTCGGACCGTCCAAAAATCGACTCTCGAACCGTCCGAGAGTCATCTTCCTCACTTTCTGCACCTGCAGACAATGACGGCAGACACACTATGAAATACGAATCCGGAAACAGTGGGTTTTCCGGATTCGGTTTCCACATCTAGCCGGTCAGATGGACTCCTCTGGGAGTCCTCTTTCCATAGGGAATGGTTTGGAGCTTTGAAGCTCACTGGGCCATCCGATTTTAACACTGAAACCTCATGGGTACAAGAAAACCCATGGTTTTTCTTAAACTTCA
This sequence comes from Chimonanthus praecox, assembly GCA_022113865.1. NCBI lineage: Eukaryota > Viridiplantae > Streptophyta > Magnoliopsida > Laurales > Calycanthaceae > Chimonanthus > Chimonanthus praecox. The sequence goes on from CM039087.1 coordinate 35,323,647, forward strand.
AAACCATTTTACACACCCAAAACGTAACCAAAACTGGTTTTTCTTGATTCTAAACTGAGTGGAATTGAAAGAGGAATACAGTGGTTATCTTCACTCGAGTTCCTGGGCTAAAAATCCGATCTTTGGAAAAACTTCCTCTGAGGCTTACGGTAACCGAAACTAGGAAAGAAACAAAGAAGGGAAAGAAGGGTGATCGGCTGGTAACACAGAGAGCAGAGAGACTGAGAGAGAAGAGAAGAAAGTGTGGGAGGGAGAACTGTTGAGAAGAGCTCCATTTTCACAAAGCCCAAACCGTAATCTTCGAAATTAACCGGTTCAAGCAAGATTATTAAGTTAAAACACGCCTAATTTGGGTCAAGGTATTACAAAAACCCTGAAACCCTAAAATCCTAAAACCCTTAAACCCTAAACCCTAAACCCTAAACCCTAAACCCTAAAACCCTAAACCCTAAACCCTAAAACCCTGAAACCCTGAAACCCTAAAACCCTAAAACCCTAAAACCCTAAACCCTAAAACCTAAACCCCAAAAACACTAAAACCCTAAACCCAAAACCCTAAACCCTTAAACCCCTAAAACCTTAAATCCTAAAACCAAAACCCTTAAACCTAAACACTAAACCCTAAATCATAAACCCATAAAATCTTGAAACCCTAAAACCCTAAACCCTAAACACTAAACCATCACCCTAAGCCCCAAAACCCTAAATCCTAAACCTAAACCCAATGCCCTAAATCCTAACACCCTAAAACCCTAAAACACTAAAATCCTAAACCCTAACCCCTAAACCCCTAAAACCCAATAACCCTAAACCCTAATACCTAAACCCTAAAACCCTTAAACACTAAACCCTAAAACCTAAACCCATTAAACTCTGAAACCCAAAAACCCTAAATCCTAAAACCTAAAACCCTAAAATCCAAAAACCCTAAACCCTAAAACCTAAACCCTAAAATCCTAAAACCCTAAACCCTAAACCCTAAACCCTAAACCCTAAACCCTACATCCTAAACCCTAAACCCTAAACCCTAAAACCCTAAACCCTAAACCACTAAAACCTTAAAACCCTAAACCGTAGACCCTAAACCCGAAACCTAAAACCCTAAAACCATAAAACCCTAAAACCCTAATGCCTAAACTTGAAACCTAAAACCCAAAAACCCAAAAACCCTAAACCGTAAACCCTAAACTCTAAAATCCTAAAACCCTAAAACACTAAAGCCTAAACCCTAAACCCTAAAACCCTAAAACCTAAGCCCTAAAACCCTAAAACCTAAGCCCTAAACCCTAAAGCCTAAACCCTAAACCGTGAACCCCTAAAACCCTGAAACCTTAAACCCTAAACCTTATAACCTAAACCCTAGACTCTAAACCCTTAAACCTTAAACCTAAAACCTAAACCCTAAACCCTAAACCTTAAAACCCTGAAACCCTAAAACCCTAAACCCTAAACTCTAAGCCCTAAAACCCTAAACCCCTAAAATGCGAAACCCTTAAAACCCTAAATCCGTAATGATAAAACCTAAAACTCCAAAACCATAAACACTAAATCATAAACTGTAACCTCCTAAAACCCAAAACCCCTAAACCGAAAAACCCTAAACCCTAAACCCCTAAAACCCTAAATACTAAAACGAGAAACCCTAAACTCTAAACCCAAAACCTTAAACCCTAAAACCTAAACCCCAAAAACCTTAAACCCCTAAAACCCTAAACCCTAAAACCTGAAACCCTGAAAAGCTAAAGCCTAAACCCTAATACCTTAAACCCTAAAAAGCTAAAGCCTAAAGCCTAAAACCTTAAACCCTAAAACTCTAAACCCTAAAACGAAAAACCCTAAAACCCTAAACCCTAAACGCCTAAGACATTAAAACCGTAAAACTCTTAAATCCTAAAATCCTAAAACCCTCAACACTAAACCGCCTTAAACCCTAAACCATAAACCCTAAACCGTAAACCATAAAACTAAAAACCCTAAATCCTAAACCCCTAAAACCCTGAAACCCTAAAATCCTAAAACCCTAAAACCAAAACCCTAAAACCTAAGCCCTAAACCCTAAACCCTAAACCTTAAACCCAAAGACCTAAACCCTAAACCCCTAAAACCTAAAACGCTAAACACATAAAACCCTAAAACCCTACAACGTAAACCCTAAACCCCTAAAACCCTAAAACCCTAAACCCTAAACCCCTAAACCTTAAAACCTCAACCCTAAAAGCCTAAACCCCTAAAACCCTACACGCTAAAACCATAAAACCCTAAAACCCTAAACTCTAAAATACTAAAACCCTAAAGCCCTAAACCCTAAACCCTAAACCCTATAGCCTAAACCTAAGCCCTAAAGCCTAAAGCCTAAACCCCTAATGTAACGCCCGCTCCTTTTCACTATGCTTAAATTTACCGAAAATCAGAGTCTATTTTTTTTTTTTTTTTAAATAAGAGTGACAAAGGGCACGGGACGTCACGACGCGAGTTAAGTTCGAACTTCTAAAGCCCGGCCCTTAACTGGCCAACCCTACGTGTGCGTGGAACGAAATCCACGAGAACAATTCACACGTAGAAAGTAAGCTCGCGGAAAATAACTAATTACGGAATTATAGTAGAGTCTATCCTACCTGTTTTAGATAACAAGGAAGTACGTCCATTAAATTACTAAAATACCCCAAAATCATAATGTCCAAAATAAAGTCCAAACCATAGCAAGTAATCTAAATTATTACAGTCCGACGAGCTAAATTACTCAAATTACATTTCCAAAATAAATTTAAGTAAATCATCTAGCCCGTTTCCCCAAGCTCCTACGCTTGGCTCTCGTCTCATCTTTCATTTTCCCCATCCCCTGCGTCATCAGCTAATATGGAAGTAGGGTGTTAGACAACGCGCCCAGTAGGTACTCCGAGTAGGGCCAACACATGGATTAGTGATAACAAAACACATAAATAATATTATATCAAAACCATGCAATTAAGTGCAATGGGTGTCCTATGTCATGAATCCCACCCATCAAGCTCATCATCATTGTACAATGTCCCTTTTTCAACCATACATAATGTCCCCCTTGATGGAAAAGCCTCATCAAGATAAAATCAATACAAGTATCCCCCTTGATGGAAAAACCATCATCAAGGTAAAATAAACACACAGTAACATTCTTATTTGAAATACCTTATCAACATATCATAAACCCATAGTAACTTTTCTTTTTTGAATAGCCTTATCAACATTGTAACCCTCTTGATGAATAAAGCACATCAAGGTATCCCCATATTTGTATATCGGTCGCCCCGACGGAGCATGGACTCCGGTTTCATTTCATCTTTCCCATGCCATATCCCTCCCATGCCATGCATGAGATGTAAATGCAATATGCCATGTAATATATAATTCATAGCCTTAAAACCCATCTTAAAACAATCACATGATTACCAAAATAAATCAAGGAAAACAGTCATATAATACATAATCCATGGCTTACAATAAGGTAGGAATCCTCCGAATACCGACTAATGTCCCTTTACGTTTTCCGTCCACAAATCCGATCACCAATACGCGCACCGCTTGCGATGTCCGATACCTTATTATATATCAATAATCAGCCCATGTTTTATCCATGCCTAAGTCCATTAATCACACCTTAGTGGGGTTCGTCCATACCCCATGGCCGAACCTCACTATCTAGGTTTGTGGGTCCCACTTAGTCTATTAATCCTTTAATTATGTAAGTTTAAAATCCAGCAACCCTAGGCTTCATAGAATCACACATAAGGTCATCTTAAATACCCTAAGTCCAAGATCAACCTACATGGGGTTCGGCCATACACCATGGCCGAACCCATGGTTCTTCATTTTGGCCAATATTTACCATTTTGCCACTACTCCTTTCCATGATTAATCACTCATTTATTCATGCACACTTAAGTCCAAAACTGATCCATAACTTAGATCCATTAGTGACCCATCAACCATAATATGAACACATTAAAAATCAGTCCTTAATTTAACCTAAACCCCATTAATTTTAAACACATGCACATACCTTAATCTTGGCCCAAAAATGACTCACAAATGAGTCATGGGTTCGGCCATACACCATGGCCGAACCCATGATGTCTTTTTCTTATTTTTCCATGGACCCATTTACATCATTTAGCTCCACCATAAGTCCCTCCATGAGGGGGTTTCCATCATACATTTAAATCATCAATTTTGATCATCATTTGGTGCATTTTTGGGTTCATCAATGACTCATTTAATCATGCCATATTCCCCCATTCTCTTCATGGTTTCCAAAATACTTAATCCATTAAAATCTCCCCATGGGGTTCCGCCATGGTGGTCCATGGTTTATCACCATTTCCACCCCTTTTAATAACATTATTTACTATACTTAAAAATCCATTTAAATACCATCAACCTTTTCCATTAATTTCCATATTTTTATGCCCATTAAATTATTCATACATCACCATATAGGGTTCGGCCATACACCATGGCTGTACCCATGGCTCAAGGTTCATCCTCTTCTATGCCTTTTAAGGCCATAAAACCCATTTACATCTTCCATGGATTTCCCTCATTAAAACCCTTAAACTTTTGCTAACATTTAATCATTAAAACCTTAAAATCATAAATCATTCTTCCATGGTTTTAAATCCTTTACAAACCCCATTAAAATCTCCTAATCACCTTCCATGAGGTTCGGCCATACTACATGGCCGAACCCTATGGTCTATGGTTCCTTCAAACATCACATCTCCATACTTACATAAATCTTAATACATAATGTCCTTAATACATCCTTTATTTTTCTTAACGTATCTTTCACATTTTGTCCATTTCTCATCTTTTCCTTGGATGGATTTTAGATCCATGGCCCATGATGATATTTTGGCCACCATCCAATCCAAGAAAAATGGATTTCATGATCTCTTTTTAAATCTTTAAAAAAATGTAACCTCTTGTTTAAGAACACTTACCACTCCGACGGCTCCTCCGGCTTTTCTTTCTCCTCTTGATTTCCTTATCCTTTCTCCTTCTTCTTCTCTTTGATGTTCGGCCACTAGGTGTGTTTGACCAAGATGAAATCATCAAGGTTTGGGTCGGCTAAGATGGAGTGGGTTTGAGAGAGGGAAGGGAGGAAAGGATGGGAAAAATATCCCAAGTCTTGATCTTGAAGAGGTGGGCCAATGCTTGAACTTTTTCTTCTCTTCTTCTAAGTCTTTTCTTTTCCTTTTCCTTGAGTGTGGATCGGCAATGAGAGGGAAGAAGAGAGGGAGAGAGTGACATGAGAGTGGGACGGAGAGATGAGATGAAAACCCATCTCATCCCTTTGGTTTGCTTGGGCCACAATCCTCCATCATTTCCCTCCACCAACCAAGCATGGGCTTACATGCCTTAGTGGTGGTGGTTGGGATAAAACCACCATCAAGCCAACGGTTTTGGACCCTTAGATGGGGTGGTTTGGTCTTCCATCAAATCCATTTGACCATCATCATGGGGGGGGGGGGGGGGTATGGGTCCTATGCTCTTTGGGTGGGGGTGGTTGAGATGAGACCACCATCCTTAGCCCATGGTTTAGTTGTGTTTTCTTTGAGTGGTTTGGGTGGTTTCAATGAGATGAAACCACCCCTTGACTTATTCCTTTGACTCCCCATTGACTCATTTGACTAACTTAATTAATTAATTAATTGGATCCTTAATTGTAGGTTAATTAATTCTCAATTAACCCCTTTAATCTCCTTGATTCTTCTCCATTAATCCACCCATGGTTGACCAAGTCAACCATGGTGGCCGGCCCCACTAACTCCTAGCCTACCCTCCACCTCACTTGATGTTATATTTGGCATGGACTGGTTGGCTACATTCCAGGCCCATATTGATTGCCATCTTCATAGAGTGATATTTTGGTCACCCGAGGGGAAGCGGTATACAGCGCACGCTGACAGACAGGGTATCCCTAGAAGGCTGCAGGAAGAATTGAACCACTTTGTCTTGAACAACATTAGATTAGACAGGGCACCAGGGGTTGAACTTCCAGCGATAGTGGCAGATTATGCCGAGGTATTCCCAACAGAGCACCCTGGGTTGTCACCTAAGAGGGAGATAGACTTTGAGATCGAGTTATATTCTGGTGCTACTCCAGTATCATTGCCCCATTACAGGATGGCACCAGCTGAGATGACCGAGTTGAAGAAGCAGATTGATGAACTGCTCAGACTGGGTTTTATTAGGAACAACACATCCGCATGGGGAGCCCCAGTATTATTTGTGAAGAAGAAAGACAGTAGCCTTCGGATGTGTGTGGCCTACAGGAAATTGAACCAACTGACGGTCAGGAACAAATACCCCCTACCTAGGATTGACGATCTGTTTGATCAACTTAGGGGTTCCTCGAACTTCTCCAAGATTGACCTGATGTCCGGGTACCATCAAATCAGGGTTAGGGAGGAGGATATAGAGAAGACAGCTTTCAGGACACGGTATGGTCTATATGAGTATGTAGTCATGCCATTTGGACTTACAAATGCACCGGCTGTGTTCATGGACCTGATGAATAGGATATTCCATCCTTACTTGGATCAGTTTGTGATTGTATTCATTGATGATATTCTGATCTATTCCGAGAGTCAGGAGGAACATGCTGAGCACCTGCGGATAGTCCTGGACACCTTAGGAAAAACCAGTTGTATGCCAAAGCCAGCAAGTGTGAATTCTGGCTATCTGAGGTCAACTTCTTGGGGCACATTATATTGGAGGAAGGTATAGCCGTGGACCCGGCTAAGGTAGCGGCAATGAGGGAGTGGAAAGCACCGACAAATGTGACCGAGATCCGCAGTTTTCTACGATTGGCCGGTTACTACAAGAAATTCATCAAGGACTTCTCCAAGATTGCAGCTCCACTTACCCGACTCACTCAGACATGAGTTAAATTTGAGTGGTCAGATCTGTACAACAGGAGATTTGAGGAACTAAAGGAGAGGCTTACAACCGCTCCTATTCTGATCTTGCCGGAAAGAGGCAGAAATTATGAGGTGTACACTCAGTCAAGGTAATTGTACGGTGGCGTACGGATCAAGACAGTTAAAAATTCATGAACGCCATTATCCCATACATAATCTGGGCTAGCAGCAGTGGTCTTCGCTCTCAAAAGCTGGAGACACTACCTTTATGGTGAGAAGTTTGAGTGTTCTCCGATCACAAGAGCCTGAAGTACTTATTTGATCAGAAGGAACTCAACATGAGACAGCGCAGATGGATGGAATATCTGGCGGATTATGAGTTCGTACTTCGGTATCATCCTGGCAAGGGGAACAAAGTGGCGGATGCCCTCAGCCGCATGTCACATGCGACAGTAGCCAGCTTGATCAGGACTGAATGGGAGGTATTGAATACCATCAGAGAATTCAAACTCTACCTCAATAATCACGGGACCATATATAATCTGATCATACGATCCAACATGGTCTCCGAGATTGAACGGGAGCAACGAACAGATCCAGAGGTGGAGGAGATATGGATTAAGATGTCTACCGGTGAAGTTGTACCGGAGTGGGAATTACGACCAGGACAGGGTCTTGTATTCCGAGGTAGAACATATGTGCCTAAGAGCTACAGAAGAGAGTTATTGATTGAAGCACACCAAACCAAGCTCTCTATCCATCTGGACAGCACCAAGATGTATCATATTCTCAAAAGGCATTATTGGTGGCGAGGACTCAAGAGAGATGTGGCGGAGTTTGTTGCTCGTTGCCTAACTTGCCAGCAGGTTAAGGCGGAACATCAGAAACCACCGGGTTTACTCGCATCCCTACCAGTGCCGGAGTGGAAATGGGAGCACATATCTATGGATTTCGTAGCAGGGTTGCCAAGATCATCAAAGGGCAACGATGAGATATGGGTCGTAGTGGAGTGGTTGACTAAGTCTGAGCGTTTCCTTCCCATCAAGATGACAGATTCATCGGAGACATTGGGTCGACGGTACATCCGGGATATCATCAGACTACATGGTATTCCCCGGACCATTGTGTCCGACAGAGATGGCCGATTCACCGGTAGAGTATGGCAGGGCATGCAGTTGGCTATGGGGACCGACATATTGACTAGCATAGCATTTCATCCCCAGACTGATGGGCAGTCAGAGAGGACGATACAGACACTGGAGGATATGTTGAGAGCATGTATGCTAGACTTCAAGGGTGGATGGGAGGATCACTTGCCATTGGTTGAGTTCTCCTACAACAACAGTTACCAGGCAAGCCTCCAGATGGCTCCATTTGAGGCCTTATATGGTATGCCGTGTAGATCGCCAGTGTGTTGGACAGAAGCCGGTGAGCCTGCGCTGATTAGACCGGAGTTGGTTGCGGAGACTACAACTCAGATCAAGTTAATACGGCAACACCTACTCACCGCGTAGAGCAGTCAGAAGAGTTACGCCGACAAGAGGAGAAGGTTCCTCGAGTTTGAGGTGAGAGACTTGGTGTTTTTGAAAGTCTCACCACGAAAGGGACACATGAGATTCGGGAAGAAGGGGAAACTGTCGCCTAGATTTGTGGGTCCGTTTCCAATCCTGAAGAGGGTGGGGTTGGGGGGGGAGGGGGGGGGGGGGGGGGTTGGGGTAGCTTACCAGTTGGCACTCCCTCCACAGTTATCATCTTTGCATGATTTGTTTCATGTGTCCATGTTGAGAAAGTACAACCCCGATCCTTCACATGTATTGAATGTGCAAGACGTCGATGTATAAAGCGATGTGACGTATGTGGAGAAGCCGATCAGAGTGATCGGGAGCAAACAAAGAGTGCTGCGGAACCGCGCTATTTAGTTGGTCAAGGTGGTATGGGAACGACATGGCAATGAGGAAGCCACCTGGGAACTTGAATCCGAAGTGAGAATCGTTCATCTGGAGCTCTTTGTATGAGTTGTTTGAACCCCTACCTCGCTCGAATTTTCGGGACGAAAATTTCAAAAGAGGATTGTATTGTAATGGCTCGGAATTTGTAAATCAATATATAGGTGAATTTTAATTATTTTAATAGTGGAAATTGGAAAATTGATGGAGTAAATAGTGAATGGATCAAAATATGGACAAAGGCCCAAGTATAGCCCAATGGACCATGGATTGGATTTAAAATCATTTAAATGGTCAATGATGGTCAATTGGGCCAAGGATGATCAAATTGGGTCAAATACCCATTTGGGATCCAATGGGTCAAGATTATGTAAGCTCTAAGGTAAATGGGTGAGGGTGAATTTAATTGGGCCATGGGCCCAATGGTGATCTAATAAGAGGAATGGATTTAATTAAATTTAAATCACCTAAGTTGGTGATGAATTGACCAAAGTGACATGGCCAATTGGGACCCACCTCCACCTCACCAAGTGAGGTGGCGTGTAGACCAAGAATTGGTGGGGCCGGCCACCATGGTTGACTTGGGTGGATTTTATGGAGGGAATTTAATGGAATTAAATTAAGTGGGAATTAATTAACTTAACCTAATGATCAAATTAATTAAGTTAATTAAGCTAATCAAGTGATGGTCAAAAGGTCAAATTGGAAGATCAAAACCACCCAAACAAACACAAAATAAACCATGTGCTTAAAGGTGGTGGTTTTATCCCAACCACCACCATTAAACACATTAAACTATGTGTGGTAGGTGGGAGTAATTAATGTTGGAATTAATTAACCAAATGAGATAACTCTCATCTCATTCTCCAACCCCCCCTTCCATCTCACGTTGTCTCTCTCTTTTGCTCCCTCTCAAGATCGTCCCACACTTAAGGAAGGAAGAAGAAGAAAACTGAGGAGGAAAAGAAGGAGAAAAACTTAGAGAAGAGGAAGAAGAAACCAAGGGTTGGCCGACCACCTCAAGACCCAAGCTTGAGATGATTTTTCCATTCTCTTCTCCCCTCTCCCTCTCTCAAATCTAACCCTACCTTGGCTGAATTCAAGCTTTGAGGATTTCATCTTGATCAAGCTCATCTTGGCCGATCAAACAAGGAGAAGAAGTAGGAGAAAGGCCAAGGAACCCGAGAGGAGAAAGAAAAGCCGAAGGAGCCGTCGGATTGTAAGTATTTCTAAAACAAGAGATTAGATTTCTTTTTAGGGTTTAAGAGATTGTGAAATCCATTGCTTGGATTTAGTGGTGGCCAAATTATCATAGGCCTTGGATTTCAAATCCATCCAATGGAAAGATGAGAAATGGATAAAGTGGGAGAGATGGATTAAGAAAAAAAAAATAAAGGATGCTTTAAGGGTTTTATGTATTAAAATTTTATTCAAACATGGAGAGGCGATGATTTTTTTTAGAAGGATGGAAGATATGGAGTAATGCATTAATAATTTGGAGGTTTAAAAAGGGTCAAATGTTTGTAAATTTTAAAGGGAGCTTAATGAAGAAAACCATGGTAGGTAATTAAGGATTTTTAATGGAGTTTTTAGGGTTAGAATCATGAAGGGATGATTAATGATTTTAGTTTTTTTTTTAATGATTGAATGTAATAATTTTAAAGGGATTGTAAATGAGGAAATGCATGATGTGAACCTTCTCATGGTGTTAAAATTTTAATGGATTTAGAGAATGGAGGCTATGAAAAGGGGTTAATGATTTATAAAGGTTTTAAATGAATGGGTATTAGTGATTTTTAAAAGGGGTGGAAACAATGATAAAAACCATGGAGAGTGATTGGTGAATTTAGAAGTACTTAGACCATAGTAAGGATGAAGGAATGTTGGCAACTTCAATGGATTTTAAATGTAGTTAGTAATATCAAAATTGATGATTTAAATGCATGATGTAAACCTCCTCATGGGAGGGCTTATTATGGATCTAAATGTGGTGAGAAAGACCCAAGGACAAATGGGGATTAGGTTGCATTAAATGGGCTGATTTTAATAAAACCCATGACCCAATTTATGAGCCATTTGATGGGCTAAACTTGGGATTATGTATATGGATAGATGAATGGAAAAATTAGGCTAAGTTAAGGACTAATTTGTTAATGTGCATATCATGGTTGATGGAACATTAATGGATCTAGTGTATGGATCAATTATGAACAAAACTGTATATGGATTAAGTGAATGAGTAACCATGGAAGGGTAGTGGCAAAACCGTAAATATTGGCCAAAATGAAGAACCCCACTAAGATATGATGTTTGGGCTTAGTAAAAGGTTAAAACATGGACTAATTATTAATATGTAATAAGGTACCGGACATCGCAAGCGGTGCGCGATCGACGACCAGATTTGTAGACAGAAAACGTAAAAGGACGCTGATCCATATTCTGTAAGCCATGGATTATGTGATGGTTTCTTTGATTTATTTTGGAAATTATATGGTTTGTTTATGATGAGTTTTAAGATCATGATTTATGTATCGTATATGGCATAATGCAAGGCTATGAATTATATGCTAAGTTATGAATTCTATATTAAGACTATGGATTATATATATTACATAGCATAATGCATCTACATCTCATGCATGGCATGGGCGGGAAAATAAAGGAACCGGAGTCCATGCTCCGTCGGGGCGACCGAGAAGCAAACATGGGGATAGCCTGATGTGCTATAACCGGAGTCCATGCTCCGTCGGGGAGACCGAGAAGCAAACATGGGGACACCTTGATGAGGCCTTGCTGTCAAAGGGGATAATTTGTGATTGGTTATATCATGACGAGGTTTTTCCGTCAAGGGGGATATGGCATCATTATAGTACGGATGATGGGTGGGACTCATGACATAGACACCCATGGCATAGCATTCATTTTATGGTTTTCATTATATTATTATCTGTATGCTTGTTATCACTAATCCATGTGTTAGCCCTACTCGGAGTCCTACTGAGCGCGTTGTCTAACGCCCTACTTCTACCCTAGCTGATGACGCAGGAGATGGCGGAAACGGAGAACGAGACGGGAGCCAAGCTAGGAGCTTGGGGAAGCGAACTGTTTAGTTTATTTAAGTTTTATTTTGGAAATGTAATTTTGAGTAACTTAGCTCGTCGGAATGTAATAACTTAGATTACTTGCTATGTTTTGGATTTTATTTTGGACATTACGATTTAGTGGTATTTTAGTAATTAAATGAATGTTTCTTCCCTGCTATCTAAAAACTGGTAGGATAGTCTCTATTTTAATGTTCCGCATTAAGTTATATTCCGCGAGCTTACGTCTACGTATGAATAGTTCTCGTGGACTTCGTTCCACTTGCACGTAGGGTTGGCCAGTTAAGGGCCGGGCTTTAGAAGCTCGGACTTAACTCGCGTCGTGACGTCCCGCTCCCTTGTCACTCTTATTTCAAAAGAAAAAAAAATGGACTTTGATTTTCGGTGAAAAAGGGGCGGTGTTACAAAACCCTACCCTTAAACCTAAAACCCAAAAACATAAAAACCCTAACCCTAAATCCTAAATTCTAAAACCCTAAAACCCTAAACCCTAAACCCTAAAACCCTAAAACCCTAAATCCCTGAAACCCCAAAAACCCTAAAAACCTAAAATCCTAAACCTAAGCCCTAAGCGCTACACCCTACACCCTAAACCCTAAACCCTAAACCTCTGAAACCCAAAAACCTTAAAACCCAAAAACCCTAAAATCCTAAATCCTAAACCCTAAACAATAAAATCCTAAACCCAAAAATCATAAAACCTTAACCCTAAACCCTAAACCCTAAACCCTAAACACTAAACCTTAAACCCCTAAAACCCTAAACCCTAAATCCTAAACCTTAAACCCCTAAAACCCTAAACCCTAAATCCTAAATCCTAAACTGTAAACTCTTAAAACCCTAAAAGTCTAAAACCCTAAAACCCAAAAACCCTAAACCGTAAACCCTAAAACCTAAGCCCTAAACCCTAAAACCTAAGCCTTAAGCCCTAAACATTAAACCCTAAACCCTAAACCCAAAACCCTAAACCCTAAACCCCTAAAACCCTAATCCCTAAACCCTTAAAACCCTAAAATCCCTAAACCCCCAAACCCTCAACCCTAAAACATAAAACCCTAAAAGCCTCAACCCTAAATCCTAAGCTGTAAACCCCTAAAACACGAAAACCCTAAACCCTAAGCCCCTAAAAGCCAAAATACAAAAACCCTAAACCCCTAAACTTTAAGCCCCTAAAACCCTAAATACAAAAGCCCGAAACCCTAAACCCAAACCCTAAATTCTAAACCCAAAAACCCTAAACCCTAAAACCCTACCCTTAAACCTAAAATACAAAAACCATAAACCCTAAACCCTAAACTCTAAAACCCTAAATCCCTAAAACTCTAAACCCTAAACCCTAAACCCTAAACCCTAAAACCCTAAACCCTAAATCCCTGAAATCCTAAAAACCTAAAACCCTAAGCCTGAGCCCTAAGCCCTACACCCTAAACCCTAAACCCTAAACCCTAAACCCCTAAAAGCCTAAAACGCTAAAACCCTGAAACCCGAAAATCCTAAAATCCTAACACACTAAACCCTAAACCCTAAACCATAAAATCCTAAACCCGAAAATCCTAAAACCCTAAACCCAAAATCGTAAACCCTAAAACCTTAAACCATAAACCTTAAAACCCTACCCTAAACCCAAAAACCCTAAAACCATAAACCATAAACCCTAAACTCTAAAACCCTAAAACCCTAAACCCTAAACCCTAAACTCTAAAACCCTAAAACCATAAACCCTAAACCCTAAAACACAAGCTTAAACCGTAAAACCTAAACCCCAAACCCAAAACCCTGAACCCTAAAACCCTTAAACCCTAAACCTTAAACCCTAAACCCTAAAACCCTAAAATCCTAAATCCCTGAAACCCTAAAAACCTAAAGCCCTAAACCTAAGCCCTAAGCCCTACACCCTAAACCCTATACCCTAAACCCTAAAACCCGAAACCCTAAAACGTTAAAACCCTGAAACCCTAAAATCTTAAAATTCTAAAACACTAAACCCTAAACCCTAGACCATAAAATCCTAAACCCAAAAACCCGAAAATCCTAAAACACTAAACCCTAAATCCTAAACCCTAAATCCTAAACCCAAAATCGTAAACCCTAAAACCCTAAAACCTTAAACCATAAACCTTAAAACCCTACCCTAAACCCTAAAACCCTAAAACCGTAAACCATAAACCCTAAACTCGAAAACCCTAAAACCCTCAAACCCTAAACCCTCAAACCTTAAACCCTAAACTCTAAAACTCTAAAACCCTAAAACCCTAAACCCTAAACCCTAAAACCTAAACCTAAACCGTAAAACCTAAACCCTAAACCAAAAGCCCTGAGCCCTAAAACCCTAAAACCCTAAACCCAAAACCCTAAAACCCTAAAACCCTAAACCCTAAGAGCCTAAACCCTAAACGGAAAAACCCTAAAACCCTAAACCGTAAGCCCTAAACTCTAAAACCCAAAAACCCTAAACCCTATACCCAAATCCTTAAAACCCAACCCTAAACCCTAAACCATTAACCCAAAACCCAAAACCCTAAAACCCTAAAACCCTAAAACCTAAACCCAAAATCCAAAACCCTAAAACCCTAAAACTATAAAACCCTAAAACCCTAAACCTTAAAACCTAAGCCCTAAACCCTAAAACCTAAACCCAACCCTAAACCCTAAACCCTAAACCCTAAACCCAAAACCCTAAAACCTAAACCCTACAACCCTAAATCCCTAAAACCATAAACCCTAAAATCCTAAAACCGTAAAACCCTTAAGACTAAACCCTAAAACCTTCAACCCCTAAAATTCTAAACCCTAAACCCTTCTAAAACACTACCTTTAAACCTAGAACCCAAAAACCCAAAACCCTAAACCCAAAACCCTAAACACTAAAACCCTAAAACCTTAAAACTCTCAACCCAAAACCCTAAACCTAAACCCCTAAAACCCTAAAAACCTAAAACCTTAAACATAAGCCCAAAACCCTAAACCCTAAACCCGAAACCCTAAACCCCTAAAATCCTAAAACCCTGAAAGCCTAAAATCCTAAAATCCTAATACACTAAACCGTAAACGATAAAATCCTAAACCCAAAAACCCTAAAATCCTAAAACCCTAAACCCTAAACCCTAGACCCTAAAATCCTAAACCCTAAAACCCCTAAACCCTAAGCCCTAAACCCTAAATCCTAAACCCTAAACCCAAAATCCTAAACCCAAAATCGTAATACCTAATACCCTAAAACCTTAAACCGAAAATCCTAAACCCAAAAACCCTAAAATCCTAAAACTCTAAATTCTAAACCCTAGAACCTAAAATCCTAAACCCTAAAACCCCTAAACACTAAACCCTAAACCCTAAACCCTAATCCTCAAAACCTGACCCTAAACCATAAACCCTAAACCCTAAACCCTGAACCATAAACCCAAAACCCTAAACCCTAAACCCTAAAATCATAAAACCTAAATCCAAAAACAAAAACCCTAAAACCCTAAACCCTAAAATACTAAACCCCTAAAACCTAAACCCTAAAACCCTAGACCCCTAAAACCCTTAATCCTAAAACTCTAAAACCCTAAAACCCTAAAGCCTAAATCCTAAAACCTTAAACCCCTAAAACCCTAAATCCTTATACCCTAACACCCTAAAACCCTAAACCCAAAAACCCTACCGTAAAACCTAAAACCCAAAAACCCTAAGACCCTAAACCCTAAACCCTAAACCCTAAACCCTAAACGACTAAACTCCTAAAACCTAAACCCTAAAGACCTAAACCCCTAAAACCCTTAATCCTAAAACTCTAAAACCCTAAAACCCTAAAGCCTAAACCTTAAAACCTTAAACCCCTAAAACCCTAAACCCTACTAACACCCTAAAACCCTAAACCCAAAAACCCTACCGTAAAACATAAAACCCAAAAACCTTAAACCATAAGCCTTAAAACCCTACCCTAAACCCTAAAACCCTAAAACCGTAAATCGTAAACCCTAAACTCTAAAATCCTAAAACCCTCAAACCCTAAACCCTAAACTCTAAAACCCTAAAACCCTAAAACCCTAAACCCTAAAACCTAAGCCTAAACCGTAAAACCTAAACCCTAAACCCAAAACCCCGAACCCTAAAACCCTAAAACCCTAAACCCTAAGAGCCTAAACCCTAAACTGAAAAACCCTAAAACCCTAAACCGTAATTCCTAAACTCTAAAACCCTAAAACCCTAAACCCTAAACCCAAATCCTTAAAACCCAAACCTAAACCCTAAACCATTAACCCAAAACCCTAAACCCTAAAACCCTAAAACCTAAACCCAAAAACCAAAACCCTAAAACCCTAAACCCTAAATCCTAAACCCAAAACCCTAAACGCTAAAACACTAAACCCTTAAAACCTAAACACTAAAACCCTAAAACTATAAAACCCTAAAACCAGAAAACCCTAAACCTTAAACCCTAAATCTTAAAACCTAAGCCCTAAACCCTAAAACCTAAACCCAACCCTAAACCCTAAATCCTAAACCCAAAACCCTAAACCCTAAAACCCTAAAACCTAAACCCTAAAACCTTAAACCCTTAAAACCCTAAACCCTAAAATCCTAAAACCGTAAAACCCTTAAGTGTAATGGCCTGGAATTTGTAAATCAATATATATGGGTTATTATTTATTTTTAATGGTGGAAATTGGAAATCTAATGGAATAGATGGTAAATGGATCAAAATATGGACATGGGCCCAACTAGGGCCCAATGGACTGTGGATTGGATTTAAGTTTACTTAAAGGGTCAAAGATGGTCAATTGGGCCAAGGATGGTCAAATTGGGCCCAATACTCATTTGGGACTCAATGGATCAAGATGATGTAAGCTTTAAGGTAAATGGGTAAGATGAAAATGTAATTGGGCCATGGGCCCAATGGTGATCCAATTGGAATGAATTGAATGGGTTCAATTCACTTAAGCTAATTTGAAGTTGACCAAGGTAACATGGTCCAATGGGACCCAACTCCACCTCACTAAGTGAGGTGGCATGTGGGCCAAGGATTGGTGGGGCCGGCGACCATGGTTGAATTGGTCAACCATGGGTGGATGCATAAAGGAGTTTAAACAAATGAATTAAGTTAAATGATAATTAATTAACCTAATGAGCTAATTATTAATTAATTAAATGATAAAATATCCAAAAAGTGGGTCAAATGGTCAAATGGAAAAAACCCAAACAATCTTATTTTCAAACACCAAAGACGTTGGGCATGGTGGTGGTTATCCCAACCACCACCATAAAGCAAGAAAAATATCCTACATGTTAGGTGGGAAGAATTAATGATAGAATATAACATAAGCAACCAAATGAGATAAGATGGGTTTTCATCTTATCCCATCCTCACCTTTTCCATCGGTGCTCTTTCACTCTTTTCCTCTCTTGTTCTGTCCACCACCGTCCCTCACCTCCAAGGAAAGAAAGGAGAAGAAAGACAAAGAGAGGAGAAGTGTAAGTATAAGCCTCCATCTCAAGATCAAAACTTGAGACCTTCCCTCCCCCATCTCTCTCTCTCAATCTATCTCCATCATTGGCTGACCCAAGCTTGGAGGTTTTTCATCTTAATCAAGCCCATCTTGGCCGATCAAACAAGGAGAAGAAGAAGGTAGAAGGCTAAGGAAGCCGATGAGAGTGGCGGAAGCTGGAGGAGGCATCGGATTGTAAGTATTTTCTTAAACAAGAAATTTTGGATGTTTAGGGTTTAAGATTTGGGATTCATTTGTAAATTTAATGGTGGCCAAATGATTTTATGCCATGGATTTTAAATCCATCAATTTGAAAGATGGGAAGTGGAGGAAACCCTAATGGATAAATTAGGGTTAGGAAAAAAAAATAATAAATGGATTAAGGGTTATGTAATTAATGTGTGAATTTTTTAGGGTTTTAAGGAATGAAGGACATTATGTAATTTAGATAATTAAGCATGGATGTGTATGTTTTGGAATCAAGGGCCATAGGGTTCGGCCATGTAGTCTGGTCGAACCCCATGGTAAGTGAATTGTATTTGTTAGGGTTTTGTAAAAAAAAAAAAAAAAAATGGAGGCATGGAGAATGTTTATAATTTTTAGGGTTGTAAATAATTGAATGTGGTGAATCTTGTAAAGAGGTTTTAAATGAGAGAATCATAGGAGATGGAAGATAATTTTAATGACCTCAAAAAGAATGGTTTAGGGTTTTAAGTGCTTAATGATTAAATGTAGGTAATGTATGATTTTTTTTAGGGTTTTAAGGAATGGAGGTTATGGAAGGTAATTTGGACATTTTTTTAATGGAATGTTAGGGTTTTGTGAGAATGGAATCCATGAATAAATGTAAATGTGTTATGGTAAAAAAAGGGCACCCATGGATGATGAATCATGAACCATGGGTTCGACCATGGTGTATGGCCGAACCCTATGGTGATCAAATGGTGAAATTGTGGAATGATGATGTATGTGAAGTAATGGAAAAATAATGGGGGAGTGTTAGTAGTTTGGATGAGTCAAAATGTATCAAATTTATGATAAAAAAGTTGATGATATTATGTGATATTAAATTGCACAAGTATGCTTGTATTGTGAGTGCATGTGAATATACATGTATTGAATTCTTATTGTTGAGTGTATGAGGTGGTGAAATGAGGAAAGACTAATGCTTATGATGGAATCCATGGATGAATGTAAGTGTTTTTATGGTCTAAATGGCATAAAGGAATAGTGGACCATGAACCATGGGTTTAGCCATGGTGTATGGCCGAACCCTATGGTGGTGAAGTGGTGAATTTAATGGGTATGAAATTATGGAAGATATTAATGATTTTTTTGATGGCCTCAAGGGTGGTGGAGGAAGGTGACCCATAACCCATTTTGCAAGTCATTTGATGGGTTAAGTTAGACTTAGGTGTGTGTTTAAAATTAATGGAATTAGGTTAATTAGATGGTTGAGGTAAGTGGTCTTGTTATATGGTTGATGGACCAAAAGGGACCAATGTTATTAGTTGTATGGGAATATGGCTAAGTTTATGGACTTGAATGTGATTAAGAATGATGATTTAAATGTATAAATTAAAACCCTTCATGGAAAGGCTTGTGATGGGTGCAAATGTGTAAATAGGCCAAAGAAAAAATGGGATAACGACATCATGGGTTTGGCATGGTGTATGGCCGAACCATGACCCATTTGTGGATTAAATTTGGTGTTATGTATGGGAGAAATGAATGAAGGTTAGAGTATTTAAATACCTAATTTTTTCTTGTAGTTATGTTAGGGTAATAATACATCAATGGACCCATTTTGGGAACCAATAAGGCCTAAGATTAATGTGTATTTGTAGGTTAGGTTAATTAAGTGGTTAATTGCTAATGTTCTTATGTCTGGTTAATGAAACATCAATGAACCCCATTTTTGTGAACCAATGGATAGGCTAAGATTAAAGTCTATGGATATGCTTTAGCTAATGGGGATTAGGTTAAGATATGGTTGTATCTCATGATTGGTAAGTGTATGGATCAATTATGAATAAAGGGAATGAGTGATAATGGACTCATTGTGGTTTAATGTATGATGTAACCCATGGAAAGATTTGATGAATTGGGTATTTTGAACCCATGATCCATTAGCCATTTAAAGGGTTAAGTATGGGGTTTTGTATGGGTTTAAAGGAATAAGGATTAGGGCAATAAAAGGACTAATTTTATAATCACATGATATGGTTGTTGGGTCATTAACGGACCTAAGTTATGGATCATTAATGGGTCTAAGTTATGGATCCATTATAAACCATAATGTATATGGAAGAGGGAATGAATTATCCATGGAAGGGTAATGGTAAAACCGTAAATATTGGCCAAAATGAGGAAAACCCACTAAGACATGATGTATGGGCTTAGAAACGGTTAAAACATGGACTAACTGTTAATATGTAATAAGATACCGGACATCGCAAACGGTGCACGGATCGGCGACCAGGTCTATCGGGCGGAACGAAAGAAAGAACGCTAGTCGGTATTTGGTAGGATTCCTACCTTTTTGTAAGCCATGGATTGAGTGATGGTTTCTTTGAATTAGTTTGGAAATTATATGGGTTGTTTTAAGATGGGTTTTGCATTGAGTATCATGTGATGGTTTCCTTTGATTTATTTTGATAATCATGGCATTGTTTTAAGATGGGTTTTATGACTATGAGTTACATATATTACATGGCATATGGCATCTACATCTCATGCATGGCATGGGATGGATATGACAGGGGAAGGATGAAATGAAACCGGAGTCCATGCTCAGTCGGGGCGACCGATAAATAAGCATGGGGATATTTCATATATGTATTATTATACCTTGATAAGGTTTTGCCATCAAGGGGGACCTTTGTAATTATGATACCTTGATGATGGTTTTCCATCAAGGGGGATATTGTATTTGTTGTTATACCTTGATGATGGTTCTTCCATCAAGGGGGATGCCTAGTGTGGATCGCATCTTGATGAGGCTTTTCCATCAAGAGGGTCATGGCACAATGATGGTATGGATTTTATTTGGAACACTATGTATGGTGGAAAAAAGGACATTGTACAATGATGATGAGATTGATGGGTGGGATTCATGACATAGAACACCCATTGCATGACATTGCCCAAAGTGCATGGTTTTATTATAATATTATCTGCATGTTGTTATTACTAATCCATGTGCTAGCCCTACTCGGAGTCCTACTGGGCGCGTGGTCTAACGCCCTACTTCTACCATAGCTGATGACGCAGGAAATGCCAGAGCAGAAGGACGAGGCGGGAGCCAAACTTAGGAGCTTGGGGAGGTAGACTGTTTGTTTTAATTAAGTTTATTTTGGGAAATGTGTATTTGTGTAGTTTAGCTTGTCGGACTGTATAATTACTTGCTATATTCTGGTTTTGTTTTGGATACGATGATGTTGAGATGTTTTATTAGTTAGATGAATGTAATCTTCCCTGCTATCTAAAATTGGTAGGTTAGCCTCTATTATCATTCCGCGTTTTATGTAACGTTCCGCAAGCTTACTTACACGTGTGAACTGTTCCTTGTGGACTTCGTTCCACGCACACGTAGGGTTGGCCAGTTAAGGGCCGGGCTCTAAAAGCTCGGACTTAACTCGCGTCGTAACGTCCGCGCTTTTGTCACTTTAAAAAAAAAAATATAGACTCTGATTTTCGGTAAAAAGGGGCGGGCGTTACATTAAGACTAAACCCTAAAATCTTAAACCCCTAAAATTCTAAACCCTAAACCCTAAAACCTAAAACCCTACCCTTAAACCTAAAACCCAAAAACCCAAAACCCTAAACCCAAAACCCTAAACTCTAAAACCCTAAAACCTTAAAACCCTCAACCCAAAACCCTAAACCCTAAACCCTAAATCCCAAACCCCTAAAACCCTAAAACCCTAAAACCTAAAACCATAAACATAAGCCCAAAACCCTAAACCCTAAACCCTAAACCCCTAAAACCCTAAAACCCTGAAACCCTAAAATCCTAATACACTAAACCCTAAACGATAAAATCCTACGCCCAAAAACCCTAAAATCCTAAAACCCTAAACCCTAAACCCTAGACCCTAAAATCTTAAACCCTAAAACCCTTAAACCCTAAGCCCTAAACCCTAAATCCTAAACCCAAAATCGTAAACCCTGATACCCTAAGACCTTAAACCGAAAATCCTAAACCCAAAAATCCTAAAACCCTAAACCCTAAACCCTAAAATCCTAAACCCTAAACCCTAAACCCTAATCTTTAAAACCTGACCCTAAACCATAAACCCTAAACCCTGAGCCATAAACCCAAAACCCTAAACCCTAAAACCCTAAAACCTAAACCCAAAAACAAAAACCCTAAAACCCTAAACCCTAAACCTTAAACCCAAAACCCTAAACCCTAAAAGACTAAACCCCTAAAACCTAAACCCTAAACCCCAAAAACCCTTAATCCTAAAATTCTAAAACCTTAAAGCCTAAAACCCTAAAACCTTAAACCCCTAAAACCCTAAATCCTTATACCCTAACACCCTAAAATCCTAAACCCAAAAACCCTACCGTACAACCTAAAACCCAAAAACCCTAAGACCCTAAACCCTAAACCCTAAACCCTAAACCACTAAACCCCTAAAACCTAAACCCTAAAACCCTAAACCCCTAAAACCCGTAATCCTAAAACTCTAAAACCCTAAAACCCTAAAGCCTAAACCCTAAACCTTAAACCCCTAAAATCCTAAACCCTACTAACACCCTAAAACCCTAAACCCAAAAACCTTACCGTAAAACATAAAATCCAAAAACCCCAAAACCCTGAACCTTAAATCCTAAATCGTAAACCCTCAACCCTAAACCCTAAACCCTAGACCCTAAACCCTCAACCCTAAACCCTAAACCGTAAACCCTAAGCCCTAAGCCCTCAACCCTAAACCCCTAAAACCCTAAACCCTAAACCCTAAACCCTAACCCTAAACCCTAAATCCTAAACCCTAAACCCTAAATCCTAAACCCGAAACCCAAAACCCATGATGGGCATAGGAAAATGACTATTTCACCCTTGCATTTGGATTAGTTAGCCCTTGTTTTGTGTGATTTGAGATATGTTTAATGAGATTTTGGATGTTTTACAGGATTTAGAGGGAAATGCAAAATATGAGAATTCAAAAGGTGAATTTTGCAATTTATGGGCATAAGTTGATATTTTTGGAATGTTGAAATTTTTAATAATTATTTTACCACAATTTTAGGGGTTTTATTTGTAAACTAGTTAATTCAAATCCATTTATAAGAGTTTGGATTAATTTAATACGTTTTTAGAATTGATTGTAAGTGGTAAAATTAATTATTAGATTTTCCATACTTTGAAAAGCCCAATTATTGAGCCCATTAGGAAAAGCCCATGAAAAAATCTACATGTGTGAAGACTATTTTCATCATCTCAATCTACATATGAGGAAATTCAAAATTTATAAGCCAATATAAGAGGACTTTCGAATTTGGAAAGTGGATTAAGGAAAAAGAAACAAAATAAGAAAGGGAGAAAAATAAGGAAGGTTTGACACATGTTTAGTATTTTAGTCATAAAGTTCCTCTCCGATGTCCGATTGCTTTGATTCTTTTTGTGTTGGAAAGACGACTTCAAGGGATACAACTTTGTAGTTTACGACTTTTCCTGATTCGAATGTTAACAAGGTCAAAACTGAGCTAAAAGATGATATATGTGTAAAAAATGGGATTTTGCACCCACTTTCCTTATACAAAATTTACTATTTTTTCCATCCCTTGCCTTCTTTAAGTCATTCAATGTTTAGCACAAATCATATCAGCCTTCATGTGTCAATTGCTTTATTTAAATCTTTAAATCCAATCCATTCATTCCACCTCCTTTCATCTATAAATACTAGCCCTCTCCCATTGAGAAAACTGAACTTGGGCATTTAAGAAAAGGTTGTGCAAAGGAGAGGAGAAGAAGAAGAGAAGGAGAAAGACTGTGGGATTTTCAATCCACATTGGGTTTTAAGGTTGGTGGATTTTGATTTCCATTGTATTTTTCTTATGTCTTTATTTCAAAATTTCATTGATTTGTAATTTTAATTCCATGTTTTAATTAATAAAATAAGGTGAGATAATTAGAATTATTGTTTTTCCAATTGTTCTTTCATGTGTAATGAAAATTTCAATTTTATTTCATTCTTTTCATGATATTATGTTGTTTATTTTTCTAAGAAATTCAAGGAAAGTGAAATTATTTTAGGATTGGTCGAACTTGATTTTTCCCGTCTAAGGCTCTTTTTAAGAATGAAATTATTTTAGATTCGGAATTACAAGTAGAAATTTTACCTAAGTCTAAGGTCGGAATTGAATTTTCTTAGTTAAATGGATTTCATAGATTTCATATTTAGCATTTTAATGAATTTGAGATTTGAATGCGTGTTAAATAATTTACGTGAGCTCCATGTTCTAAGCCGTTATTTTATTATTAAAATTTGGATGATAATGCCTCATTGATTCTTTGATCCAGTTTCATTGTAAATATGTATATAGGTAATTTAGTTGTTATTTTTATTTTCATTTTATTTGTTTATAAATTCAAAAACTTTTGAGAATTATGGAACTAGGTTGGTTAATTAAGTAATTGCATCTTAGTTTTGTTTTCTAAGTTAAGTTAAGATTATTTATATATTTTAGATCAAATCCACCATCTTAATTAAAATTAGATCACTTTAATTGTTAAATTATATTTTTGGATGCGGTTTCTAATTTTAGACCATGTTTTCTATTTTTAGAATGTTTCTAAATTAAAATTAGATTTCCAAGATTCGATAATTAATTCCATGTTTAAGATTTATTTCTATGATTTTCTCAATTACTTAACTTGCACAATTCAATGGTGTATTTTTCACAGATATATTTTCCTCAGTTCCGATAGGTTCGACTTCACACTCAATCGCTATACTATCTAATGATTCGTGCGCTTGCGAGTTATAAATTTAAAATTTGCACAACAACCCACAACCCTAAAACCCTAAAATCCGAAAACCTAAACCCTAAAACCCTAAACCCCTAAAACCCTAAACCCTAAAACTATAAACCCCAAACCCTAAACCATAAATCCTAAACCATAAGCCCTAAACTCTAAAACCCCAAAACCGTTAAACCCTAAACCCTAAACCCTAATCCTTAAAACCTAACCCTAAACCCTAAACCCTAAACCATAAACCTAAAACCCTAAATCCTAAAACCCTAAAACTTAAACCCTAAAACCCTAAATCCAACATGCCTACCCCAAAACCTAAAACCCAAAAACCCAAAAACCCAAAAACCCTAAAACCCTAAAATCGTAAAACCCTGAAACCCTAAAATCCTAAAACCCTAAACCCTAAACCCTAAACAACCATAAACCCTAAACGTAAACCATAAACCCAAAACGTAAACCATAAAACTTAAACCCTAAACCCTAAACCCCTAAAACCCTGAAACACTAAAATCCTAAACCCTAAAATCCTAAACCCTAAATCCTAAACCCTAAACCCTAAATCCTAAACCCCTAAAACCTAAACTCTGAAACCCTAAAACCCTAAAACCTAAACCCTATACCCTAAATCCTAAACCATCAACCCAAAACCCTAACCCCTAAAACCCTAAACCCCAACAACCTAAACCCTAAAACCCATAAAACCCTAAAACCTAAAACCTAAACCCTAAACCCAAAACTCTAAACCCTAAAACACTAAACCCCTAAAACCTAATCCCTAAAACCCTAAACCCCTAAAACCCTTAATCCTAAAACTCTAAAACCCTAAAACCCAAAAGCCTAAACCCTAAAACCTTAAACTCCTAAAACCCTAAGCCCTAATACCTTAACACCCTAAACCCTAACACCCTAAAACCGTAAACCCTAAACCCCTAAAATCCGAAAACACTAAAATCCAAAACCCTAAACCCGAAACCCTCATCCCAAAACCCTAAACCCTAAATCCTAAACCCTAAGCCCTCAACCCTCAACCCTAAATCCCTAAAACCCTAAAATTCTAAAACCTAAACCCTAAATCCTAAACCCTAAACCTGAAATCCTAAACAGTAAACCCAAAACCCAAAATCCTAAAACCCTAAAACCCTAAAACCTAAACCCTAAAACCCTAAAACCCTAAAACCATACACCCTTAACCCCACCCTAAACACTAAAACCCTAAAACCCAAAACCCAAAACCCTAAACCCTGTCACGCCCCGACCCGAAGGGTGGGCTCGGAACGCGACTGATTTTTTTTTTTGAAACTAAATTAACTCAAGCATTCTAACTGGGCCGGATCAACAGTTGGGCCCAGAGGTCACACATGATCCCAACATGTGGACTCAAATATATACCATAAGTCTACCCAACAATGACATAAAAATAACATATTACATGATCACATAATTCCAACATTGAATTATTATTTCAAAATCACATTAGAGTAACTACAGAAACGTAGTAGTTTTCAATACATACATTGATATAAACTAAGTACCACACCCGGTACTTTACAAAAACAAGAGGTTCCAATAACCAGAAAGCAAAGATAAGGATATTCCCCTCAGTGGGGATCCCAAAACACCGCCGCAGCTTATCCACCCTAAGCTTGAAATAGAGGGTTCTCCTCCTCGGGTTCATCTCCTGAAAGGTGAGTGGGATAAGCTAACTAGCCCAGTGAAGGAAATATAACAGTCCAGTTAAGTAAAAAATAGGTTAGCGCAATAATCAACAGTTGCAATATATTATTTCATGTTTGATAATAGATTCACAATATCAAGTAAAGTCTAATAATCATTTCCATCATTCCATTAGTTTTCCATTACTGCTATCATCCAACGTAATGCCTACCGATTACACTGAGACCATTGTATGAAGTCCCGACACGGTCAATTACAAGTACATCTCCGGCTCTCCCATAGCTGATACTGGCACCCTCAAGTCAGCAACTGCCGACACCCGTGGTCCAGTAGATGTAAACCATCTCTCATATGGCCGACATTGGTTCAATAGCCAAGGCACGTGGAAGCAGTATTACACATTCCATATGATCAACATCATAGCATATAAGCATCATTAGAACCTCTTACAGTAGTGCATAATATCCAGGCACATGAGTGGGTTCATCAATCTGAAACCACTCATTGCTCCATATCAAATAAATCTGTTTACATCAAGTTGTAAAGTTAAGTTCCTTCAGCGTAACTGTGTGGTTTCGCGGTCTCTGTTCAAACAAACAAACAAGTGCACAATCATTATAAGTCACATACGTAGCATCAATTACATACACACAAGTAGTATTTTAAGATTATACTTGTTTTCCCAAAAATATCCAAGGTACATGGAATTGAGTCTCCTACTTGGTTTCTATCCTTTTTAAATTACAATAATCCACTAGATAGTAAATAAAAAGGGTGCTCAGTCCAAAATTCATATTGTCTTCTGGGCATTGACCAGATTGGCTTATTGAGTTAGGTCTAGATTCTCGGGTCACTTCTCGGTTGTCTTCTGGATAGGACCAGATCTGACATGTTGAGTAAGGCCTCGAGCTCACTCAGTGCCCGACAAATATAGCGTCGGCCTGAAAGCGAGATCACTCAGTACCCGACCAATAGAGTCGGCTTGGAAGTGAATACAATAGTATATACACTATAGTAATAAGAGAAGAGGGTTAGTACATTTTTAGATTAACAATGGGGTACTAACATCACATGCAATCAATAACATCAAACAAGAACATTTTACACTTAAAAACTGGGTCCCTCGAAACATGCCTTGGAACCAGGTACTGTGGCTTCGGAACATCCGAACCACACCAAAACTAGTCACTGACCTTGGATCTTGGGTCTGACTTCGGATCATCCGAAGATCGGGTCTCGGATCATCCGAAGTCCATCCGAACCGAAAAATAGAGAAAAACATGTCTCGGTCGGTCTGTGCACTTCGGAACATCCGAAGTGAGGCTCTGAACGTCCGATTGGGGTTCGGTCCTTCCGAACTTTGCTCCGGTCCTTCGAACTCTGCTCCGGTCGTCCGAGTTGGTCAAGCTAGCCTCGGGCGTAATTGGGCTTCGGGTGAAGCTCGGAACGTCCGAGGGGTCCTCTCGGACCGTCTGAAGGGCTCGGACCATCCGAAGGTCGACTCTCGGACCGTCCGAGAGTTATCTTCCTCCACTGTCTACACCAGCAGACAGTGTCGATAGACACAGTGCAAAATACGAATCCTAAAACAGTTGGGTTTCCCAGATTCGGTTTCCACACCTAACCGGTCCGATGGACTCCTCTGGGAGTCCTCTTTCCATAGGGAAAGGTTTGGAGCTTTGAAGCTCAGTAAGCCACTGGATTTTATCACTGAAAGCTCACGGGTATAAGAAACCCATGGCTTTTCCTTAAACTTTGAAATGGTTTTTGTTGCTCAAAAATAAACCAAAATCAGTTTTACTTGATTCTAAACCACTTAAAATTGAAAGAGGAACACAGTGGTTACCTTCACTCGAGTTCCTAGTTTGAAAATCTGATTTTTGAAAATCTTCCCTTCTAAGTTACGGGTGACAGAAATAGGGAAAAGAAACAGAGGCTAAGGCAGAGGGTCGACTGGGTTTTCAAACAGCAGTTGAGAGTCTGAGGAAGATGATAGAAAATGTGGGAGTTAAACCAGTAAATTGAGGTCCATTATATAGGAAATCAGCCGGAAGAAGTGGCCGGTTGGCCACTACATGCCATTGCATGCAGCTGCTGCCGACGTCCGCTACAGTGTAACCACTGGTTCGGGCGTTGGTTGTAGATCAGACCCTCAAAACTACTAATTTTGCAAATAAGTCCCCTATTTTGGTAAAAATCTGATTTTTAACTAAAACCTTGATTTTAAAAACTCAAAATCTTAATCCAACCTTACAGATAAGTTGAGTTTTAAAAATCTTAATTACCATAAAACATTTTGGGATTTAAAACTCACTAAAAACCATTGATTTAAATAAAAACCATAATTTAACATCATTTACTTAATTAAACAAATGTTAAATAAAACAATTTAGAGACCTCATTTCGGGGTTTTGACGGGCGGTTTTAAATACCATTTTCTGAAAATAAAAAATTATTTTAAAATCAGAAATACAAATCCTTTATTAAGGAGAATAATATCATCCAGTAATAATCACATAAAAAAATAATTTATCAAATAACAAGAAGAAGCGGTAAATTACCAAAATGCCCCTCCAACTGGAAGAGTTGGATCACTGAGCTTTCGAGCTCAGATTGGGCCACACCTGGGCTTTTCTCAAAGGCCTAACCGCAATCTTCTAAATTAACCGGTTCAAAGAAGATTATTAAGTTAAACTACGCCTAATCTGGGTCAGCGTATTACAAACACTAAACCCTAAACCATAAGCCCTAAACCCTAAAACCCAAAAACCCTTAAACCCTAAACCCAAAACCCAAATCCTTAGAACCTAACCCTAAACCCTAAACCCAAAACCGAAACCCAAAACCCTAAATCCTAAAACCCTAAAACCTAAACACTAAAACCCTAAAACCCTAAATCCTAAAACCCTACCCTAAAACCTAAAACCCAAAAACGCTAAACCCTAAACCACTAAAACCCTAAAATCGTAAAACCCTAAAACCCTAAACTCCTAAAACCTAAAATGTAATGCCCGCCCCTTTTCACCGAAAACCAGAGTCTATTTTTTTTTTAAAGTGACAAAGGGCACGAACGTCACGACGTGAGTTAAGTTC
Source organism: Chimonanthus praecox (assembly GCA_022113865.1). Taxonomy (NCBI): domain Eukaryota; kingdom Viridiplantae; phylum Streptophyta; class Magnoliopsida; order Laurales; family Calycanthaceae; genus Chimonanthus; species Chimonanthus praecox. Next base: position 35,352,819 of record CM039087.1, read on the forward strand.
TGAGCTTCTAAAGCCCGGCCCTTAACTGGCCAACCCTACGCGTGCGCGGAACATAAGTCCACGAGTACGGTTCACGCGTAGAAAGTAAGCTCGCGGAACATAAAAATAACTGCGGATGATAATAGAACTATCCTACCAGTTCTTCAGATAGCAGGGAAGAAATACCCAATTAATTACGAAAATGCCATTATACTGTATTATCCAAAATAATACCTAAACATAGCAAACTACCTAAATTATTACATTTCCGACAAGCTAACTATACAAATACATCTTTTCCAAAATAAACGTAAAACAAAATAATTAATCCGCCTCCCCAAGCTCCTAAGCTTGGCTTCCGTCTCGCCCTTCCGTTCCGCCATCTCCTACATCGTCAGCTAGGGTAGAAATAGGGCGTTAGAACACGTCCCCAGTAGGACTCCGAGTAGGACTAGCACATGGATTAGTAATAACAGCATACAGATAATAACCCAATGAAAGCTGGTAAATTGTCATATAATGAAAGTATAACATGAATGCCGTGCCATGGGTATCTATGTTATGAATTTCACCCGTCATCTCTACCAATTTCACCCGTCATCTCTACCATCATGATGTTATATCCCTCTTGACGGAACCAAAATCTAGTCAAGATATATCACACTGTAAAATACCCCCTTGACGACAAACCCTTGTCAAGGTGTCCCCATGCCTGTTCTTGGTCGCCCCGATGGAGCATGGACTCCGGTTATCAAAATATCCCCATACCTGCTTTACGGTCGCCCCGACGGAGCATGGACTCCGGTTTGTTTATTTTTTTTCCGCCCATGCTATGCATGAGATGTAATGCATTATGTTATGTAATATTTATAACTCATAACCTTTAGATATCATACATAGCCTTAATTTATAATGCATATCCTTAATCATAGTTCATAGCCATTAAATAAAATCCATCTTAAACATAGCATCCATAATTATAAAAAAAAAACCCATCATAAGATAAATACCAAAATCAATAAAATATGACAAAAATACCATCACACATCCATGGCTTACAAATAGGTAGGAATCCTACCGATTACCGACTCACGTCCTTTTCCCGTATTCGTCCGACAATCCAGCTACCGACTCACGTACCTCTCGCGCTATCCGACACCTTATTAAATTACCACATTAGTCCATATTTTACTATTTCCAAGCCCATAGATCATATCTTTGTGGGTTTTCTTCAATTTAGCCAATAATTACCATTTTTGCCACTACCCCTTCACATGATTATGTACTCATTTATCTAGGTATGATTAAGTCCAAACTTGATCCACCACTTAGGTCCCTAAATCATCCACTTAATTTAATCAAATTTTCCATCATCTAGATACAAGCATGGACCCAACCTTAGCCCATACAATAACTTACAAAATGGGTCATGGGTTCGGCCACACACCATGGCCGAACCCATGATGTCTTGTTCCCCATTTTCCTTGGATCCTTTAGTACATTTTAGATCTACCACAAGTCCTCCCATGAGAGGTTTACATCATGCATTTAAATCACCATTTTAAGGTATCATTACATATTTTGGGTCCATCAAAACTACTAACATTTTCCCATTTATTTCTCCATAAATCACAACCATTAAATCCACCATTGTTCACCATAGGGTTCGGCCATACACCATGGCCGAACCCATGGTTCATGATTCATCACTCCTTACTCCAAAATATCTCCATTCACCAAAATATTAAATCCATTACTCTTCCCATTTTTTCCATGACTTTAACCATAAAAAACCCTAATTAACTTCACACACACAACAACCTAGGGTTCGGCCATACACCATGGCCGAACCCATGGTTCATAATTTATTCTCTTTTATGTCTTCCAATGCCATAAAATCCTTTTACATTTTCATCATAAAACCATTTTAAACATTACTCCTATGCATTCATTAAAACCCTAAATGCATTAATCAAAAACCTTCATTGCCTTCCATCCTTTAAACCCTAACCAATTTCATCAAACCCTAATCACCCACCATGGGGTTCGTCCATGCTACATGGCCGAACCCTATGGCCCATGATTCTTATTCCAACCACCCCATTCCATACTCAATTCCATAATTTATACAATGCACATACTACATTTATTTATTTCTTTTCCCTAACCCTAATTTTTTTCTCCATTAGAGTTTTACCCACTTTCCATTCCTTCCATTTGATGGATTTAAAATCCATAGCATAAAATTATCTATCCACCATTAAATTTCACAAAAAACAAGCCCTAAATCTTAAACCCTAAAATCCAAAATTTCTTGTTTAAAAAAATACTCACTATCCTACGTCTCCTCCGATTTCCACCGTTCCCGTCGATCTCCGTAGCCTCCTCTCTCCTTCCTCTTGATCTTTGATAGGTTAAGATCTTTGATCAAGGGTGGCGACTCCCAACCTTAAAATCGGCCATGTTAGGTTTGAATTTGAGAGATGAAAAGAGGAAAAGATGATGAGAGGAAGATGATGACCTTAATCTTAGAGTGAACTCCCTCCAAATTCCATTTTTTTTTTCTTCTCTCCTTGAGCTCCTTCTCTTTTTTTTTTTTCTCTCCTTCACTTGGACATGGGACGGCAATGGAGGAGTGGGAGGGATGGAGTTAGTGAAAATGAACATGAGAAAGAAAAAAAAATCAAACGTATCCCCATTTGATGACCTCATTTACACTTTACATTAATTTTTCACCAACCAAAGATATTTTAAGATATTTTAATCTCTTTATGGTGGTGGTTATCTAAACCACCACCAAGCCCAACGTGTCTTGCCTTTGAGGTGGGGTAGCTTGGTCTCCCATTTGACCAATTTAGCCACCAATTTAATAATTTAAGTATTTAATTAATTTGGTAATTAACTTAGGTTAATTCATTTTTATTTAACCTAATTCCCATTATTCCACCCATGGTTGACCAAGTCAACCATGGTGGCCGGCCCCACCAATCATTGGCCCACTCGCCACCTCACTTGATGAGGTGGAGGTGGGTCCCACTTGGCCACACCACCATTGTTTAATTCCAAATTACTTAGGGTGATTAAATTTCATTAAGCCCACTCTAAATGGATCACCATTGGGCCCATGGCCCAATTACATGTCCCACTAGCCCATTTACCTTAGAGCTTAACCATCTTGACCCATTGGGTCCCAAATGGGTATTTGACCCAATTTGACCATTCTTGACCCATTTAAATAAATTTAAATCCAAACCATAGTCTATTGGGCCACACTTGGGCCTTTATCCAATTTTGGCCTATTTACCATTTACTCCACAAATTTTCTAATTTCCATCATTAAAATAATTAATATTCACATTTATATTAATTCCCAAATTCTGAGACCTTACATAAAACTCTAAACCCTTAACCCTAAACACCCTTAAATCCTCAACCATAAACCCTAAACGTAACCCATAAAACTTAAACCCTAAACCCTAAACCCTTAACCCTAAACACCCTTAAATCTGCAACCATAAACCCTAAACGTAAACCATAAAACTTAAATCCTAAACCCTGAACCCCTAAAACCCTAAAACCCTGAAACACTAAAATCCTAAAACCCCTAAAGCCCTAAAACCCTGAAACACTAAAATCCTAAAACCCTAAAGCCCTAAACCCAAAACCCTAAACCCTAAACCCCTAAAACCCTAAAACCTAAACTCGAAAACCCTAAAACCTAAACACTAAATCCTAAACATAAACGCTCAACCCAAAACCCTAACCCCTAAATGTAAGGGCCCGGAATTTTTAAAATTAATATAAATGGGAATATTATTTAGTTTAAGGATGAAAATTGGAAAATTTATGGAATAAAGGTGTAAATGGGCCAAAATTTGGACAAAGGCCCAATTATGGCCCAATAGACCATGGAGTGGATTTTAAAATTATGTAAGTGGTTAATGATGGCCAATTGGGCCAAATACCCATTTGGGACCCAATGGGTCAAGATGGTTAAGCTCTAAGGTAAATGGGCTAGATGGAAATGTAATTGGGCCATGGGCCCAATGGTGATCCATTTAGAGTGAATTCAATGAATTTAAATCACCTAAGTTACTTGGAGTTAAATCAAGGTGTTGTGGCCAAGTGGGACCCACCTCCACCTCATCAAGTGAGGTGGCGTGTGGGCCAATGATTGGTGGGGCCGGCCACCATGATTGATTTGGTCAACCATGGGTGGAGTAATGGAGTTAGGTTAACTACAAATGGATTAACCTAAGGTAATTACCTAATTAATTAAATAATGAAATTATTTAAAGTGGTGGTTAAGAAGTGGTCAAAGTGGGGCCAAGAGGTGAAAACCCACCTCATCCCAAATTCAAAAATAAAACACGTTGGGGGCTTGGTGGTGGTTTAGATAATCACCACCATAAAGCAATTAAAAGATCTTTTAAATATCTTAGAGTTGGTGGGGTCTTTAATGTAAAGGAAAAAATGGGGATAAGTCTTGACTTCTTTCCCATTTTCTTATCCTCTCTTTATTTCTCTCTATTCTTCATACTCCATTGCCGTCCCACACTAGGAAGGAGAAAAGAAGAAGAAAATAAAGGAAAGAAAAGAGAGGAGCTCAAGGAGAGAAGAAAGAAATGGAAAATGGAGGGAGATCACTCTAAGATTGATGTTATCACCTCCCCTCTCATCACCCCTCCCTTTCCCTCTCTCAATTTTGAACCCTACCTTGGCCGATCCTAAGGTTAGGGGTTGCCACCATGGATCAAGCATCTTGACCTATCAAAGATCAAGAGGAAGGAGAGAGGAGGCTAAGGAGACCGACGGGAGCGGCGGAAATCGGAGGAGACGTCGGATTGTGAGTATTTTTTAAACAAGAAATTTTGGATTTAGGGTTTAAGAATTGGAATTTATTTTATATGAATGTAATGGTAGATAGATAATTTTATGCTATGGAGTTTAAACCCATCAAATGAGAGGGTGGAAGATAGAGAAAACCCTAAATGGGTGAATTAGGGTTAGGGTAAGAAAATGAATAAATGGGTTATGTGCATTATGTAAATTATGAAATTAAGCATGGAATGGGGTAATTGGAATAAAATTATGGGCCATAGGGTTCGGCCATGTAGTATGGCCGAACCCCATGGTGGGTGATTTGGTCTTTGATGTAATTGGTTAAGGTTTTAAGAATGGAAAGCAATGAGGGTGTTAAGTTAATGAATTGTAGTAAATGAGTGAATGTGGGAAATGTTTCGAAATGCTTTTTATGATGGAAATGTAAAGGGATTTTATGGCATTGGAGGGCATAGAAAGTGATGGATTATGAACCATGGGTTCGGCCATGGTGTATGGCCGAACCCTATGGTGATAATGGTGGATTTAATGGTTATGATTTATGGAGAAATAAATGGGAAAATGTTGGTAATTTTGATGGACCCAAAGTATGAAATGATACCCTAAAATGGTGATGTAATAGGGATCAATTGATGGGTTTAGAGGATGGAAAAGAGGGATTAATGTATGGATGAGTTTAGGGTTTTAAATGAGTAATGGTGTGGCCCCAAGAGACATAGAAAAATAGTGGAATATGAACCATGGGTTCGGCCATGGTGTATGGCCGAACCCTATGGTAATGTTTTACAAATTGTAAATGGGGTTAAAAGGATGGAAAATGGGGAAAGGATACCATGGGTTCGGCCATGGTGTATGGCCGAACCCATGGCCCAATTGTAACCCATTGTAGTGGGTTAAATTGGATGATGGATGGTGTTTGTGGCCTCCAAAGGGAATGAATGAGTGATGCACTCATTGAAGTTAAATGCATAAGGTAAACCCCATGGGAGGATTTGATGAATTAGGTATTTTGAATCCATGACCCAAATGGTGGATCATTTTTAGGTCTAAGGTTAATGTGTATGTATGTGATTAAGTAATGGGAATTGGATTAATTAGATGACAAGTTTTAATAGTTTGGCGGGTCATAAATGAACCTAAGTTAGGGATCTAAGTTTAAAAATCAATTTTGGACTTAATCATGCATGGATAAATGGGTGATTAACCACGGAAAATGAGGTAGTGGTAAAACCGTAATTAAATGCCAAATTCAAGAATTCTATGGAGATTGATCATGGAATGAGGGGATCTAATGTGATAACCTTATAAGTGGTTAATAAATCCTAGGGTGGCTGATTTTAGACATATGTACTTAAAAGTATATAATGGATTAGGTGGGACCCACAAAACCTAAATGGTGACCGGTTTTTCATAAGGGCTTATAAATGGTTGAAACATGGACTAATGATTAATGTGTAATAAGGTACTGGACATCGCAGGCGGTGCGCGATCAGAGACCGGGTTTATCGAACGGAAAATGTAAAAGGACGCAAGTCGGTATTGGGTAGGATTCCTACATTTTTGTAAGCCATGGATTGGGTGATATTTTTTTTAATTTATTTTGGAAAGCATGTGGTTGTCTTTAAGATGAGTTTTGGATTATGTATCTTGTGATGTTTTCCTTTAAATTATTTTGGAAATCATGTGAATGTCTTAAGATGGGTTTTGGATTAAATATTATGGGATGGTTTCCCTTTGATTTATTTGGTCATCAAGTAATTGTTTTAAGATGGGTTTTATTACTATTGAATTACATATATTACATGGCATATGGCATCTACATCTCATGCATGGCATGGGAGGGATATGACAGGGGAAGGATGAAATGAAACCGGAGTCCATACTCCGTCGGGGCGACCGATAAACAGCATGGGGACATTTCACATATGTATTATGATACCTTGATGATGCTTTTCCATCAAGGGGGATGTTGTATTTATTATTGTACCTTGATGATGGTTCTTCCATCAAGGGGGGATGCCTAGTGTGGATCGCATCTTGATGAGGTTTTTCCATCAAGAGGGTCATGGCACGATGATGGTATGGATTCTATTTGGAATATTATGGATGGTTGGAAAAAGGGACATTGTAGAGTTGAGGATGAGATTGATGGGTAGGATTCATGACATAAAACACCCATTGCATTACATTGTACCAAATGGCATAATTTTGAGATAATATCTTCTATATGCTTTGTTATTACTAATCCATGTGCTAGCCCTACTCGGAGTCCTACTGGGCGCGTGTTCTAACGCCCTACTTCTACCCTAGCTGATGACGCAGGAGGTGGCGAAACGGAAGGACGGGACGGGAGTCAAGCTTAGGAGCTTGGGAAGGCAGATTCATTATGTTGTTTAGGTTTATGTTGGAAAAATGTAATTTGAGTAGCTTAGCTTGTCGGAATGTAATAAATTAGATTACTGGCTATGTTTTGGGATTTTATTATGGACATTATGGTTTTGAGGTATTATAGAAATTTAAATGAATGTTATCTTCCTTGCTATCTCAAATCTGTAGGATAGTCTTTGTTGTTAATTCCGCACTGAGAAGTAATATTCCTTGAGCTTACATCTACGCGTGAACCATACTCGTGGACTTGGCTCCACGCACACGTAGGGTTGGCCAGTTAAGGGCCAGACTTTAGAAGCTTGGACTTAACTCGCGTCGTGACGTCCGCGCCCTTTGTCACTTTAAAAAAATAAAAAAAATTTAACTCTGATTTATGGTGAAAAAGGGCGGGCGTTACACTAAAACCTTAAACCCTTACAACCTAAACCTAAAACCCTAAACCCTAAAACTCTAAAACCCTAAAATTCTAATAATCCCAAAAACCTTCAACCCTTAAAACCTTAAACCCTAAAACCCTATAACTGTAAACCCAAAAACCCTACCCTAAGACCAAAAAAACCCTAAACCCTAACCCTAAGCCCTGAATCCTAAACCCTATACCCTAAACCCTCAACCCTAAACCCTCAACCGTCAACCCCAAACCCCTAAAACCCTAAAACCCTAAAGCCTAAAGCCTAAACCCTAACCCTAAAGTGTAAACCCTAAAACCTAAACCCTAAACCCAAAACACAAAACCGTAAAACCCTAAAACCCTAAACCCTAAATCCTTAAACCCAAAAATCCCAAAACCCTAAACTCTAAACCCTAAGCCCTCAATCCTAAACCCTAAACCCTAAATCCTAAACCCTAAACCCTAAAACCCTAAAACCCTAAATCCCTAAAACCCTTAAAACCCTAAAATCCTAAACCCTAAAACCTAAAACCCAAAACTTTAAACCCTAAACCCTAAGCCCTAAACCCTAAACACTAAACCCTAAACCCTAAACCCTAAATCCTAAACCCTAAACCCTAAACCCTAAAACCCTAAATCCTAAACCCTAAATCCTAAACCCTAAATCCTAAACCTGTAACGCCCGCCCCTTTTCACCGAAATCAGAGTCTATTTTTTTTTTTAAATAACAAGTGACAAAAGGCGCGGACGTCACGACGCGAGTTAATTCTGAGCTTCTAAAGCCCAGCCCTTAACTGGCCAACCCTACTTGTACGTGGAAACGAAGTCCACGAGAATAGTTCACACGTAGACGTAAGCTCGTGGAATATAACTGAATGCGGAACATTATAATAGAGACTAACCTACAAATTTTAGATAGCAGGGAAGTGACATTCATTTAATTACTAAAATACTTCAAAATCATAATTTTATCTCAAAATGATAATGTCCAAAGTAAAGACCAAACCATAGTTAGAAATCTACACTATTACAGTCCGATGAGCTACATTACACAAATTACATTTCCAAAATAAATCTTAATAAACTAAGTAGCACGCTTTCCCAAGCTCCTAGCTTGGCTCCCGTCTCGTCCTTCGTTTCCGCCATCTCCTGTGTCATCAGCTAGGGTAGAAGTAGGGCGTTGGACAACGCGCCCAGTAGGACTCCGAGTAGGGCTAACACATGGATTAGTGATAATAAAGCATATAAATAATATTATAACAAAAAACCATAAAATAAATGCTATGCCATGGGTGTCTGTGTTATGAATCCCACCCATCATCCTTACTATCATGCTGCCATATCCCCCTTGACGGAAAAAACCTCGTCAAGATATAAACAATCACACCTCATCTCCCTTAACGGCAAAACCTAGTCAAGATATAAACAATCACAAATCATCCCCCTTGACGGCAAAACCTCGTCAAGATATAAACAATCACAAATCACCCCCCTTGACGGCAAGGCCTCGTTAAGGTGTCCCCATGTTTGCTTCTCGGTCGCCCCGACGGAGCATGGACTCAGGTTTCTTTATTTTCATTCTTCCCATGTCATACCCCTCCCATGTCATGCATGAGATGTAGATGCCATATGCCATGTAATATATATGATAGCACAAACCATGGCATTTAAAGTCCCATCAATAAAACATATAATTTGATTATAAAAAATAGATCAAGTAAAGCATCAATATACATATCATAGCCTTAAAACCCATCTTAAAACAATCATATGCTTACCAAAATAAATCAAGGAAAAACTCATACATAACACATAATCCATGGCTTACAAAAAGGTAGGAATCCTACCGAATACCGACTGGCGTCCCTTCACGCTTCCATTCACGAATCCGGTCACCGATCGCGCACCGATTGCGATGTCCCGATACCTTATTATACATTACCAAATCAATCCATATTTTATCCATGATTAAGTCCCTAATGCATGCCTTAGTGGGGTTCGGTCGTACACCATGGCCGAACCTCACTATGTAGTTTTGTGGGTCCCGTTTTATCCATTAAACCTTTTAATCCCATGAGTCTTAAAAATCAGCCACCCTAGGCTTTATTAATCACATACTTAAGGTTACCATAATTGCACTTAAGTCCATGATCATTTCCCATGGAGTTCTTGAATTTGGCCATTATTTACGATTTTGCCACTACTCCTCCATGGTTACGTTCTCATTTCATTTCTCCATTCTTAGGCCCATAATTGATCCATAATCTTGGATCCATTAATGACTCACCAATCATAAGATACAACCATTAAAAATCAGCCACTATCTTAACCTAATTCCCATTAATTAAAGCATATTCATAGTCCTTAATCTTAGGCTATCCATTGGTTCACAAAATGGATCCATTGATGTCTCATTAACCATGACATAACAACACTAGAAATCAGCCATTTAATTAACCTAATCTCCATTCATTTAAACACATACATAACCCCATACTTAGCCCATTAAGTGGCTCATAAAAATGGGTCATGGGTTCGGCCATACATCATGGCTGAACCCATGATGTTAATTTCCTTATTTCTCTTGGATCTTTTCCCACATTTTTTATCCACATCTTAGATCCCTTAATGCCTTACCACTTCATGTCATAGGATCTTTAAAATCAGCCCCTTTAATTAACATTAGGCTCACTTTCTTGAGTCCATCAAAACTACCAACATTCCCCATTATTTTTCCCTATTTATATATCCATTAAAATTATGAATACATTATCATAGGGTTCATCATTCATTGGTGACATTTAAAACCATAAAACATTAACCTTCATCCATGGATTCCTTCATTTAAAAACCCTTTTCAAAATTACTATCATTCTTTCATTTAAAACTTTAAAAATCATTAACCACTTAACATAGCCTCCATTCTCTAACCCCATTAAAATTCTAACACCATCACCATAAGTTCATGGTCCCTCATTCATTCATGCCTTTTAAGGCCACAAAAATCATTCACATCTTCCATGAATTTCATCATAAAAACCCCTTTAAAAATTACCTACATTTAATCATTAAAACCTTAAATCATCCTCCATGGCTTCCATTCTTTATAAACCCTAATAAATCAATTAATCACCTACCATGGTTTTGACCTTAAAAACCCCATTCCAATTTACTTAATTACTCACCATGATTCCTTCCAAAAATTCCATACATCCATTGCTTAAATAATTTAATTACATAATGTCCTTAGTCCATTTATTTTTCTTAACCCTAATTTACCCATTAGGGTTTTGTCCATTTTTCATCCTTCCATGGGATGGATTTGAGATCCAAGGCCCATAATGTTTTGGCCACCACTAAATCTAAGAAATGGACCCCAAATCTTAAACCCTAAAAAAAAAATCCAATCTCTTGTTTAGAAATACTTACAATCCGTCGGCTCCTCCGACTTTCTTTGCTCCCTTCGGACTCCTTGGCCTCCTCTCTTCTTCTTCTCCTTTGTTGATCGGCTAGGATGCTTGATCAAGATGAAAAACCTCCAAGCTTGGGTTCGGCCATCATGGGGTGTGTTTGAGAGAGGGGGAGGAGGAGAAGAGGATGGTGAGGAAGAAGATACTATGGCTTGATCTTGGGGTGATGGCCAAGCTTGGCTTCTTTCTTCTCTTCTTCTCTTTTTCTTCCAAGCTTTTCTTCTTCTTTTCCCTTGGGTGTGGGACGCCAATGTGGGAGAGCAAAAGAGGAAGATAAGACATAAGAATGGGATTTGAAATATAAGATAAAAAAACAACACCTTTTGGTTTCTTAAACTTTACTCCACCATTAAGGCTTCCAACCACCAACATGGGATTTTTTCATGCTTTATGCTTTATGCTTTATGGTGGTGGTTGGAATAAACCACCACCAAGCCCAACGTCTTTGGTGTTTGAAATGAGGTGTTTTGGTATTCCAATTTTGACCCCTTTTGACCACCTTTTTTGGATAATTTAATTATTTAATTAATTAGATAATTAACTTAAGTTAAGTTATTACCACTTAACCTAATTCCATCTCTTTAAATTCCCTTCATGTATCCACCCATGGTTGACCAATTCAACCATGGTGGCCGGCCCCACCAATCCTTGGTCCACACGCCACCTCACTTGGTGAGGTGGAGGTGGGTCCCAATCGGCCATGTCACCTTAGTCAATTCATCACCAACGTAGGTGATTTAAATTTAATTACATCCATTTCTCTTATTGGATCACCATTGGGCCGATGGCCCAATTAAATTCACCTTTACCCATTTACCTTAGAGCTTACATTATCTTGACCCATTGGGTCCCAAATGGGTATTGGGCCCAATTTGACCATCCTTGGCCCAATTGTCCATCATTGACCATTTAAATGATTTTAAATCCAATCCATGGTCCATTGGGCCATACATGGGCCTTTGTCCATATTTTGATCCATTTACCATCTATTCCATCAAATTTTCAATTTCCACCATTAAAATAAATAATATCCACCTATATATTGATTTACAAATTCCGGGCCATTACCAAACCCTAACCCCTAAAACCCTAAACCCTAAAACCCTAAACCCTAAACCCTAAAACCCTAAAACCCTAAACCATAAACCCGAAACCATTAATCCTAAATCCTAAATCCTAAACCCTAAACCCTAAACCCTAAACCCTAAAACCCAAAAACCCTAAACACTAAACCCTAAACCATTAACCCTAAATCCTAAACCCTATACCCTAATTCCTAAACCCTAAACCCTCAACCCTAAACCCCTAAAACCCTAAAACCATAGAATCTAATACCCTAAACCCTAAACCCAAAACCCCAAACCCTAAAACCCTAAAGCCTAAACCCTAAAACCCTAAACCCCTAAAACCCTTAAAACCCTAAAATCCTAAACCCTAAAACTTAAAACCCAAAAACCCAAAAACCATAAACCCTAAGCTCTAAGCCCTAAATCCTAAACACTAAATCCTAAACCCTAAACCCTAAATCCTAAACCCTAAATCCTAAAGCCCTAAACCCTAAACCCTAAAACCCGATAACCCTAAAGCCCAAACCCTAAACCATTAACCCTAAATCCTAAACCCTATACCCTAAAACCTAAACCATAAACCCTCAACCCTAAACCCCTAAAATCCTAAAACCATAAACGCTAATACCCTAAACCCTAGCCCTACACCCTAAACCCTAAACCCAAAACCCTAAACCCTAAAACCCTAACCCCTAAAACCCTAAAACCCTAAACCCTTAAACCATAAAACCCTAATACCCTAAACCCTTAAAATCCTAAACCCTAAAACCCTAAAACCCTCAAACCCTAAACCCTAAAACCCTAAACCTTTAAACTCTAAAATCCTAAAGCCCTAAACCATAAAACATAAACCCTAAACCATAAACCCTAAAGCCTAAAACCTTAAACCCCTAAACCCTAAAACACTAAAACCCTAAACCCTAAACCCTAAACACTAGCCCCTAAACCCTAAACCCTAAACACAAAACCCTAAACCCTAAACTCCTGAAACCCTAAAACCTAAACTCTAAAACCCTAAAACCCTAGAACCCAAACCCCTAAACCCTAAAACCCTAAACCCTAAACCCTAAACCCAAAACCCTAAACCCAAAACCTAAACCCCAAAAACCCTAAACCACTACAACCTAAACCCTAAACCCCTAAAACCCTAAACCCTAAAACTTTAAAACACTAAAACACTAAAACACTAAAGCCTATACCCTAAAACCCCAAACCTTAAACCCTAAAACCTTGAAACCCTAAAACCGTAAACCCTAAAACCCTACCCTAAAACCAAAAACCCAAAAACCCTAAATCATAGACCCTAAACCCTAAACCCTATACCCTAAACCCTAAACCCTAAACCCAAAACCCTCAACCCAAAACCCCTAAAACCCTAAAGCCTAAACCCTAACCCTAAACCCAAAACCCCAAACCCTAAAACCCTAAAACCTAAACCCTAAAACCCTAAACCCCTAAAACCCTTAAAACCATAAAACCCTAAACCCAAAACCTAAAATCCAAAAACCCCAAAACCTAAACCCTAAACCCTAAACCCTAACCCCTAACCCCTAAACACTAAACCCTAAACCCTAAACCCTAAATCCCTTAAAACCTAAAACCCTCAAACCTATACCCTAAAATCCTAAACCCCTAAAACCCTTAAAACCCTAAAACCCTAAAGCCTAAACCCTGAAACCTTAAACCCCTAAAACCCTAAACGCTAAAACCCTAAAACCTTAAAACCCTAAAACCGTAAACCCTAAAACCCGACCCTAAAACCAAAAACCCAAAAACCCTAAACCCTATACCCTAAAACCCATCCCTAAAACCTTACCCTAAAACCTAAAACCCAAGGACCTAAAACCCTAAAACCCGAAACCCTAAAGCCTAAACCCTAACCCTAAACGCTAAACCCTAAACCCTAAAACCAAAAATCGTAAAACCCTAAAACCCTAATCCCTAAACCCTAAAACCCTAAGCCCTTAAACCCTAAAATCCTAAAGCCCTAAACCATAAAACCTAAACCCTAAACCCTATACCCTAAAGCCTAAAACCCTAAACCCCGAAACCCTAAAACTCTAAACCGTAAAACCGTAAAACCCTAACCCCTAAAACCCTACACTAAACCGTAAAAGCCTAAAAGCCTAAAACCTTAAACTCTAAACCCTAAACCCTAAGCCCTAAACCCAAAACCCTAAACCCAAAATCCTAAAACCCCAAACCCTAAACCATAGACCCTAACCCCTAAACCCTAAACCCTAAACACAAAACCCTAAACCCTAAACTCCTAAAACCCTAAAACCTAAACTCTAAAACCCTAAAACCCTAAAACCTAAACCCTAAAATCCTAAACCCTAAACCCTAAACCCTAAACCCAAAACCCAAACCCCTAAATCCCTACAACCTAAAACCTAAAACCCTAAACCCCTAAAGCCCTAAACCTTAAAACTCTAAAACCCTAAAACCTAAAATCTTAAACCCCTAAAACCCTAAACCCTAAAACCCTAAAATCCTAAAATCGTAAACCCTAAAACCCTACCATAAAACCAAAAACCCAAAATCCCTACAACCCCAAACCCTAAACCCTAAACCCTACCCTAAACCCTAACCCTAAGCCCTAAACCGTCAACCCTAGACCCCTAAAACCCTAAAGCCTAAAGCCTAAATCCTAATCCTAAACCCTAAACCCTAAAACCTAAACCCTAAACCCAAAACCCAAAACCCTAAAACCCTAAAACCTTAAAACCCTAAACCCCTAAAACCCTTAAACCCTAAAACCTTAAAACCCTAAACCCCTAAAACCCTTAAAACCCTCAAACCCTAAAACCCTAAATCCTAAAACCTAAATGTGATGCCCGTCCCTTTTCACTATGCTAAAAACCGAAAATCAGAGTCTAATTTTTTTTTTTTTTTAAATAAAGAGTGACAAAGAGCGCGGGGCGTCACGACGAGAGTTAAGTCCGAGCTTCCAAAGCCCGGCCCTTAACTGGCCCACCCTACGTGTGCGTGGAAACTAAGTCCACGAGAACGGTTCACACGTAGAAAGTAAGCTTGCGGAATATAAACTTAAAGCGGAGTTATAATAGAATCTATCCTACCAATTTTAGATAGCAAGGAAATTACATCACTTAATTAATAATAATACCTCAAAATTATAATGTCCAAATAAAAGTCCAAACCATAATAATAGTCTAAATTATTACAGTCCAATGAGCTAAGTTACTCAAATTACATTTCCAAAATAAACTTAAGTAAATAAACTACCTCGCTCCTCCAAGCTCCTACGCTTGGCTCCGGTCACGACCTTCATTTCCTCCATTTCCTGCGTCATCATTTACAGTGGAAGTAGGGGGTTAGACAACGCGCCCAGTAGGTACTCCGAGTAGGGTCAACACATGGATTAGTGATAACAAAAGACATAGATAAATAGTATAACAAAACCATGTAATCAATGCCATGCCATGGGTGTCATATGTCATGAGTCCCACCCATCATGCACATCATCATTATACAATGTCCCTCTTCAATCATACATAACGTCCCCCTTGATGGAAAACCCTCATCAAGGTATTACAATCTCATAGTACCCCCATGATGTGTAACACCTCGGGTTTTCAGTTTATTATTTATTTAATTTTAATTATGAATTTTAGAATTAAATCTTATATGGATAAGGAATTGGGCCATGACCCAATTAGGACCCAACCAATGTTGGAATTGGTTTTATTAAATGCAAATGGGTTGAATTAATTTAGTGATGAATTATGTCTAATTTTAAACAAAAGATATTATGGCCGAGTAGTGGATTTGAAATATCCAAGTAGATGTTAAAAAAATCAAATAACGATTATCTTGGCCAAATTTTAGATAGTGATTTACATATTATGCACATGAGAGATATGTGAGATTTTTAAATCCACAATGATATGCTAGATATTTAAAAAGGGATAAAATATCTATGAATTAAATTAAAAGATTATTTGGATTATGATTACGGTTGTGCACATAGTACTTGCTAATAAGAATTAAAGGAGGTCTTAATAATGCAAGGGAAAGTCGGATATGGCTAATTAAAGAGGGAAAGTCGGCCATGGTTAAATAAGGAAGGTTTGACATATGTCCAGTGTTTTTGTTATAACGTTTCACTCTGATATCCGATTGTTTTGATTATTTTTGCGTTGGAAAGACGATTTCAAGAGCTACAACTTTGTAGTTTACCACCTTTCCTGATTCGGAAGTTAACAAGGTTAAAACTGTGCTACAATATAGTATACGTGTAAAAAAAATGGGAAACACAAGAGGGCAAGATTCTATTAAGAACATTCTAATATGGGATTAAGGAGAGCTTAATAAAAGGAGAGATCCATAGGAGTGCACGATTTTTACAACCCCATTACCAAGTTATATTCCTCTCTCTCTCTCCCTCTCTCAAGTCCTCTCTTACACGGCAAGAGCAAGAGAAGAAAGGGCAGCAATTAGAAGGAGTTCTTGTTTGGAGAAAATCAAAGAGAAAGGAAGAGAAAGATTAGAAGAGCAAGGAAGAGGTTAGTATCTAAGTATTAATGTTATAATTTTATTTATGAAATCAAAAGAACCATAGGGTTCGGCCATGGTGGTTGGCCGAACCCCATGAAGAGAAAATTAGAGATGGGTAAATAGTTTTAAAAGAGAAGAAAGAACCATAGGGTTCGGCCATGGTGGTTGGCCGAACCCCATGAAGAGAAAATTAGAGATGGGTAAATGGTTTTAAAAGAGAAGAAAGAACCATAGGGTTCGGCCATAGTGCATGGCCGAACCCCATGGAAAGATTTGCTTAATTAATTGGTTTTAAAGATTGGAAACCATGGAGAGTGTTGATTTATTAATTGGGTTTATGTTCCTAGATCTTAAGTCATAGAAACCTTTGGTGATTATATGTTTTAAGATTCAAGAAAATCAATGAAAGAATATAGAATATGGGTCGGCCATGGCTATTTTATGGCTAATGGAGTGGATCTAAAATAATAAAATGGAGGAGTGAGGTTCGGCCATGGTGTATGGCCGAACCCCACCAAACATTATATAGATTGATGATTAATTTTGGATTAGATCTAAACCAAGGGCCAAGATCATGAACCATAGGGTTCGGCCATGGTGCTTGGCCGAACCCCATGGGTTAAAATTGGAAAGTAAATGTAAAAGATGAACCTAGATCTAAAAGGGTGAGGTTCGGCCATAGTGCATGGCCGAACCCCACTAAAGTTATTTTTGGAAACCTTATTATGGAAAGTATTGGTAAATTTGGGAAGCAATCCACATATGGAAGGAGTGATTAATTATGGAAAAACAATCTAATTTTGGAAGGTGTTTCCAAATATGGAAAGGAGGTTACTTATTAAGGAAAGTTTCCATTCTTGGAAGTGGATATTAAAATTAGAAAGTATCTACTTAAAGACCATAAAAGTTATTTATGGAAACCATACCAAAAATGGAAGGTAAGGCTTGATTATGGAACTTAATTTAAATGAAGGGATTGGTTGCCATGAGTGAGGTTCGGCCATAGTTATGGCCGAACCCCACTAGGATTAGTTTTTGGAAACCTTGTGAATTTTGGAATAAGATATTCAATCATAGAAAGGTTGTTGTTTAATTAAGAAACCTTCTAAATGTGAACCTTAGGTTAAAAATGGAAGGCAGAGTTATTTTTAGAAAACTTTCTGTAATGGCCCGGAAATTGTAAATCAATATATAGGTGGATATTATTTATTTTAATGGTGAAAATTTGGAAATTTGATGGAATAAATGGTGAATGGATCAAAATATGGACAAAGGCCCAAGTATGGCCCAATGGACCGTGAATTGGATTTAAATTCATTTAAAGGGTCAATGATGGTCAATTGGGCCAAGGATGGTCAAATTGGGCCCAGGATGGTCAAATTGGGCCCAATACCCATTTGGGACCCAATGGATCAAAATGATGTAAGCTCTAAGGTAAATGGATAGGAGGTGAATGTAATTGGCCATTGGCCCAATGGTGATCCAACTAGTTGGAATGGAATTAGTTAAATTTAAATCACCTAAGTTGGTGATGGAATTGATTAAGGTGACATGGCCGAGTGGGACCCACCTCCACCTCACCAAGTGAGGTGGCGTGTGGACCAAGGATTGGTGGGGCCGGCCACCATGGTTGAATTGGTCAACCATGGGTGGAATAATGGGATTAGGTTAAGTAGGAAATAATTAACCTAAGTTAATTATCTAGTTAATTAATTAAATAAACTAAACAAATGGTGGTCAAAGGGGTCAAAAGGTGGAAGACCAAAACACCTCATTCCAAGCTCAAAAGAAAAAACGTTGGCTTGGTGGTGGTTATCCCAACCACCACCATAAATCATGAAAAATATCTTATGTATGGTAGGTGGAGGAATTAATTACTCAACCAAATGAGATAAGTCTTATCTCCTTTCCCCATCTCTTATTTCATTCTCATTTTACTCTTCCCATCTTTCACTCTCCCATTGCCGTCCCACACCCAAGGGAGAAGAAGAAGAAAGCTAAGGAGAAAGGAAGAGAAGAAGAGAAGAAGAGAAGAAAGAAGTGCAATTTTTGGGCCATCATCCCAAGATCAAGCCATACTATCTTCTTCCTCACCATCCTCTTCTCCTCCTCTCCCTCTCTCAAGCACATCCATGATGGCCGAACCCAAGCTTGGAGGTTTTTATCATTGATCAAGCATCTTGGCCGACCAAAGATCAAGAAAAAGGAGAAAGGAGGCTAAGGAAATCAAGAGGAGAAAGAAAAGCCGGAGGAGACGTCGGATTGTAAGTAGTTCCTAAACAAGATATTTGAATTTTTAGGGTTTAAAATTTGGGATCCATTCTTATTAGATTTGATGGTGGCCAAATGATCATATGCCTTGGATCTCAAATCCATCCAATGGAAGGATGGAAAGTGGACAAAACCCTAATGGGTAAATTAGGGTTAAGAAAAAAAAAATGGATTAAGGATAGTATGTAATTAAGTTAATTAAGCATAGATATGTGTGGATTTTGAAGGGATAAATGGACCATAGGGTTCGGCCATACTATATGGCCGAACCCCATGGTAGATGATTGATTTAATTATTAGGGTTTATAAGAATGGAAGACAATGAGGGTGGTTAATGACTTTAGGGTTTTAAATGATTAAAGGTGGGTAATTTTAAAGGGGTTTTTTAAATGAGGAAAAACCATGGAGAGGTTTTACTGATGGAATGATTTTGAACCCCAGGATGATAGGGGTAAAATATGGAAGAATGGTGGGGAAGATTGGTAATGTTTATGAACTCCAAATGATGAACCTAATGTTGAAAAAAAAAGGGAATTATGGCTAAGATTGATGGACCCTAAATGTATCAAATAATGATTAAAGAATGATGAATTAAATGTGTGGTTTAGATTCTCTCAATGGAGGGACTTGTGATGGAGTCAAATGATGTAAATGGATCCAAGAAAAATGGAGAAAGAGACATCATGGGTTCGGCCATGGTGTATGGCCGAACCCATGACCCAATTGTAGATCATTTTTTGGTCTAAGATTAAGGTGTATGTATATGCTTAAATTAATGGAATTAGGTTAATTAGATGGTTGAGGTAAGTGGTCTTGTGATATGGTTGATGGATCAATTATGGACTCAAGATGTGGCTAAGAATGATGATTCAATTATAAGTCATTTTTATGGGCTAAGAAAGGGTTTATGTATGTGGTTAATTAATGTAGATTAAGTTAAGAAAAAGGGTTGTTTTAATGATATTATGGCATGATTAAATGGGTCACTAATGGACTTGAGTGTATGGATCAATTTTGAATAAAGGTGTACATGGTTAAGTGAATGATTAACCATGGAAAAAGAGATAGTGGCAAAACCGTAAATAATAGCCAAATTCAAGAACTCTATGAGAAATGATCATGGACTTAAGTGCAATTATGGTAACCTTAAGTATGTGATTAATAAAGCCTAGGGTGGCTAATTTTTAAGACTTAAGGGATTAAAAGGTTTAATAGATTAAATGGGACCCACAAAACCTAGTTAGTGAGGTTCGGCCAAGGTGTATGGCCGAACCCCGCTAAGGTGTGATTAATGGACTTAAAATGTTAAAAACATGGACTAATTATTAATGTATAATAAGGTACTGGACATCGCAAACGGTGTGCGTTCGGCGATCGGGTCTATCGGACGGAAACAAAAGAAAGGACGTTAGTCGGTATTTGGTAGGATTCCTACCTTTTTGTAAGCCATGGATTATGTGTTATGTATGGGTTTTTCCTTGATTTATTTTGGTAATCATGTGCTTGTTTTAAGATGGGTTTTGGATTAAATATTATGTGATGGTTTTCCTTTGATTTATTTTGGTAGTCATGTGATTGTTTTAAGATGGATTTTATGACTATGATGTACACATATTACATGGCCTATGGCATCTACATCTCATGCATTACATGGGAGGGATATGGCATGGGAAGGATGAAAATAAAGAAACCGGAGTCCATGCTCCGTCGGGGCGACAGAGAAGCAAGCATGGGGATATCTTGATGTGTTTCATCCATCAAGAGGGGTATTATGAGATATAACCGGAGTCCATGCTCCGTCGGGGCGACCGAGAAACAAGCATGGGGATACCTTGATGAGGCTTTTCCATCAAGGGGGACTTTATGTATGATGGTAATGATGATGGGTGGGACTCATGACATAAGACACCCATGACATAGCATTGATTTCATGGTGTTTGTTATCTTATTAGCTATTATGCTTTGTTAGCACTAATCCATTTGTTAGCCCTACTCGGAGTCCTACTGGACGCGTTGTCTAACGCCCTACTTTTACCTTAGCTGATGATACAGGAGATGGCAGAAGCGCAGGACGAGACGGAAGCCAAGCTTAGGAGCTTGGGCAGCGAGCTGCTTAGTTTAATTAGTTTATTTTGGAAAATTGCAATTTGAGTAGCTTAGCTTGTCGGAATGTAATAATTTAAATTACTTGCTATGCTTTGGATTTATTTTGGACATTGTCATTTTGAGATAATTTAGAAATTTAAATGATGTAATCTTCCATGCTATCTAAAAATTGGTAGGTTAGGCTCTATTATATTTCCGCACTTAATTTAGTTTCCGCAAGCTTACTTTCTACGTGTGAACCATTCTCCGTGGACTTCATTCCACGCACACATAGGGTTGGCCAGTTAAGGGCCGCGCTTTAGAAGCTCGGACTTAACTCGCGTCATGACGTCCTCGCCCTTTGTCACTCTTTAATTTTCAAAAAAAAAAAAAATAGACTGATTTTAGTGTGAAAAGGGACAGGTGTTATACTTTCCATTTATGGAAGGAGGTTTATATTTTTGGTAAGTTAAATAGGGAAAGCTTCTAATGATAGTAGGAGAGATTAATAAAGGGAAGTTCTATTCTTGGAAGGTGAAATCTAAATTTGGAGACCTTCCAATTATAGAAAGGTGGAGATTAATTGGAAATTATACACCATAGGGTTCGGCCATGGTGTATGGCCGAACCCCATGTTCTAAATTAAGGGATTAAAGGTGTCTTTAAATTATGGTTTAAGGGCTGATTTATGAATCAGATTATGAACCTACATTATGAGTTAGGTTATGTTAGTTTTAAAATAAATAGAGGATACAATGTATGATATGAATTAATGGAGAAAGGAATGGCAAAAAAATGTAATTAAAATACCAAAGTAAGAGAACCATCGGTTCGGCCATGATGTATGGCCGAACCCCATGTGTTATGTTTGATGAACTTATTTGATTAGGGAAGTCTTTTTTAAGGTCTAATTATGGAAGATTTAAAGGAAGAAGGAAACCAATGACAATTTGATAAATATGAGAGAATGTTGGACATAGGGTTCGGCCATGGTGTATGGCCGAACCCCATGAGTTATTTTATGGTATTATGTACTTTGGAAGCATGAATGGATAACTTGGAACTAAGCAAAGAAACGGGACTATGGTTACCAACAGTGGCATTTTTGTAAATATGTATGAAAAATAGTAAACCATGGGTTCGGCCATGGTGTATGGCCGAACCCCATGGGGTTTTGTTATGGACTTAGAACCTTGTAATTAGGTGAGACTGGGTGTTGACTTATCATTATATTATAAGGTAACGGGATCTCGCAAGTGGTGCGCGATCGGTGATCGAATCTCAGACGGAAACGTAAGGACTTGTGAACGGTCTTATGTAGGATTCCACCTCTTTGAAACCATGGCTTATGTACTTTGTTTTTATATTATGTTTGATGAAAATATGTTTTCAAGGATATGTTTTATTATATTGAATTTCGAATGCTATGTTTAATTGTTTAAAATAGCATGGGCCAATTATGTTTCAAAGGATGATTTTACATTGTAAGTTTATTTATATAAAGAGCATGTGTTGGATGTGTTTTCAAATGATGATTTTCATTGCTATGTTATGTTATAAAATAGCATGTGTTTCATTGGCATCATGCATGGCATGTAACGCCCGCCCCTTTTCACTAAAATCAGATATATATATATTTTTTTTTTTTTGAAACGAAAGTGACAAAGGGCGCGGGACGTCACGACACGAGTTAAGTCCGAGCTTCTAAAGCTCGACCCTTAACTGGCCAACCCTACGTGTGCGTGGAACTAAGTCCACGAAGAACGGTTCACACGTAGAAGTAAGCTTGCGGAAAATAAACATTAAAATGGGGGTTATAATAGAATCTATCCTACCAATTTTAGATAGCAGGGAAGATACACCATTAATTACTAAAATACCTCAAATTATCACAAACAAAGGTAAAGTCCAAACCATAGTAAGAAATCTAAAATTATTACATGCCGACAAGCTAAGCTACTTAAATTACATTTCCAAAATAAAACTTAAATAAACTAAGTAGCCGCTTTCCCAAGCTCCTAAGCTTGGCTCCCATCGCATCCACCATTTTCGCCGTCTCCTGCGTCATCAGCTAGGGTAGAAGTAGAGCGTTAGACAACGCACTCAGTAGGACTCCAAGTAGGGCTAACACATGGATTAGTGATAACAAGCACATAGAAAATAATAATATAATCAAAACCATAACAATGAATGCTATGCCATGGGTGTCTATGTCATGAGTCCCACCCCTCATCCATACCATCATGATATCCCCATGTTTGCTTCTCGGTCGCCCCGACGGAGCATGGACTCCGGTTATAGCATATCAAGCTATCCCCATGTTTGATTCTCGGTCGTGTTTGCTTCTCGGTCGCCCCGACGGAGCATGGACTCCGGTTCCTTTATTTTCCCGCCCATGCCATGCATGAGATGTAAGTGCATTATGCTATGTAATATACATAACTCATATCCTTAATATATAATTCATAGCATTAAAATATAATCCATAGCCAAATCACATAATTCATATCCTTAAAATATAATTCATAATCTTAACATATAATCCATATCATTAAAATCCATCATAAACATATCATAGGATTACTAAAATAATTCAATAAACATCCATACCCACATAGTCCATGGTTTACAACAAGGTTGGAATCCTACCAATTACCGACTAGCGTCTTTTTACGTTTCCGTTCCCGAATCCGATCGCCGATCGCGCACCGATTGTGATGTCAGATACCTTAGTACATATGAATAATTAGTCCACGTTTTAACCATTTCTAAGCCTATACATCATATCTTAGTGAGGTTCGGCCATACCCCATGACCGAACCTTATTATCTAGGTCTTGTGGGTCCCATTTAGTCCATCAACCTTTTTTAATCACATAAGATCATTTTTGAACATACGTAAGTCCATGGTCATCCTCCCATGGGTTCTTCATTTTGGCCAATATTTACCATTTTTGCCACTATTCCTTTACATGATTAATTACTCGTTTATCCATGCACACTTAAGTCCAAAATTGATCCATAACCTAGATCAATTAGTGACCCATCAACCATATCATAGAATTTATTAAAATCAGCCACTTAATTGACTTAATCCCCATTCATTTAATCATCTACATAGACCCTAATCTTGGCCCATAAAATGGCTCTCATATGAGTCATGGGTTCGGCCATACACCATGGCCGAACCCACGATGTCTTTTCCTTATCTTTCCTTGGACCTATTTACATTATTTAGATCCAAAATGAACCCTCCCATGAGGGATTTTACATCATGCCTTTAAATCATCACTTTGATCATTATTTGGTACATTTTTTAGTCCATTAATGACTCCATTAATCATACCACATTCCCCATTCTTTTCATGGTTTCAAACATACTTAAACCATAAAATTTCCCCATGGAGTTCTGCCATGCAATATGGTTGAACCCATGGTCCATGCTTTCCCATTAATTCCATCCCTTTAAAGCATTATTTACTCTACTTAAAGTCCATTTAAAAATTGTAACGACCCGACCCGATTTTTCGGGATTTTAGGGTCTCAGTAGCAGTGGGGATGGGATGGATCCCGTTATAGGCCTTGTGTCGCCCAATCCCGAGCTCGGAAGCTCGAAGGACATTTTAGTCATTTAAATTATTTAATACCTTGTCATACCAAAATAATTGTAAATCACACACTTTTCCTCACTCAAGGTTTAACATCTAATTTTTTCCCTTGGATTTTGAAACGTTGTTTTTGAAAAAAAATCTAATTTTATGTTAAATAAAAAATAAAAATAAAAAAAATAAAAAAATAAATAAAAGAAACCCTAAACCCTAAAACCCTCCCCTTATAAATCCTTCTTCTCTTCGCCGCGCACTGTAGCACGCAGCTACAGTGCCGCGGCACCTTTGCCGCCGTCCCCTTGCTGCCGCCCCCTCTTTCATTTTCCTTCTTCCTCTCCCGTCTCCGGCCCGTTTCTCCCTTCGCTCAGACAACCGGCATCTCGGAGTCGCCGTCACCGCCCCGGCCGAACAAGCAATCTTCTTCTTCTCCTCTTCCACCTTCCCTTTCCCGTCGGTTCTCCCCCTTCCCCAAATCTTACCTCGGTTTTCATCGATTTTTCTTGTTTTTCCCTTCATTTCTCTCCGATTTCCTCGGATTTTCCCGATTTTCTGATGGATTTCTCAATCCCCTCGGTTTTTCCCTCTTCCCTCTTTTTCCTTTCCTTCCTGCATTTTCTTCCTCTTTCTTCTTCCCCCTTCGGCTGAGCAGCCGAGTCAACTCAGCTGAGCAGCCGAGTTGGCTCAACTGGGCATCCGAGTTGACTCAGCTGAGTCCAAGTGTGGACCCCGCTGGGCCGGGCCCAGCTCGGTTCGCCACTGATCCTTCTTGGCCCAGCTCGGCCCAGTCCAGTTTTGGGTTCGGCCCAGTTTCAGGCCCGGCCCAGTTTCAGTACGAGCTTAGTTTAGCCTGTTTTATCTCCTTTACTCATTCTGTGCTCTTGTTTCTTCAGATCGAGCCCCCTTCAAACCAACGGAACCGTGTTCTCACGATTGTTTTTTCAAACGCACACCGGTGAGGGAACTGTCACACTTTTAACATACGCATTTCTGCATTTGTTTATCTTCGAATCATGCGGATGCAGAATGCGCAGAATGGGACCCCTTATATCTGGTTTTGCCACTCGGCAAGGGAACCGTTCAGACAAGTATGTGGCGAGGGGACCACTCTGTGTATTCGCGTCCGGTAATGATGAAAGAATAATAGATGGGCTTGATGTTGTACCAGTTGTGCATGATTAAGTAATTGGATGTGATTGATTGATAACATGGTGAAATGTCAACATGCTAGTATGTGGTAGACTGTGATATACATGATTGACTGGGATTTGATACTGCTTTATTGAGAACATGTTTATTGTTAATTGTACCTGCACGTGTCTATTGTTAATTGTACATGCAATTGTTGGATGCGTAGAATGTCGGAGGGACTTGGACGTTAAGTAACATTAGGGTTATGTGGGGCCATGCGGCGACGCGTGATGGGATGTGTACTGCCTTGTGATTGGATGTGCGTAGTAGTGCCCCTAACTTGAATAAAATGGTCGGTCTGTCTTGTGGCCACCAGATACACCTTTGAGGGAGGTGTAACCTGACTTGGGGAACAAGGTGCCTGGAAGTCCCCAATAGGGATCCTTTGGGGAAGTAGTCGTGTCAATCCTAGATAGGCCATCAGGCTGAATGTTGGTTCACCCAAGGTAACCTTAGAGGCCTCTTGTAGTTCCGATACCCGAATGTGGGACGGATGAGATGATCCCTGTGTGACCGAGTAGGCTAAGGAGGTGCTCGCCTAGGTCGAGGGATGAAGCGGTGAGGGGCAACTCCCGCTGGCATGGGTTGTGATCCCTGTGTGACCGAGTAGGCTGAGGAGGTGCTCGCCTAGGTCGAGGGATGAAGCGGTGAGGGGCAGCTCCCGCTGGCATGGGTTGTGATCCCTGTGTGACCGAGTAGGCTGAGGAGGTGCTCGCCTAGGTCGAGAGGTGAAGCGGTGAGGGGCAGCTCCCGCTGGCATGGGTTGTGCTCCCTGTGGACCGAGTAGGCTGAGGAGGTGCTCGCCTAGGTCGAGGGATGAAGCGGTGAGGGGCAGCTCTTGCTGGCATGGGTTGTGATCCCTGTGTGACCGAGTAGGCTGAGGAGGTGCTCGCCTAGGTGGAGGGACGGAGCGGTGAGGGACAGCTCCCGCCGGTATAGTTTGTGATCCTTAGATGACCGAATAGGCTGAGGATGTGTTCGCCCGCTCATTGGTTAAGGGATTGAGGTTGTCTACGTAAGGTGGTTGTGGGCCATGTTGAGTACCTACCGGATGGCCCGTATGGTGGGTCGAGTGCGTGTTGTGTGGGAACCATGTACGTGTGATATATGTTGTGTGATTATATGCATGTGTTCCCTTACTGAGTATGAAATACTCACCCCCTTGCCTTTCAGGTGGCTCGATGGATGCGGGATCCAGCGGGTCCCAAGACCAGGCTTAGGCGATGATGCTTTCGGATTGCTTAGTTACTTTCCCTTTTTATTATTTAGAAAGAACCTTGTGTTTATTTTGGATATTGTTTATCGTTGTGGATAACTGTACTAGTCACCTATTGCACTGTTGTGTTAACTGAACTTATGGTATCTCTTTTCTCTTATGGTGATTGATGTTTAGTCAAAAAAAAAAATATGCCGGTAATTTGGAATGTGTGATATTTCTGTTTGGTATCGGTAGTAACACGCCCGTTTCGGGATGGGGTGTTACAAAAACTATGAATCATCTCCATCCATTTCCATATTTCACACCCATTACAATTATTAAACATCACCATAGGGTTCGGCCATACACCATGGCCGAACCCATGGTTCATGGTCCATTATCCTTTATGCTTCTTGAGGCCATAAAACTATTTACATTTCTCACAAATTTCATCATTTAAAAATTACTACATTTACTCATTAAAAAAAAATCCTAACAATTATAAATCATCCTTCCATGATCTTCTCATTTAAAACCCCTTTACAAAATCACTAACATTTAATCATTCAACATCTTTAAAATCATTAATCATATTCCATGATTTCCATTCTTCAAAATCATACTTCCATGCTTAATTAAATCTAAATACATAGTGTCATTAATATCCATTTACTTTCTTAATTTATCTCTCCCATTTTATCCATTTCTTACTTCATCTTTGGATGAATCTTAGATCCAAGGCCCATGATATTTTTGCCCACCATCCAATCCAAGAAAAATGGATTTCATGATCTCCTTTTAAATCTTTAAAAAATGTAACCTCTTGTTTAAGAAATACTTACAATCCGGTCGGCTCCTCCAACTTTCTTTTCTCCCTTCGGACTCCTTGGCCTCCTTTCTTCTTCTTCTCCTTTGTTGATCGGCTAGGATGCTTGATCAAGATGAAGAACCTCCAAGCTTGGGTTCGGCCATCATGGGTTAGATTTGAGAGAGAGAGGGAGGATGGAGATGAAAGAGATGTCTCAAGGTTAGACTCTGATTTTCGGTGAAAAGGGGCGGGTGTTACATTGCCATCAAGGGGGACATTATGTATGGTTGAAAAAGGGACATTGTACAATGATGGTATGGATGATGGGTGGGACACATGACATAAAACACCCACGGCATGGCATCAATTTTATGGTTTTCATTATATTATACCTATGTGCTTGGTATCACTAATCCATGTGTTAGCCCTACTAGGACTCCTACAGGGCGCGTTGTCTAACGCCCTACTTCTACCCTAGCTGATGACACAGGAGATGGCGGACACGAAGGACGAGATGGAGGCCAAGCTTAGGAGTTTGGGAAGGCGGACTACTTAGTTTATTTAAGATTTATTTTGGAAATGTAATTTGTGTAATGTAGCTCGTCGGACTGTAATAATGTAGATTTCTTACTATGGTTTGGTCTTTACTTTGGACATTATCATTTTGAGACATAATTATGAATTTAGGGGTATTTTAGTAATTTAAATGATGTATCTTCCCTACTATCTAAAAATTGGTAGGATAGTCTCTATTATAATTCTGCATTTTAGTTTAATATTCCTCGAGCTTACTTCCACGTGTGAACCGTACTTGTGGACTTAGTTCCACGTACACGTAGGGTTGCCAGTTAAGGGCCGGGCTTTAGAAGCTTGGACTTAAGTCGCGTCGTGACGTCTCGCGCCCTTTGTCACTTTTATTTCAAAAAAAAGGAAAATAGACTCTGATTTCGGTGAAAAGGGGCGAGCGTTACACTAAACCCCTAAAACCGCCAACCCTCAAACCTAAACCCTAAACTTTAAACCGTAGACCCTAAAACCCTTAACCCTAAACCCTAAAACCCTAAAACTCTAAAACCTGAACCCAAAAACCCTAAACCCTCTAACCTAAGACCCTAAAACCCTAAACCCTAAACCCTAAACCATAAAACCCTAAACCCTAAACCCTAAAACCCTAAAACCGGCAACCCTCAAACCTTAACCTTAAACCCTAAACCGCAGACCCTAAAACCCCTAACCCTAAACCCAAAAGCCCTAAAACCCTAAGACCCTAAAACATAAAACCCTAAAACCATAAACCACAAAACCCTAAATCCCAAAACCCTAAAACCCTAAACCCTAAAACACTAAACCCCTAAAACCCTAAACCCTAAACCCAATGACCCTAAAACCCTCAACCCCTAAACCCTTAACCCTAAACCATAACCCTAAATCCTAGGGCCTAACCCTAAAACCCTAACACCTAAAGCCCTAAAACCCTAAACCCTAAATCCTAAACCCTAAACCCCTATAACCCTAAAACCGCCAACCCTTAAACCTACATCCTAAACCCTAAACCCTAAAACTCTAAACCCTAAACCCTGACCATAAACCCTAAACCCTAAACCCTAAAACCCAAAAACCCTAAAATCCTAAACCCTTAACCCTAAAACCCTTTAACCCTAAACCCCAAAACCCTAAAACCCTAAATCCTAAACCCTAAACCGTAAACCCCTAAAACCGTAAACCCTAAAATCGTAAAACCCTAAACCCTAATCCTTAAACCCCTAAACCCCTAAAACCCTAAACCCTAAAACCCTAAAATCTTGAAACCCTAAACCCTAAACACTACACCCCTAAAACCCAAAAATCGACAACCCTAAAACCTAAACGCTAAACCCTAAACCCTAAACCCCTAAAACCCTAACCCTAGGCCTAATCCCTAAACCCTAGGCCTAATCCCTAAACCCTAAACCCTAAACCATAAACCCTAAAACCCTAAAAGCCTAAACCCTAAACCATAAAGCATAAAACCCTAAAAGCCTAAAACCCGAAACCCTAAAACCTAAATACCTAAGCCTAAACACTAACCCTAAACACTAAACCCTATAACCCTAAAACCGCCAACCCTTAAACCTAAATCCTAAACGCTAAACCCTAAAACTCTAAACCTTAAACCCTGACCATAAACCCTAAACCCTAAATCCTAAAACCCAAAAACACTAAAATCCTAAACCCTAAACCCTAAAACCCTTTAACCCTAAACCCCAAAACCCTAAACCCTAAACCCTAAACCCCTAAAACCGTAAACCCTAAAATCCTAAAAACCTAAAATCCTAAAACCCTAAACCCTAATCTTTAAACCCCTAAACCCCCAAAAACCCTAAACCCTAAAACCCTAAAATCCTAAAATCCTAAACCCTAAAGCCTAAACACTACACCCCTAAAACCCAAAAATCATCAACCCTAAAACCTAAACGCTAAACCCTAAACCATAAACCCCTAAAACCCTAAACCCTAAGCCTAATCCCTAAACCCTAAACCCTAAACCCTAAACCATAAACCCTAAAACCCTAAAAGCCTAAACCCTAAACCATAAAGCATAAAACCCTAAAAGCCTAAAAGCCTAAAACGCTAAACCCTGAAACCTAAATACCTAAGCCCAAACACTAACCCTAAACACTAAACCCTAAACCCTAAAACCCTAAAACCCAAAAACCCTAAATCTTAAACCCTAAATCCTAAAAACCTACACACTAAACCCTAAATCCTAAAGCACTAAACCCAAAACCCTAAACCCTAAGCGTAGACATTAAACCCTAAACCCTAAAGCCTTAAAAACCTAAGACCCTAAGACATAAAACACTAAAACTGTAAACCCACAAAACCCTACACCCTAAATCCTAAAACCCTAAAACCTTAAAACCCTATAACCCTAACCCCTAAACCCTAAAACCTTAAAACCCTATAACCCTAAACACTAAACCCTAAACCACTAAAACCGTAAACCCAGAGACCCTAAAACCCTGAAACCATAAAAATCTAAAACCTAAACCCTAAACCACTAAAACCGTAAACCCAGAGACCCTAAAACCCTGAAACCATAAAAATCTAAATCCTAAACCCTAAACCCCTAAAACTGTAAAACCTAAAACCCAGAAATCCTTAAACCCTAAACCCTAAACCCTAAACCCAAAACCCTAAACCCTAAACCCTAAACGCTAAAACCCTAAAACCCTAAACACTAAACCCTAAATCCTAAAACCCTAAAACCCAAAAACCCTAAACCCTAAACCCCAAACCCTAAACCCTGAACCCTGAACCCTAAATCCTAAACCCCTAAAACCGTAAAGCCAGAAATCCTAAACCCTCTAACCTAAGACCCTAAAACCCTAAACCCTAAAACGTAATCCTAAACCCTAAACCCCTAAAACCCTAAAACCGCGAACCCTCAAACCAAAACCCTAAACCCTAAATCTTAAACCCTAAACCCTAAACCCAAAACCCTAAACCCTAAACCCTAAACACTAAAACCCTAAAACCCTAAAACCCTAAACACTAAACCCTAAAACCCTAAAACCCAAAAACCCTAAACCCTAAACCCTAAACCCTGAACCCTGAACCCTATACCCTAAAACCCTAAAGCCAAAAACCCTCAACCCTAAACCCTAAATCCCTAAAACCGTAAAGCCAAAAACCGTAAAACCCTAAGACCCTAAAATCTTTAAACCATAAACACTAAAAGCTGTAATAGCCCGGAATTTTTAAATCAATGAATATGTGGATATTATTTATTTTAATGATGGAAATTGAGAATTTTAATGAATAAATGTTAAGTGGATCAAAATATGGACAATGGACCAATTATGGCCCAATTCGACCATGGATTGGATGAAATTCATTTAATGGGTCAATAATATTAATTTGGTCAAGAATGGTCAAATTGGGTCAAATACCCATTTGGGACCCAATGGGCCAAGAGGATTTAAGCTCTAAGCTAAATGGATAGGAGGGAATGTAATTGGGCCATGGGCCCAATGGAGATCCAATTAGTTGGAAGGGATTGAATAAATTAATGTGAAAAATCACCTAAGTTAATTTTAATTAGATCAAGGTGACATGGCCAATTGGGACCCACCTCCACCTCACCAAGTGAGGTGGCGTGTGGACCAAGAATTGGTGGGGCCGGCCACCATGGTTGACTTGGTCAACCATGGGTAGATTTCATGGAGGGAATTTAATGGAATTAAGTTCATGTGGGAATTAATTAACTTAACCTAATGATCCAATTAATTAGTTAATTAATCTAACTTAAAATGAGGGTCAAATGGTAAAAAAGGTGGAAGACTAAAACATCTCATTCCAAGCTCAAACACGTTGGACTTGGGTGGTGGTTATCTCAACCACCACCATAAAGCAAGATAAATATCTAAGCTTGGTTGGTGGGGAGGAATTAATTACTCCACCCAATTGAGATAAACCTTATCTCTTTTACCCATCTTTTTCTATCGATGCTCTTTCACTCTCATTTCATTTTTCCCATCTTGCTCTCCACCACCATCCCACACACTAGGAAGAGGAAGAAGAAGAAAAATTAAGGAGAAAAGAAGAGAAGGAGAGAAGAAAAAAAAATGCAATTTCTTAGTTCATTACTCTAGAATCAAGGTCTATTATCTTCCCTCTCATCATCTCCTCCTTTCCCTCTCTCAAGCAAACCCTACCTTAGCCGACCCTATGCTTGGAGGTTTTCACCATTGATCAAGCATCTTGGCCGACCAAAGATCAAGAGGAAGAAGAAAGGAGGCTAAGGAAGCCGACGGGAGTGGCGAAAGTCGGAGGAGCCGTTGGATTGTGAGTATTTTTTTTAACAAAGGTTTGGATTTTTCTTAGGGTTTAAGAGGCTATGAAATCCATTTCTTGGATTTAGAGGTGGCCAAATCATGGCCTTGGATTTCAAATCCATCAATTTGAAGGATGGAAAGTGGACAAAACCCTAATGGGTAAATTAGGGTTAGTTTAAGGAAAAATAAATGGATTAAGGAATGTAATGTAATTAAGTTATTAAGCATGGAATTATGTGGAATTGGAAGGAAATTGTGAGCCATAGGGTTCGGCCTACATGGCCGAACCCCATGGTGGGTGATAGGTAATGTGTGAATTTCTTAGGGTTTTAAGGAATGGAGGACATTGTGTAATTTAATTAATTAAGAATGGAAGCATGGAGAATGGTTTAGAATTTTAAGTGCTTAATGATTAAATGTTGCAAATTTTAAAAGAATTATGAGGGAGTTTATGAATGATGTGAATGATTTGGTGGCCTTAAAAAGGCATGAATGGATAATGAACCCTATGGTGATCCAATGGTGGATTAATGGTTATGAATTATGGAAAAATAAATGGGAAATGTGGGTGGTGTTGATGGACCAAAAGGGACCCAATGTTATT
Source organism: Chimonanthus praecox (assembly GCA_022113865.1). Classification (NCBI taxonomy): domain Eukaryota; kingdom Viridiplantae; phylum Streptophyta; class Magnoliopsida; order Laurales; family Calycanthaceae; genus Chimonanthus; species Chimonanthus praecox. The sequence goes on from CM039087.1 coordinate 35,386,052, forward strand.
AGTTGTAATGGGAATATGGCTAAGTTTATGGACTTGAATGTGATTAAGAATGATGATTTAAATGTATAAATTAAACCCTTCATGGAAGGGCTTGTGATGGGTGCAATTGTATAAATAGGCCAAAGAAAAAAATGGGATAAAGACATCATGGGTTCCACCATACATAGTGTTCCAAATAAAATCCATACCATCATCGTGCCATGACCCTCTTGATGGAAAAGCCTCATCAAGATGCGATCCACACTAGGCATCCCCCTTGATGGAAGAACCATCATCAAGGTATTTTAGACTTATTACTATGATTTGGACCTTATTAATATTTTAGACTTATTACTATGATTTGGATTTTATTGTAGGCATATGATGTTATAGCATTTTAGTAATTAAATGATGAAATCTTCCCTGCTATCTAAAAGTTGTAGGTTAGCCTCTATTGTAATTTCCGCACTTAGGATAGTATTCCTCGAGCTTACTTCTGCGTGTGAACCGTTTTTCGTGGACTTCGTTCCATGCACACGTAGGGTTGGCCAGTTAAGGGCCGGGTTTTAGAAGCTCGGACTTAACTTGCGTCGTGACGTCCGCGCTCTTTGTCACTTAAAAAAAAAATAGACTCTGATTTTCGGTGAAAAGGACGGGTGTTACAAAAGCCTAAACACTAAACCCCTAAAACCCAAAAACCGTCAACCCTAAAACTTAAATCCTAAAGCCTAAACCTTAAACCCTAAACCCTAAACCCCAAAAACCCTTAAATCCTAAACCCTAAACCCTAAGCCTAAACCCTAAACTCTAAACCGTAAAACCCTGAAACGCTAAAAGCCTAAAACCCTAAACCCTAAACCCTAAAACCCTAAAAACCTAAGCCTAAACACTAACCCTAAACACTAAACCCGAAACCCAAAAATCCTAAAACCCTAAAACCTTAAAACCTAAACCCTAAACCCTGAACCCTAAAGCCCTAAACACTAAAACCCTTAAGCCCTAAAACCCTAAAAGCCTAAAGCCTAAACCCTAAACCCTAAAACCTTAAAACCCTATAACCCTAAACCCTAAACCCTAAACCCTAAAACCTTAAAACCCTATAACCCTAATCCCCTAAAACCGTAAACCAACAGACCTTAAAACCCTGAAAACATAAAAATCTAAACCCTAAACCCCAAAAATCGTAAAACCTAAAACCCAAAAATCATTAAACCCAAAACCCTGAACCCAAAACCCTAAACCCTGAATCCAAAACCCTAAACCCTAAACGCTAAAACCCTAAAACCCTAAACACTAAACCCTAAACCCTAAAACCCTAAAACCCTAAAACCCAAAAACCCTAAATCCTAAACCCTAAACCTTGAACTCTGAACCCTTAACCCTAAACCCTAAACCCCTAAAATCGTAAAGCCAGAAACCCTAAACCCTCTAACCTAAGACACTAAAACCCTAAACCCTAAACCCTAAACCCTAAACTATAAAATCCTAAACCCAAAACCCTAATCCTAAACCCTAAACCCCTAAAACCCTAAAACCGCCAACCCTCAAACCTAAACCCTAAATCCTAAACCGTAAACCCTAAAACCCTAAACCCTAAATCCTTAACCCTAACCCTAGACCCTAAACCCTAAACCCAAAAGCCCTAAAACCCTAAGACCCAAAAACATAAAACCCTAAAACCGTAAACCACAAAACCCTAAATCCCAAAACCCAGAAACCCTAAAACCCTAAACACTAAAACACTAAACCCCTAAAACCCAAAACCATAAACCCAAGACCCTAAAACCCTCAACCCCTAAACCGTTAACCCTAAACCATAACCCTAAAACCTAGACCCTAAACCCTAAACCCAAAAGTCCTAAAACCCTAAGACCCTAAAACATCAAACCCTAAAATCGTAAACCACAAAACCGTAAATCCCAAAACCCTGAAACCCTAAGACCCTAAACCCTCAAACCTAAAACCCTTAACCTTAAACCCTTAACCCTAAACCCAAAAACCCTAAAACTCTAAAACCTGAACATAAAACATAAAACCCTAAAACCGTAAACCACAAAACCCTAAATCCCAAAACCATGAAACCCTAAGACCCTAAACCCTCAAACCTAAAACCCAAAAACCCTTAAACCCTTCACCCTAAACCCTAAAACCCTAAAACTCTAAAACCTGAACCCAAACCCTAAACCCTCTAACCTAAGACCTTAAAACCCTAAACCCTAAACCCTAAACCCTAAACCCTAATCCTAAACCCTAAACCCCTAAAACCCTAAAACCGCCAACCCACATACCTAAACCCTAAACCCTAAACCGTGAACCCAAAAACCCTAAATCCTAAGCCCTTAACCCTATCGCTGGACCCTAAACCCTAAACCCCTAAAACCCTAAGACCCTAAAACATAAAACCCTAAAATCGCAAACCACAAAACCCTAAATACCCTAAACCTTGAAATACTAAGACCCTAAACCCTCAAACCTAAAACCCTTAACCCAAAACCCTAAAACCCTAAAACTCTAAAACCTGAACCCGAAAACCCTAAACCCTCTAACCTAAGACCTAAAACCCTAATCCTAAACCCCTAAAACCCTAAAACCGCCAACCCTCAAACCTAAACCCTAAACCCTAAACCAAAAACCCTAAAACACTAAACCCTAAACCCTTAACCCTAATGCTGGACCCTAAACCCTAAACCCAAAAGCCCTAAAACCCTAAGACCCTAAAACATAAAACCCTAAAGTCGTAAACCACGAAACACTAAATCCAAAACCCTAAAACCCTAAACCCTAAAACCCTAAATCCTAAACCCAAAGACCATAAAACCCTAAACCCCTAAACCCTTAACCCTAAACCCTAAACACTAAACAATAAAACCCTAAACCCTAATCCTAAAGCCTAAAACCCTAAAACCGCCAACCCTCAAACCTAAACCCCAAACCCTAAACCGTAAACCCTAAAACCCTAAACCCTAAATCCTTAACCCTAACCCTAGACCCTAAACCCTAAACCCAAAAGCCCTAAAACCCTAAGACCCTAAAACATAAAACCCTAAAACCGTAAACCACAAAACCCTAAATCCCAAAACACTGAAACCCTAAGACCTTAAACCCTCAAACCTAAAACCCTAAACCCTTAACCCTAAACTCTAAACCCTAAACCATAAACATAAAACCCTAAAACCGTAAAACACAAAACCCTAAATCCCAAAACCCTGAAACCCTAAGACCCTAAACCCTCAAACCTAAAACCCAAAAACCCTAAACCCTTAACCCTAAAGCCCTAAACCCTAAAACCCTTAAGCCCTAAAATGCTGAAAGCCTAAACCCTAAACCCTAAACCCTAAAACCTTAAACCCTATAACCCTAAACCCTAAAACCTTAAACCCTATAACCCTAAACCCTAAACCCTAAACAACTAAAACCATAAACCCAGAGACCCTAAAACCCTGAAACCATAAAAATCTAAACCCTAAACCCTAAACCCCTGAAACCGTAACACCTAAACACAAAAATCCTTAAACCATAAACCTTAAATCCTAAACCCTAAACCTTGAACCCAAAACCCTAAACCCTAAACCCTAAACGCTAAAACCCTAAAACGCTGAAACCGTAAACACTAAATCCTAACCCTAAAACCCAAAAACCCTAAACCCTAAACCCTAAACCCTGAACCCTGAACCTTGAACCCTAAACCCTAAACCCCTAAAACCGTAAAGCCAGAAACCCTAAACCCTCTAACCTAAGACCCTAAAACCCTAAACCCAAAACCCTAAAACCCTAAACCCTAAACCCTAATCCTAAAACCTAAACCCCTAAAACCCTAAAACCGCCAACCCTCAAACCTAAACCCTAAACACTAAACTGTAAACCCCAAGACCCTAAACCCTAAATCCCTAACCCTAACCCTAGACCCTAAACCCTAAACCCAAAAGCCCTAAAACCCTAAGACCCTAAAACATAAAACCCTAAAACCGTAAACCACAAAACCCTAAATCCCAAAACCCTGAAACCCTAAGACCTTAAACCCTCAAACCTAAAACCCTAAACCCTTAACCCTAAACCCTAAACCCTCAACTCTAAACCCTAAACCCTAAACATAAAACCCTAAAACCGTAAAACACAAAACCCTAAATCCCAAAACCCTTAAACCCTAAGACCCAAAACCCTCAAACCTAAAACCCAAAAACCCTAAACCCTTAACCCTAAACCCTAAAACCCTAAAACTCTAAAACCTGAACATAAAACATAAAACACAAAAACCGTAAACAACAAAACCCTAAATCCCAAAACACTGAAACCCTAAGACCCTAAACCCACAAACCTAAAACCCAAAAATCCTAAACCCTTAGCCCTAAAGCCCTAAACCCTAAAACCCTTAAGTCCTAAAATGCTAAAAGCCTAAACCCTAAACCCTAAACCCTAAAACCTTAAAACCCTATAACCCTAAACCCTAAAACCTTAAAACCCTATAACCCTAAACCCTAAACCCTAAACCCCTAAAACCATAAACCCAGAGACCCTAAAACCCTGAAACCATAAAAATCTAAACCCTATACCCTAAACCCCAAAAACTGTAAAACCTAAAACCCAAAAATCCTTAAACCCTAAACCCTAAATCCTAAACCCTAAACCCTGAACCCAAAACCCTAAACCCTAAACCCTAAACGCTAAAACCCTAAAACCCTAAACCCTAAAACCCTAAAACCCAAAAACCCTAAACCCTAAACCCTAAACCTTGAACTTTGAACCCTGAACCCTAAACCCTAAACCCCTAAAATCGTAAAGCCAGAAACCCTAAACCCTCAAATCTAAGACCCTAAAACCCTAAACCCTAAACCCTAAACCATAAAACCCTAAACCCTAATCCTAAACCCTAAAACCCTAAAACCGCCAACCCTCAAACCTAAACCCTAAACCTTAAACCGTAAACCCTAAAACCCTAAACCCTAAATCCTTAACCCTAACCTAGACCCTAAACCCTAAACCCAAAAGCCCCAAACCCTAAGACCCTAAAACATAAAACCCTAAAACCGTAAACCACAAAACCCTAAATCCCAAAACCCTGAAACCCTAAGACCTTAAACCCTCAAACCTAAAACCCTAAACCCTTAACCCTAAACCCAAAACCCTAAACCCTAAACACAAAACCCTAAAACCGTAAAACACAAAACCCTAAATCCTAAAACCCTGAAACCCTAAGACCCCAAGCCCACAAACCTAAAACCCAAAAACCCTAAACCCGTAACCCTAAACCCTAAAACTCTCAAACCTGAACATAAAACATAAAACACTAAAACCGTAAAACACAAAACTCTAAATCCCAAAACCCTGAAACCCTAAGACCCTAAACCCTCAAACCAAAAATCCAAAAACCGTAACCCCTTAACCCTAAAGCCCTAAACCCTAAAACCCTTACGCCCTAAAACGCTAAAAACCTAAACGCTAAACCCTAAACCTTAAAACCTTAAAATCCTATAACCCTAAACCCTAAACCCTAAACCCTAAAACCTTAAATCCCTATAACCCTAAACCCTAAACCCCTAAAACCGTAAACCCAGAGACCCTAAAACCCTGAAACCATAAAAATCTAAACCCTAAACCCTAAACCCTAAAACCGTAAAACCTAAATCCAAAAAGCCTTAAACCTTAAACCCTAATCCCTAAACCCTAAACCCTGAACCCAAAACCCTACACCCTAAGCCCTAAACGCTAAAACCCCAAAACCCTAAACACTAAACCCTAAACCCAAAAACCCTAAACCCTAAACCCTAAACCCTGAACCCTGAACCTTAAACCCTAAACACTAAACCCCTAAAACCGTAAAGCCAGAAACCCTAAACCCTCTAACCTAAGACCTAAAACCCTAAACCCTAAACCCTAAACTATAAAACCCTAAACCCTAAACCCTAATCCTAAACCCTAAACCCCAAAACCCTAAAACCGTAAACCCTCAAACCTGAACCCTAAACCCTAAACCCTAAACCCTAAACCCTAAACCGTAAACCCTAAAACCCTAAACCCTAAATCCTTAACCCTAACCCTAGAGCCCAAACCCTAAACCCAAAAGCCCTAAAACCCTAAGACCCTAAAACATAAAACCCTAAAACCGTAAACCACAAAACCCTAAATCCCAAAACCCTGAAACCCTAAGACCTTAAGCCCTCAAACCTAAAACCCAAAAACCCTAAACCCTTAACCCTAAACCCTAAACCCTAAAACCCCAAAACTCTAAAAGTTGAACCCAAAAACCCTAAATCCTCTAACCTAAGACCCTAAAACCCTAAACCCTAAACCCTAAATCATAAAACCCTAAACCCTAAACCTTAATCCTAAACCCTAAACCCCTAAAACCCTAAAACCGTCAACCCTCAAACCTAAACCCTAAGCACTAAAGCGTAAACCCTAAAACCCTAAACCCTAAACCCTTAACCTAACGCTAGACCCTAAACCCTCAACCCAAAAGCCCTAAAACCCTAAGACCCTAAAACATAAAACCCTAGAGCCGTAAACCACAAAACCGTAAATCCCAAAACCCTGAAACCCTTAAACTCTATACCCTAAAACACTAAACCCCTAAAACCCTAAACCCTAAACCCAAAGACCCTAAAACCCTCCACCCCTAAGCCCTTAACCCTAAAACGTAGGGCCTAACCCTAAAACCCTAACACCTAAAGCCCTAAAACCCTAAACCCTAAACCCTAAACTCCTAAACCCTAAAACCCAAAAACCCTAAAACCCTAAAACCTAAAACCCTAAAATTCTAAACCCTAAACCCTAAAACCCTACGACATGAACAGTAAAACCCTAAATCCTCAAACCTAAAACCCTAAAAGCCTAAACCCTAAACCCTAACCCCTAACCCTAAAACCAGGCCCAAAACCCTAAAACCATAGAACCTTAACCCTAAAACTCTAAAACCCTGAACCCCTAAACCCCTAAACCCTAAAACCTTAAAACTATAAACCCTAAACACTAAAACCCTAAATCCTAAACCCTAAAATCCAAAAACCCTATACCCTAAAACATGAAACCCCTAAAATCCCAAAACCGCCAACCCTTACACCTAAACACTAAAACCTAAATCCTAAAACCCTAAACCCAAAACCCTAAACCCAAAACCCTAAACCCTAATCCTAGACCTTAAACCCTAAATCCTAAAGCCCTAAAAACCTAAGACCCTAAAACATAAAACCCTAAAACCGAAAACCCACAAAACCTTACACCCTAAATCCTAAAACCCTAAAACCTTAAAACCCTAAACCCCTAAAACCCTAAACCCTAAACCCTAAACCCTAAAATCCTAAACCCTAAACCCTAAAATCCTATAACCCTAAACCCTAAATCCCTAAAACACTAAACCCTAAACCCTAAACCCTAAACCCAAAACCCTAAACCCTAATCCTAAACCCTAAACCCCTAAAACCCTAAAACCGCCAACCCTCAAACCTAAACCCTAAATCCTAAACCTTAAACCCTAAAACCCTAAACCCTAAACCCTTAACCCTAACCCTAGACCCTAAACCCTAAACCCAAAAGCCCTAAAACCCTAAGACCCTAAAACATAAAACCCTAAAACCGTAAACCACAAAACCCTAAATCGCAAAACCCTGAAACCCTAAAACCCTAAACCCTAAAACACTAAACGCCTAAAACCCTAAACCCTAAACTGCAAGACCCTAAAACCCTAAACCCCTAAACCCTTAGCCCTAAACCCTTAGCCCTAAACCCTTAGCCCTAAACCATAACCCTAAAACCTAGGGCGTAACCCTAAAACCCTAACAGCTAAAGCCCTAAAACCCTAAACCCTAAATCCTATACCCTAAACCCCTATAACCCTAAAATCGCCAACCCTTAACCAAAATCCTAAACCCTAAACCCTAAAACCCTAAAGCCTAAACCCTGACCATAAACCCTAAACCCTAAACCCAAAAACCCAAAAACCCAAAAACCCTAAACACTCAAACCTAAAACCCTAATACCCTAAACCCTAAACCCTAAACCCGAAAACCCTACAACTTGAACCGTAAAACCCTAAACCCTCAAACCTAAAACCCTAAGAGCCTAAACCCTAAACCCTAACCCCTAACCCTAAAACCCAGGCCCAAAACACTAAAACCCTAAAACCTTAACCCTAAAACTCTAAAACCCTGAACCCCTAAAACCCTAAACCGTAAAACCTTAAAACCATAAACCCTAAACACTAAACACTAAAGTTAAACCCTAAAGCCCTAAAACCCTAAAACCGTATACCCTAAAACGCGAAAACCCCTAAAATCCCAAAACCGCCAACCCTTAAACCTAAACCCTAGACCCTCAATCCTAAAACCCTAAACCCAAAACCCTAAGCCCTAAGCCTAGACCTTAAACCCTAAAACCTAAAGCCCTAAAAACCTAAGACCCTAAAACATAAAGCCCTAAAACCGTAAACCCACAAAACCCTATACCCTAGAACACGAAACCCCTAAAATCCCAAAACTGCCAACCCTTAAACCTAAACCCTAGACCCTAAAACCTTAAAACCCTAAACCCCTAAAACCCTAAACCCTAAACCCTAAAATCCTAAACCCTAAACCCTAAAATCCTATAACCCTAAACCCTAAACCCTAAAACCCTAAAACACTAAACCCTAAACCCTAAACCCCTAAAACCGTAGACCCTAAAATCCTAAAAAACTAAAATCCTAAAACCCTAAACCCTAATCCCTAAACCCCTAAAACCCTAAATAAAACCCCAAAATCTTAAAACCCTAAACCCAAGTCTAAACACTAAACCCCTAAAACCCAAAAATCGTCAACCCTAAAACCGAAACGCTATACCCTAAACCTTAAACCCTAAACCCTAAACCCCTAAAACCCTAAGACTCTAAACCCTAAACCCTAAGCCTAATCCCTAAACCCTAAACCCTAAACCATAAACCCTAAAACCCTAAAACCCTAAACCCTAAGCCATAAAACCCTAAAACCCTAAATCCTAAAACCTAAAAACCTAAGCCTAAACACCCTAAACACTAAACCCTAAACCCTAAAACCCTAAAACCCAAAAACCCTAAACCCTAAACCCTGAACCCTGAACCCTAAACCCTAGACCCTAAAACCATAAAGCCAGAAACCCTAAAATCTTTAAACCATAAACCCTAAAGCCTAAACACTAAACCACTAAAACCCAAAAACCGTCAACCCTAAAACCTAAACCCTAAAGCCAAAACCTTAAACCCTAAACCCCAAAAACCCTTAAATCCTAAACCCTAAACCGTAAGCCTAAACCCTAAACCCTGAACCGTAAAACCCCGAAACCCTAAAAGCCTAAAACCCTAAACCCTAAACCCTAAAACCCTATAGACCTAAGCCTAAACACTAACCCTATACCCAAAAACCCTAAAATCAGAGTCTATTTTTTTTCTTAAATAACAAGTGACAAAGGGCGCGAACGTCACGACGCGAGTTAAGTTCGAGCTTCTAAAGCTCGGCCCTTAACTGGCCAATCCTACGTGTGTGTGGAAACTAAGTCCATGAAGAACGATTCACACGTAGAAGAAAGCTTGCGAAATATTAAACTAAGTGCGGAAATATAATAGAGACTATCTTAACAATTTCTAGATAGCAGGGAAAATTACATCATTTAAATTAGTAAATTACTTCAAAATGATAATGTCCAAAATAAAATCCAAACCACAGTAAGTACTCTAAATTATTACACTCCGACGAGCTAAGCTATTCAAATTACATTTCCAAAATAAATTAAATAAACTAAGTAGTCCGCCTTCCCAAATTCCTAAGGTTGGCCTCCGTCTCGTCCTTCGTGTCCGCCATCTCCTGCGTCATCAGCTAGGGTAGAAGTAGGGCGTTAGACAACGTACCCAATAGGACTCCGAGTAGGGCTAACACATGGATTAGTGATAACAAGCACATAGGTATAATATAATGAAAACCATAAAATGAATGCCATGCCATGGGTGTTTTATGTCATGTGTCCCACCCATCATCCATACCATCATGATGCCATATCCCCCCTTGATGGAAAAACCTCATCAAGATATAAGTCAACACAAGTATCCCCTTTGATGGCAAAACCTCATCAAGGTCTAAGTCAACACAAGTATCCCCCTTGATGGAAAGACCATCATCAAGGTATAATAAACACATAGTAACATTCTTATCTGCATAACCTCATCAACATATCATGAAACCCATAGTACCCTTCCTGATGGATAAAGCACATCAAAATATCCCCATGTTTGCTTCTCGGTCTCCCCGACGGAGCATGGACTCCGGTTTATAGCACATCGAGCTATCCCATGTTTACTTCTCGGTCGCCCGCGGAGCATGGACTCCAGTTTCATTTCATCCTTCTCATGCCATATCCTCCCATGTCATGCATGAGATGTAAATACCATATGCCATGAAATATATATGATAGCACAAACCATGGCATTTAAAATCCCATCAATAAAACATATAATTTGATTATCAAAAATAGATCAAGCAAAGCATCAATATACACATCATAGCCTTAAAACCCATCTTAAAACAATCATATGCTTACCAAAATAAATCAAGGAAAAACCCATACATAACACATAATCCATGGCTTACAAAAAGGTAGGAATCCTACCAAATACCGACTAACGTCCTTATTCGTTTTCATCCGATAAATCCAATTGCCGATCGCGCACCGTTTGCGACGTCCGGTACCTTATTACATATCAATAATCAGCCCATATTTTTAACCATTTGAATCCATTAATCATACCTTAGCGGGGTTCAGCCATACACCATGGCAGAACCTCAGTAACAGGTTTGTGGGTCCCATTTAATCCATTAAATCTTTTTATCCCATGAGTCTAAAAATCAGCCACCCTAGGCTTTATTAATCATACATAAGGTTATTACTTAGAGTCCCTAAATCCATGATCATCTCCCATGGGGTTTGGCCATACACCATGGCCGAACCCATGGTTCTTGAATTTGGCCATTATTTACAATTTTGCCACTACTCCTTCTATGGATAAATCATTCACTTTTCCATGTACATTATGGTCCATAATTGATCCATAATTTAGACCCATTAATGATCCATACCTTAGGTCCATTAATGATCCCTCAACCATGTCATAAGATCTTTAAAATCAACCATTTAATTAGCCTAATCCTTATTAATTTAAACACATATCAAAGTCCCACTTAACCCATCAAATGGCTTGCAAAATGGGTCATGGGTTCGGCCATACACCATGGCCGAACCCATGATGTCTTTTCTCCATTTTTCCTTGGATCCATTACAACACTTTGAATCCACTAATAGTCCTTCCTTGAAGGTTCACACCATGCATTTAAATCACCAATCTTTGATCATCAATTTGGTATATTTTGGTCCATTAAAACTACCAACACATCCCCCATTATTTTTCCATCTGTTATACTCATCATCATTACACATACATCACCATAGGGTTCAAAAGCATTCCCTCCATAAAATCTCTCCATGGTTTTATTTTTAAAACATTATTTCCACTCCTTTAAAACCTTATAAACTATGCTTAAAAATCCATTCAAACCATCAACATTCTTAATCATCCTTCCCTCTTCTTACACCCTTTAAAATTTACAAACACAACACCCTAGGGTTCGGCCATACACCATGGCCGAACCCATGGTTCATGTTTCATTCCCATCTATGCCTTTCAAGGCCATACAAACCATTTACCTCTTCCATGAATTTCATCATAAAAACCCATTTAAAAACTACCTACATTTAATCATTAAAATCTTAAAACCCTAAATCATCCTCCATGGCTTCCATTCTTTATAAACCCTAATAAATCAATTAATCACCTACCATGGGGTTCATGGGTCACCTTCCTCTACCATTTTTTTTGAGGCCATTAAAATCATTTACATATCCTATGAATTTTCTTATTAAAATTCCCTTTAAAAAATTTATGCACTTAATCATTAAAACCCTAACATTCATAATCATCCTTTCATGATTTTAAACTTTAAACCCCATTAAAAATCCCTTCATTACCTACCATGGTTCCTTCCAAAATTTCCATACATCCATTGCTTAAATAATTTAAATACATAATGTCCTTAATCCATTTATTTTTTCTTAACCTAATTTACCCATTAGGGTTTGTCCATTCCTTACTTCAATTTTTTTTTTTTGGATGGATTTGAGATCCAAGGCCCATGACATTTTGGCCACCACTAAATCTAAGAAATGGATTTCATAATCTCTTAAACCCAAAAAAAAATCTAATCTCCTGTTTAGAAATACTTACAATCCGACGGCTCCTCCGGCTTCTCTTTCTCCTCTTGAACCCTTAGCCTCCTTTCTTCTTCTTCTCCTTTGTTGATCGGCTAAGATGCTTGATCAAGATGAAACATCAAAGCTTGGGTTCGGTTAAGATAGAGTGTGTTTGAGAGAGGGAGAGGAGGAGATGGTGAGAAAGAAGATTCTAAGCCTTGATCTTGGAGTGGTGTCTTATGCTTTGAATTTTTTCTTCTTTTCTTCTAAGTCTTCTTTTTCTTTTCTCCTTAGCTTTCTTCTTCCTTCTTTCCTTGGTGTGGGACGGTTTTGAGAGAGATGAAGAGAGGAAGAGAATGAGATAAGAATGGGATTTGAAAGATAAGATGAAAAACAACACCTTTTGGTTTCTTAAACTTTACTCCACCATTAAGGTTTCCAACCACCAACATGGGATTTTTTTCATGCTTTAAGGTGGTGGTTGGGATAAACCACCACCAAGCCAACATTTTTGGCTTCTTAAGATGGAATGATTTAGTTTTCCATCTTTTAACCCCTTTGACCACCTTTTGGATAGTTTAATTATTTAATTAATTAGATAATTAACTTAGGTTAATTAATTCCCACTTAATTTCCTTAAACCTCCTTGATTCCTCTCCATTAATCCATTTATGGTTGACCAAGTCAACCATGGTGGCCGGCCCCACCAATCCTTGGTCCACACACCACCTCACTTGGTGAGGTGGAGGTGGGTCCCAATCGGCCATGTCACCTTGGTCAATTCATCACTAACTTAGGTGATTTAATTTAATCCATTTTCAACTACTTTGATCACCATTGGGCCCATGGCTCAATTACATTCACCTCCTACCCATTTACCTTAGAGCTTAAATCATTTTGACCCATTGGGTCCCGGATGTGCATTGGGCCCAATTTGACCATCCTTGGCCCAATTGACTACCATTGACCCTTTAAATGAATTTAAATCCAATCCATGGTCCATTGGGCCATACTTGGGCCTTTGTCCAATTTTTGATCCATTTACCATCTACTCCATCAAATTTCCCAATTTCCATCATTAAAATAAATAATAGCCACATTTTTATTGATTTAAAAATTCCGGGTTATTACACCCTAAAACCCTAAAACCTAAACCCTAAACCCTGAACCCTAAAGCCCTAAACCCTAAAACCCTTAAGCCCTAAAACCCTAAAACCCTAAACCCTAAACCCTAAACCCTAAAACCTTAAAAACCTATAACCCTAAACCCTAAACCCCTAAAATCGTAAACCCAGAGACCCTAAAACCCTGAAACCATAAAAATCTAAACCCTAAACCCTAAACCCCTAAAACCATAAAACCTAAAACCCAAAAATCCTTAAACCCTAAACCTAAACCCTAAACCTTAAACCCAAAACCTTAAACCCTAAACGCTAAAACCCTAAAACCCTAAAACCCTAAACACTAAACCCTAAAATCCAAAAACCCTAAAACCCTAAAACCAAAAAACCCTAAACCCTGAACCCTGAACCCTAAACCCTAAACCCCTAAAATCGTAAAGCCAGAAACCCTAAAACCCTAAAATCTTTAAACCATAAACCCTAAAGCCTATACACTAAACCCCTAAAACCCAAAAATTGTCAACCCTTAAACCTAAACCCTAAAGCCTAAACCTTAAACCCTAAACCCTAAACCCCAAAAACCCCTAAATCCTAACCCAAAACCCTAAACCGTAAAACCCTAAAAGCCTAAAACCCTAAGCCTAAACCCTAAACCCTAAACCGTAAAACCCTAAAAGTCTAAAACCCTAAACCCTAAACCCTAAACCGTAAACCCTAAAACCCTAAAAACCTAAGCCTAAACACTAACCCTAAACACCAAACCCTAAACTCAAAAACCTTAAAACCCTAAAACCTAAACCCTAAACCCTAAACCCTAAAGCCCTAAACCTTAAAACCCTTAAGCCCTAAAACCCTAAAACCCTAAACCCTAAACCCCAAAACCTTAAAACCCTAGAACCCTAAACCCGAAACCCTAAACCCCTAAAACCGTAAACCCAAAGACCCTAAAACCCTGAAACCATAAAAACCTAAACCCTAAACCCTAAACCCCTAAAACTGTAAAACCTAAAACCCAAAAATCCCTAAACCCTAAACCCTAAACCCAAAACCCAAAACCCTAAACCCTAAACCCTAAATGCTAAAGCCCTAAACCCTAAACCCTAAACCCTAAAGCCCTAAAACCTAAAACCCTAAGACCCTAAACCCTCAAACCTAAAACCCAAAAACCCTAAACCCTAAAACCCTAAACCTCTAAAGCCTGAACCCAAAAACCCTAAACCCTCTAACCTAAGACCCTAAAACTCTAAACCCTAAACCCTAAACCCTAAACCCTAAACCCCAATCCTAAACCCTAAACCCCTAAAACCCTAAAACTGCCAACCCTCAAGCCTAAACCCTAAACCCTAAACCGTATACCTTAAAACCCTAAACCCTAAACCCTTAACCCTATCCCTAGACCCTAAACCCTAAACCCAAAAGCCCTAAAACCCTAAGACCCTAAAACATAAAACCCTAAAACCGTAAACCACAAAACCCTAAATCCCAAAACCCTGAAACCCTAAAGCCCTAAACCCTAAAAGACTAAACCCCTAAAACCCTAAACCCTAAACCCAAAGATCCTAAAACCCTCAACCCCTAAACCCTTAACCCTAAACCATAACCCTAAAAGCTAGGGCCTAACCCTAAAACCCTAACACTAAAGCCCTAAAACCCTAAACCCTAAATCCTAAACCCTAAATCCCTATAACCCTAAAACCGCCAACCCTTAAACCTAAACCCTTAAACCCTAAAGCCTAAACCCTGACCGTAAACCCTAAAACCCAAAAACCCTAAAACCCTAAAACCCTAAACACTCAAACCTAAAATCCTAATACCCTAAACCCTAAACACTAAACCCTAAAACCCTACAGTCTGAACTGTAAAACCCTAAACCCTAAAAGCCTAAAGCCTAAACCCTAACCCCTAACCCTAAAACCCAGGCCCAAAACCCTAAAACCCTAAAACCTTAACCCTAAAACTCCAAAACCCTGAACCCCTAAACCCTAAAACCCTAAAACCTTAAAACCATAAACCCTAAACCCTAAAACCCTAAACCCTAAACCCTAAACCCTAAAACCCTAAAACCCTATACCCTAAAACACGAAAACCCCTAAAATCCCAAAACCACCAACCCTTAAACCTAAACCCTAAAACCCTAACCCTAAAACCCTTAACCCAAAACCCTAAATCCTAAGCCTAGACCTTAAACCCTAAAGCCTAAAGCCCTAAAAACCTAAGACCCTAAAACATAAAACCCTAAAACCGTAAACCCACAAAACCCTACACCCTAAATCCTAAAACGCTAAAACAGCAAACCTTAAAACACTGAACCCCTAAAACTGTAAACCTTAAACCCTAAATCCAAAGACCCTAAAGGCCTAAACCCTAAACCCTAAACTGTAAATCCTAATACCCTAAAACCAAAAACCCTAAACCCCTAAAACCCAACACCCTAAACCTAAGACCCTAAACCCTAAAACCCCAAAACCCTAAACCCTAAAACCCTAAAACCATTAATCCTTAAACCCTAAACCCTAAAACCTAAACCCCTAAAACCGTAAAACCGTAAACCCTAAAACCCTAAACCCGAATCCCTAAAACCCTAAACCACTAAAACCCTAAATCCTAAAACCTAAAATCTTAAAACCCTAATGCCTAAACCCTAAACCCTAAACCCTAAACCCCTGATACCCTAAACCTTAAACCCTAAACCCTAACCCTACACCCTAAACCCTAAATCGTAAAACCCTAAAATCGTAAAAGGCTAAAACCCTAAACCCTAAACCCTAATCCCTAACCCTCAACCCTAAACCCTAATCCCTAACCCTAAACCCTAAATCCTAAAGCCATAAAACCCTAAACCCTAAATCCTAAGCCCGTATAACCCTAAACCCAAAAACACTAAAACCCTTAAAGCATGAAACCCTAATCCATAATCCCTAAAACCCTAAAATCCTAAATCTCTAAACCCTAAACCTTAAACCCTCAACCCTAAAATCCTAAACCCCAAACCCCAAACCCTAAACCGTAAACCCTAAACCCTAAACCCTAAAAACCTAAACCCTAAACCCTAAACCCTATACCCTAAACCTTAAAACACTAAAACCCTAAAACCCTGAAACCCTAAAACCGTAAACCGTAAAACCATAAAACCCTAGACCCTAAACCCTAAACTCCTAAACTCTAAACCCTAAACCCTAAACCCTAAACTCCTAAACCTTAAACCCTAAACCCTAAACCGTAAAACACTAAAACCATAAACCCTAAACCCCTAAAACCATAAAACCCTAATACTGCCAACCCTTAAACCTAAACCCTAAACCCTAAATCCTAAACCCAAAAACCCTAAACCCTAACCCTAAACCCTAAACCGTAAACGCTAAAACCGTAAAACCCTAAGACCGTAAAACATAAAACCACTAAAACCGTAAACCCACAAAACCCTAAACCCTAAACCCGAAAACCCTTAAACCCTAAAACACTAAACCCCTAAAACCGTACACCCTAAAACCCTAATCCCTAAGACACTAAAACCCTAAACCCCTAAACCATAAAACCGTAAACGTAAACCCTAAAACCCTAAAATCCTAAAAACCTAACCCTAAAACCCTAAACACTAAACCCTAAACCCTAAAACCCTTAAACCTTAAACCCTAAACCCTAAACCCCTAAAACCCTAAACCCTAAAACCATAAAACCCTAAATCCCTAACCCGTAAACCCTAAACCCTAAAACCCTAAACGCTAAACCCTAAACCCCTAAAACTCTAAAACCCTAAAACCGTCAACCCTAAACCCGAAACCTAAACGCTATACCCAAATCTTATGAAATTCCATTCCTAGAGTAATGCACGACCTAGAGGGGAAGGGGGGGGGGGGGGGGTGTGAATGGGTCGATTTTCAATTTTAATTCCCTTTTAAAATTTTCTCAACCGATTTATACTTTAAGTAAATAAAATATTCAATGAGTTATATTCACCTTCAAATTAACTGATGTTCATAAAACTGACCGATCAATCTATGTGTGTAATATGTGAACAAATATTCAATTCAAGTATTCAATCACATATAAACATGTATATCTTATAGTGGTTCGGTTTCAACAAAACTACATCCACTGTCAGACTTCGCAACTCTAGGGTCAACCTAAATATACTATGTAAGGGTCTCATACCCAAATAGTACATCCTAGCTTTTTATAGAGGTTCAACCCAATCGGTCTAATCCTCTACACCTATTTTTTAGAGTGATTCGAACACACTGTTCTAATCCACTTTATAATGTTTAAAGTAAAATGAAGAAGAAATACTTGCCTTGGGCCTTATCCGTTTTCCTTTAAGCACTTTCTTCTTTACTGAATCTGTGTGCTCCTTTCCATCAAATCAACATCATCAAAATATTCATCGGCACAACAGTATAGGACATTGGGTATGACTCGTTTTATAGTCCGATGTGAACACCTTACTCTTCATCAGGATTGGGGTATTGATTACCCAAACATTCACTAAGGAAGATGATGAAGAAGGTGTAAAGAGAGAAGGCTGAATAATCTGGAGACACTATAATACTTTTCCTATTTTTCTCTGTGTGTTCGGTCCCTCTTACATACAGCTTACAGTTTATTTATAAGTCTGTCTACAACATTGCAGTAAGTCACTCCCACGAGGCCTCGAGGCTTCCATTGAGGTCTCGTGGCGGTAAATATGGAAAGACTACACAGATATGCATAAGTTAATTTGTCTATTAAAACAGTAAGAATCCAGCCACGTCATATGCCACCGTGCATGATTTGCAGTAGATATATCTCAAACATCCATCAAGGGTTAGATGGAAGATTGTAAATGATTCTACAACGAGGAGCCTTTCCATTCTTGTCATACATGGCCAGCTCCCCAACGGTATTAAATTCAAACTATGTGAGGTGGCAGTTTTGAGTCTTACCATGAGGATATATTCTTTTACCATGATTAACTCCTAATCAAAAGGATACAGATTTAACTTCCTAAATCTGTAGGAGACTGAGTCAATATGACACAAAGTCAGCTGGATTACAGTTGTCCAAAAGACAACTCAGTACACTTAGTACAAATCAGTACAATTGACTGCGAGGCCTCGGCAGACTGCATTAGGCCTCGAGGCTGAAAGTCACTTATTATCTTATTTTCCAGTTTATAACCAATTGACTTTTAAGGTATTTGACTTAGCCTAAGGTCTCCTACGGTTCACTTACCTGTGTACCAATAACGTATTCGTTGTAGACTCTTCAACTTCATAGTAGATCTTCTTATACATCCAAGGCAAGTCCAACTGAGTCACATAATTGACAATAAACTTGGACTAACCGGGGCACTTACATTCTCCCCCTTTGTCTATTTCGTGACAAAAACCTAAGATCTACCCATTACACTAATTTCCCAAAATTACATATGCACACAAGACCACTCCTTAACAAATAAAATTACAATGATATTAAGTCCTCTAATATCACAAAATCTCCTCCTTAACTTGTGCCTGCAAAGACACAATCATTTTCCTACATACAAAAAGATAGATACTGGTGGGACTTGTATGCTCCCCCTCAACATTAGCACATTATTTTACTCCCCTTTTTTGTCAGGAACATTGACAAAGGTAAGCCAAACAAAACCAGAAGATATGCAAATATTTAGCACAGTAAATCTGACAGTAACATAATAGATGCAAATAGATAACATAGGGGAAATAGAAATTTAGAGCAGTCAAGCATAAACTACACAGTAATGGAAAGTTTAACTATTACAGTTCCAAAAATATCGTGATAGTTAAACAAAATATAGATAGTCCCAACAGAAAAGCTTCAATCATGAGGAGACGAAGGTGGAAATTCTGCATCATTGTGGCGGTACGAATCTGAAATCTGCTGAAGTGAGTGGAAGATGCACCTGATGGATGTTCTGACATAGACGGAGAGCTCCTGATGTTGATATAGGAGGCGATCTTGACGTTTGCTCAGATCAGACAGAAATGACTCTTGATGCTTTTCCAGCTCGATGAATCGCTCATCAAAATATTTGCGATCAATGGAATGCGAAGGACTGGTAGCAGCCTTGCGACTCCGGCGATCAGTAGAGGGAGCAGAAATGGGTGAGCCTCCAGATGATGGGCGAAACGAGCCAATACTTCTCTCAATTCATGTCTTTGTCAATGGTCGAACATTGAGAGGAACTTCTCCAGGATAAGGCACCATCCCGAAATGAGTACCAAGGCGGGTAAGGAGATAGTAGAAGGGCACAACACCGTGGCCAGAAGACTTCTAGAAACGTTTAACATGTTCATAAATCGGGGAAGGAAGATAGATTTTTCTCCCAATAGCTACAGCATACAAAACATTGACCATGTAGTCACTAAGCTGTGACTTGTTCATCAGACGAGAATAGTCATTGAAAGTAAAGATCAGATGAAGGATCTCGTACTTGGGAAGGAGAGAAAACGAATGGATTTGTAGTTTTCCTTCCCTGTCTACATCACCACCACAGAGTTTGCTAATAATCTTGTGGGAGTCTTCAGGGGCTACCTCATGTCGGGCTACAGAGATGTCCCCACCTTTAAACAGAGGGATGTTCATGAGCTAAGAAATCAGCTCAGGTGTTATAGAAAATTTTTCTCGATTAAAGAATTTTACTATGAAGGAATGAGAGGGACCATCTATGGACTTATGGATAGAAGAATACATGCCCTTGACCATAGAGGGGTAGGCATTGCCTCCCCAAGTTAAAATATTTTCCCAACCAACCTTCTGAAGGACTTTGAAGGTACTGTATTTTTCAAGGTCCGGGAGGTAACATGTACGTTCGACATTGAAATTTTTGAAAGAGTGTTCCTTCGGAACTGATCAGAAAAGCCGTGCACTGGGAGGATCAGAAGGGGGTGAGGAGCCATTAGACCCTTCAAGATGGATCTCAGATGAGTGAGATCATCTGGATGAGCTGGGAGAGGGACGAGAAAAGGGTGAAGGAGCAGGGACTGGGGTTTCCTGAGGAACAACCTCTGGTTCTTCGTCGGAAGAAAAAACCATCACAGAAGCAGATGGAATGACCCGATCAGGGTTTTTATACGCCCTGACTTTCTTTTGTCTAGGCGGTGGAGGAGGAGACTGAGTTGGGGCTGACGATGAGGCGTCATGACTCCTCAAAGATCTTTGGATATGATGTCTTTTGACAGCTCCTAATTTCCTAGGCACCTTAATCGACAAAATCGAAACAAGAAATAGACCAGATAGGGCAAAAACAGAGAATAAGGAGTACCTAAAATCGAAAATTCGAAAAGATCAAGATACCGAGAGGGAAGACTATGACGAAAGTGAAAAGCCCAAAAATCCCCTTTGTTTTCACGCGGTGCCGACAGTGGGAGCCCTAGCTGTGGTCTAACGGATCTTCCGAAAATGACTGGAGTGAATTTTAAAAAGAGGGGACCACAAGGAACGCGATGGCCAGGGCTCGAGTGAAATCACCGAGGCCTCGCTGACGGTGATGTTATGCCGAACCGAATATGATGAATAGAACTCGACCTCGAGGACTCGAGGGATGGGTTGAGGGCTCACTGACGGTGATTTTGACAGTGAAGTACTGAACCGAAAATAAGGAGTTGAACTCGACCTCGAGCGCTCGAGGGATGGCTCGAGACCTCGAGACTAAACCTCTTTTCCCTTTTTTTTTATTCTTAATTTTTAATTTTTTAATTTTGAAATATTATCTCCACTGACTGATCATAGTATCAGAAATATTTAGGATACAGTACACACCCCAATTGATTTCCTCAAAGCAAGAAAACGAATTGAGTCAAGTGGTTTTGTCATTATATCAGCCAATTGATTATCAATGGAAATATATTCAAACTCGATGGTTTTCTCTTCAACTAACTCTCGAATGAAATGATGTCTAGTGTCTATATGTTTGGTTCGAGAGTGCTGGACAGGATTCTTAGAAATATTTATGGCACTTGTATTATCACAGTGGAGAGTCATTGTTCCTCCTGTCATGCCATAATCGACGAGCATTTGTCTCATCCAGACAAGTTGAGTGCAGCAACTTGCTGCGGCTATGTATTCAGCCTCTGCAGTCAAAAGGGATACTGAAGATTGTTTTCGACTGTGCCAAGCAATCAGACAATTTCCAATGTAAAAACAAGCCCCACTTGTAGACTTTCTATCATCTAAGTTTTTTGTCCAGTCCGTATCGGTGTACCCCGCAATATGAAACGATGTATCAAATGGGTACCAAATTCCATATAGACAAGTTCCCGATATATATTTTATTATACGTTTTACTGCTTTTAAGTGGGATTCTTTAGGATTAGCTTGGAACCATGCACATGCACCCACATTAAAAGAAATATCGGGTCTACTCAGTCAAATACAAAAGACTACCTATCATCTTTCTGTACATGCTAGGGTCAACATCTTACCCATTTTCATCTTTTGATAGTTTAACAGTAGTACTCATGGGAGTGTTTGAGTGCTTACTGCCTTCAAGTCCAAACCTTTTAACAAGATCTTTAGCATACTTGGATTGTGAAATAAAGAACCCATCAGTAAGTTGTTTTATTTGTAAATCAAGAAAATAATTGAGCTATCCAACCATGCTCATTTCAAATTCAGATTTCATAAGATTAGAGAAACTAATTGCAGCTTGTTCATCAGTGGATCCAAACACAATATCATCCACATATATTTGAGCTATCAGTATAGCCTCATTGGATTTTCTAACAAGCAGTGTTTTGTCAACACTTCCCCTTTGAAAGTCATTATCCAATAAAAACTGTGTAAGTCTTTCATACCATGCCTGAAGAGTTTGTTTGAGGCCATACAATGCTTTCTTTAATTTGTAGACATGATTAGAGTGTTTCGGATCCATAAACCTTTTTAAGCTGCTCTACATAGACTTCTTCATTCTATAAACCATTCAAAAATGTACTCTTGACATCCATTTGAAAAAGTTTAAATTTCAAATAACATGCAATGGACAATAAAATACGTATAGACTCAAGACGTGCTACAGGAGCAAAAGTCTCATCAAAATCTATTCCCTCAATTTGCGTACACCCTTGAGCAACAAGACCGGCCTTATTTCGAACTATTGTCCCATTTTCATCCATTTTATTTTTGTAGATCCATTTGGTACCTATTACATTTGTATTTTTTGGTCTTGGTACCAAATCCCATACGTCATTTCGTGTAAATTGAATAAGCTCTTCTTGCATAGCATTTACCCAATCTTCATCTAACAATGTGTAACGCCCGCCCCTTTTCACCGAAAATCAGAGTCTAATAATTTTTTTTTTTAAAATTGACAAAGGGGGCGGACGTCACGATGCGAGTTAAGTCCGAACTTCTAAAGCCCGGCCCTTAACTGGCCAACCACGTGTGAGTGGAACGAAGTCCACGATGAATGGTTCATAAGGATAAGCAAGCTTACGGAATGTTATACTAAATACGAAACGATCATAGAGGCTAACCTACAAATTTTAGATAGTAGGGAATATTACATTCATTTAACTAACAATACATCTCAACATCACCGTATCCAAAATAAAACCAGAATATAGCAAGTAAGCTAATTTATACAGTCCGACAAGCTAACTATTCAAATATACATCTCTTGAAATAAACTTAAATAACAGAAAGAGTCCGTCTCGTCTTTCTGCTCCGTCATTTCCTGCGTCATCAGCTAGGGTAGAAGTAGGGCGTTAGACCACGCGCCCAGTAGGACTCCGAATAGGGCTAGCACAAGGATTAATAATAATAGCATACAGATAATAACACAATGAAAACTGGTAAACCATCATATAATGAAAATATAAAGTAAATGCCATGCCATGGGTGTCTATGTTATGAATCACACCCATCATCCCTACCATCATGATGTCATATCCCCCTCGACGGCAAGACCTCGTCAAGGTATCCCCATGCCTATTCTCGGTCGCCCCGACAGAGCATGGACTCCGGTTTGTTTATATTTTTTTCGGCCTATGCCATGTATGAGATGTAATGCATTATGCTATGTAATATATTTGGGTCATAGTCTTTACATATTACTCATATCACTAACATATAATTCATAGGTTAACCATATGCCATAAGTACATATAACCCATAATTTCATAAACCATCGTATAACCAAACATATAATTTCCAAAAATAAAGTAATAACCATTCACATAGTACCTAATCCATGGCTTACAAGTAGGTAGGAATCCTACCGAATACCGACTCGCGTTCTTCTCTTTCGTTTTCGTCAGATAGTCCGGCTACCGACACGCGTACCGCTCGCGATATCCAATACCTGATTACATACACAAAATTAGTCCATGTTTTTAACATTTTAAATCCATTAATCACATACTTAAGGTTACCATAATTGCACTTATGTCCATGATCATTTTTCATGGAGTTCTTGAATTTGGCCATTATTTACAATTTTGCCCACTACTCCTTTACATGATTAATTACTCATTTTTATTTCTCCATTCTTAGACCCATGATAGATCCAAAATCTTGGATCCATCAATGATTCATTAACATGTCACGAGATCACTAAAATTCCACCATCTAATTAGCCTAATCCTTATTAATTTAAACACCCATATAGTCTCATACTTAACCCCATCAATTGTCTCATAAAATTGGGTCATGGGTTCAAAATACTCCATTCCTCAAATCTTCCCATGGGGTTTACTTCATGCATTTAACCCACATTAATTCCATTATCCATTCATGCCCCTTGAAGGCCATAAACATCATTCACATTTCAATCTAACCCATCACAAGGCTCACCAATGGGCCATGGGTTCCACAACATTCCATCCATAAAATCTTTCCATAGTTTTTGTTTTTGAAATCCCATTTACAATGCTTAAGGTCCATTACCCACTCATTTTTCCATTACTTCACATACATCATCATTCCACCATTTCACCATTTGATCACCATAGGGTTCGGCCATACACCATGGCCGAACCCATGGTTCATGATCCATCATCCATGGGTGCCCTTTTTGACCATAACACATTTACATTTATTCATGGATTCCATTCTCACAAAACCCTAACATTCCATTAAAAATGTCCAAATTACCTTCCATAACCTCCATTCCTTAAAACCCTAAAAAATATCATACATTACCTACATTTAATCATTAAGCACTTAAAACCCTAAACCATTCTCTTTTTTTTTTGAGGTCATTAAAATTATCTTCCATCTCCTATGATTCTCTCATTTAAACCCTCTTTACAAAATTCATCACATTCAATTATTTACAACCTTAAAAATTATAAACATTCTCCATGCTTAATAATTTAATTACATTTCATTCTTTAATCCATTTATTTTTCCTTAAGCTAACCCTAATTTATCCATTAGGGTTTCCTCCACTTTCCATCTTTCAAATTGATGGATTTAAAATCCATAGCATAAAATCATTTGACCACCATTAAATTTACAAAATGAATCCCAAATCTCAAACCCTAAAAATCGAAAATTTCTTGTTTAACAAATACTCACAATCCGTCGTCTCTTCCGACTTCCGTCACTCCCGTCGGCTTCCTTGACCTCCTTTCTTCTTCCTCTCCTTGTTTAATCGGCTAAGATGCTTGATCAAGGGTGAAACCTTTCACACTTAGAATCGGCCAAGATAGAGTTTGCTTGAGAGAGGGAGAGGGAGAGATGATGAGAGGGAAGATAATGAACCTTGACCTTAGAGTGATGGACTAAAAGTTTCCACCTCTTTCTTCTCTCCTTCTCTTCTTTTCTCCTTAGCTTCATTTCTTTTCTTCTCTTCTTAGTGAGGGACGTTCATGAGGGAGTGAAGAGAGGGAAAGAGTGGAATGGAAGTTAGATGGAAAAAGATGGGAAAAAAAATAAGATAGAACTTATCTTATATTTACACTTTAACATTAACTTTCCCAATCACCCCATAGATATTTTATATGCTTTTTGACCCCAACACCCTAGCCAACGTTTTTCTTTGTGTATTTGGAGATGAGGTGGTTTGATTTGGGTCTTCCCTCTTTGACCACCTTTTTGGATAAGCTTACTTAATTACTTAATTAAATCATTAGGTTAATTAACCCCATTTAGCTTAATTCCACTTACTTAACTTGCCTTCATACACCCATGGTTGACCAATTCAACCATGGTGGCCGGCCCCATCAAACCTTGGGTCCACACGCCACCTTACTTGGTGAGGTGGAGGTGGGTCCCACTTGGTCATGTTTCTTAGGTCTAATTAATACTAACTTAGGTGATTAAAATTCAATTTAATCCATATCCCTTATTGGATCACCATTGGGCCCATGACCCAATTAAGTTCTCTCCTATCCATTTACCTTAGAGTTTGCATTATTTTGACCCATTGAGTCCCAAATGGGTATTGGGCCCAATTTGACTATCCTTGGCCCAATTTGACCATCATTGACCATTAAGATAAATTAAATCCAATCCATGATCCATTGGACCCTAGTTGGGCCTTTGTCCACATTTTGATCCATTTACTATCTATTCCATCCAATTTTCCATTTCCACCATAAAATAAATAAATAATAACACACATATATATATTACTTTATAATTTCCGGGCCATTACACAATGCTTCATCAATATTCTTGGGTTCTAATTGTGAGGTAAAACAAAAACAGTTAGATATGTTTTCTAGTTACTTTTTAGTTTTTACTCCCGTCATGGGATCCCCAATGATGTTCGACATAAGATGTTTTTTATTTGGTTTAAGTTCAATGGATGTCGAAGACGACAATGGAGGATTGTCAATTTGATTTGAAGATTGATCCACCTCATCTAAGGTTTCATATACAAAAGAAGATTGGTCATCAATGGCTACATTAATGGATTCCATTATTGCACCGGTTCTAAGATTTTTAACTCTATAGGCTCGGCTGGTGTTAGCGTATCCTAGAAAAAATCCTCCATCACTTTTCGCATCGAATTTTCCCAAGCTTTCACGATCTCTAAGAATATGGCATTTACTACCGAAAACCTTCAGATACTTACAATTTGGCTTCCTACCGGTCAACAATTCAAATGTTGTTTTATCTAGGCCAGCTCTTAGATAAACTCTATTTATGATATAACATGAGGCATTTACAGCCTCGGCCCACAAATTTTTTTGTAACTTCTTGTTGTCTAGCACGACCATGGCCATATCTTGGAGAACCCGATTTTTCCTTTCGGCCACCCCATTTTGTTGGGATGTCTTAGGAGTAGAGAACTCATGATGTATACCATGTTTTTCACAATATTTTTGGAAACAGTGATTTTCAAATTCACCTCCATGATCACTTCCAATTCTATTTATGGGTGTTTGTTTTCAATCACAATGCGTTTTGCAATAATTTTAAATTCATGATATGCATCGGATTTTTCTCTAAGATAACCTACCCATGTGTATCTAGTATACTCATCAACAATAACCATGAAATAGACCTTTCCTCCTATACTCATATTTTGGGTTGGTCCAACTAAATCCATATGTAGGAGCTCAAGAGGTCTAGTGGTAGTCACAACATTAACTTTCTTATGGGCTGCTCTCACTTGTTTTACCCTTTTGACACTCACCACAAAATGCTTGAGTTGATCTACTTATCTTGGGCAGTCCTTTGATGAGTTCACTCAATTTTGACAAATCTTTGAAATTTACTTGTCCTAGTCTCTTATGCTATAACTAAGCTTCATTAAGTTTAGACAAGTTACAATGATTTATGCTAGGAGTTTGACAATTTTCAAGGGCAAACACTGATCAGACGTTTTCAACCCTTTAAGGACAGCTTCACCTTCACTGTTATAGATTTGACAATCATTCTTACGGAAGGTAACATAATGATCTTTCTCACATATTTGAGATATACTTAATAGATTGTGTTTAAAACCATCAACTAGCAGCACATCATCTAAGGTAAGGGAATCATTTAATTCTAAGGTCGCTTTCCCTACAATTTAAGCCAGATTTCCATCCCCAAAAGTAACCGAACCACCATTGAAATCTTCAAGGTTGGACATAAATGTTTTATCACCAGTCATGTGCCTTGAACAACCACTATCAAGGTACCATTTTGACTGGTTTTCAACCTTTAATGTTGTATACACAATCAAGCTTTTGTACTTGGGAACCCATTTCAATGCGGTTGTGTTTTTTAAATTTCTAGAGACTGATTTTTGAAGATTATATCCGAATTTTCTGCTCATTTTTTCATTTAAAGTTTTGTTCATTTTTTGAGCCACATCTTCACGATAATGATATTCTCTTTTTTCTTTGTCATAAATTTGTACTTCAAATTTTTTCTGATTTGTTTT
Organism: Chimonanthus praecox; assembly: GCA_022113865.1. Lineage (NCBI taxonomy): Eukaryota > Viridiplantae > Streptophyta > Magnoliopsida > Laurales > Calycanthaceae > Chimonanthus > Chimonanthus praecox. Next base: position 35,413,709 of record CM039087.1, read on the forward strand.
TTCCCTTAAGTTTCTTTTTCTAAGTTTACACTCAAATCTGAAGTGTTCCCTTGTAGCACAGTAAAAACAAATGATATTTGAAGGTCTAGAAGTTTGACCCTTAACAAAAACAGTTTTTCTCACTGTTTTTACATTGTCTTGGTTGTACCCAAGACCAGTCTTGTCCCCATGGTTTTTACCCGATTTTAACAATCTTTCTAATTATATCATTTATGGGTAAACTTATTTTCAAAATTGAGTTTATGATTATTAAAATTGTTTATTTTAGAATGAGCATTGATAATTTCTTCTGATAAGATACTTCTAATATCTTCCACTTTTTTAATATCATTCTCATAATTTCTCAACTTATTTTGTAACTCATTTTGAACTTGTTTTAATTTAACATTATCTTCATTTGTAGTTTTCAGAGTTCTTACAATATTTTCATTTATTCATTTTTCTTCTTCTAACTGGCTTATTAAATTTGCAATTTCAGATTTTCTTTTACTTAATTTTTTATCCAGTTTTTTACTTTCCAAAAAAGGGAGTCATAGGCCTCTTGAAGATCATCATCTTCATCATTTTCTGATTCACTTTCTGAGTCACTTTCAACAGTTGCTGTAGAGGCTATGAACCCTTTTAGATCTTCAGATTTATCTTGAGTGGATCCATCAGAATCACTTTCCAATTGAACAACAAAATGTCCTTAACCTCCACAATTATAAGGCTTTCTTATTTCTTTTTGAAGGACATTCAACAGTAAAAAGTCCTTAACCTCCACAATTATAACATTTTTGTTCTTTGTCTTTGTCTCTTCCATTTTCCTTTAATATGTTAAATATGTTGGTGTCTTTTATTGTATTGAATCTGTTGATATTTTTATCCCTTGGCTCACTTCTTTTAAAGTTTTAAACTTGTTCCTTTTATTGAAGTTTCTTAAGAATTTTTTAGCCAACAAAGCAATCATCTTCACTGTCAGATTCAAATTTTTCTTCTTTAAGTTTTTTCAATGTTTGAGGATGACTTTAAGGCAACATACTTCTTCTTAGGTATTTCATCTTCAAAATGAAGTTCATAGTTCATTTCAAAGATGAAGTTCATCACTTTGAATCATAGGTAATTTTCTATACTCTCAATAGCCGCTACCTTAGTTTATCTTTTGGGCAGATTTCTAAGTACCTTGGTACATACTTTAGATTAAAGAATTATTTCTCCTAAGGCCCACATAGAATTTACTATATCACTTAGCTTAGAGTAAATTCATAAACATCTCATTTTCATCCATTGTATGTTATCAAATTTTTGGAGAATTGGAGTTTAGACCTCTTAACAAGAGGTACGAGCGGGACATCACGACGCGAGATAAGTCCAAACTTCTAAAGTCCGACCCTTAACTGGCCAACCCTATGTGTGCATGGACTAAGTTCATGAAAACGGTTCACACATAACAATATCAATATGCGGAATAAAATCATAACATGCGGAATTATAATCATAACATGCGGAATCATAATAGAACCCAGTTCTATTCTATTTCAAATAGCCAAGTACGTCAAGTCTTTATTCATAGTTAATTATCGAATAAAACATCCAATCATAGCAAATTCATCTAAGTTATTACATCCGTATTCTAGATACTCAAAATACAAGCCCATGAGTTTCTTAAACAAAATATAAACTAAATCATGCAAGCTCCTATGCCTGGTCCGTTTCGTGTTCATCATTCCCCTCGTTTCTTGTATCATCCACTAAGGTAGAAGTAGGGCGTTAGAACAACGCGCCCAATAGATATTCCAATTAGGGTTAACACATGGGTTAATACAAAAAATCCAGATATAATATATATCAAATCCAGTTATAATAAATCATACCATACTTATAAAGCATCATATCTAAAACAGTGTATGATAATTGAGATCCAATCATACCGATAAAAACTAGAAAACCTTGTATGATAATAAAGATCATGATCATGCCGATTCAATGCCATGTCATGCTATCATATGCAATGAGTCCCACTCATCACAAACACATAGTAACCTCTTGATGGAAAGCTCCTCATCAAGGTATCCCCCACGAGTGTATTACGGACGCCCCGACGGAGTGTGGGTCTCCGGTTACATTTCATACATAGTATCCTCTTGATGGAAAGCTCCTCATCAAGGTATCCCCCACGAGTGTTTTACGGACCCTCGACAGAGTGTGGGTCTCTGGTTACCGTTCATCCCTCCCATGCCATGCATGAGATGCAAATGTCCACATGCTATGCAATTATACAAATCATAGCATTTAAGAGCTCATATTTGAAACATATACAACACATGCTATTTTATCATATAAACACAGCATTTAAAACTCACATTTTGAAACATATCCTTTGCAATATAAATTCATCAAATCAAGATAAGAACAATGTACATAAACCCATGGTTTGAAAGAGATGGAATCCTACCAAAGACCGCTAGCATGTCCTTGCGTCTTTCGTCCGGTAACCGCTCACGATCATAAAGACCTTATGAGGTCCCGTTACCTTATAATATAACAATCAATTAAAACCAAGTCTCATTTGATTTACAACAATGTCCAAGTCCATAAACCAAACTTGTGGGGTTCGGCCATACACCATGGCCGAACCTCACCCCTTTTGTTTTAATTTCTTTCTTTGGTTTATTAATCAATAACCCCTAAGTTAAACATTTAATCAATTCCCTTTTATTTAATCCCACTCATATAAACCCTAAGTCCATCAAAACAATCCCCATGGGGTTCGGCCATACACCATGGCCGAACCCATGGTCTATTAATTCACTTAATTACAATAATGCCATTATACATATCCATAGCCATCTACCTTCCTTATTTTCATAAGGCTTATATTCCAAAATAATCCATACAATAGTTCATAAAATCCATATAACTTGATTCATGGGGTTCGGCCACACACCATGGCCGAACCCTATGATATCTTAATTCCATTTAAATTACAATATTGCCATTCATGGCTAACCTTCCATCTTAGCATGTATTTACAACTTTGCCATTACCTTATGTTCATGTCCAAACCGATCCATAAAACCCATATGATCCCTTAGTTGGTTCATGGGGTTCGGCCATACACCTTGGCCGAACCTTAAGACGCATAACTTTCCAATCATAGAAACTTTCCAAATTTAGCAATTCCATTCTTGAATCCATAATTCAAGGTTCCTTCCATAATTAGAAAGTTTCCAAATTTAGCAATTCCATTCTTGAATCCATAATTAGAAAGTTTCTAATTTAATACCTATCCTTAGATCCTTTCTAGATTAATATCATCTTCCATTTTATCAAAAGTCCATAATTAGAAACTTAATAATTTAATCTCCATCATTCTTAAAATAACCCTAGTGGGTTCGGCCATACACCATGGCCGAACCCACTCATAAAGACAATTATTAAGCCGTGAACTTCCATCTATATTTTTCCATTTAAACCCTTTAAAATCATAGACCTACATCTATGATTTTCAAATTTTAATTCCATTAAAATAACTAATGTCCTTCATGGTTTTCACCCCTCCAAAATCATATAACATTATCAACAAACTCCCATGGGGTTCGGCCATACAACTTGGCCGAACCCTATGGTCCATTAATTCCTTTTTAAATCACATATCTAAAGATTTCATCATTCAAACTTCCATAAAAATTCACCAAAGTCCTTCCATGGTTTCACAACCCAAAAACCCATAATTTAAACCATGTTTTTCCATGGTTTTCATCCCTTAAAAACACATAATTTAAACCATGTCTTTCCATGGTTTTAATCCCTTAAAAACATAATTAAACCATGTCTTTCCATGGTTTTCATCCCTTAAAATATAACCAATAATCTTCCATTAAAAATCACCAAAAACATCCATTAAAACCATATAAATTTATAACTAACTCCCCATGGTTTCCTCACTAAAAATCCATACATTAACCATGTCTTGCCATGGGGTTCGGCCATGGTGGTCCATTCTTTCCATTAAAATTATCAAATCATCCATCAATTTTCTTCCATGGGGTTCGGCCATACACCATGGTCGAACCCTATGGTTCCTTATTTTTAAACAAAATATCAAATCACTTACAGGTTCCGCGACTCCTCCGATTTTCCCTCGAGAGGATACTTGAGAGAGAGAGGAGATGTTTTGGAATAGATAATACTCCAAGCTCTTGTCTTGTGCGCCTCTCTCCCTTGTTGAAATAGCCATTGTCGCGTGCACTACTTTCTTTGTGTTGCCTTTCTTTTAAAAATCCAATCAGTCCTATCTTAGAAGGTGCCATGTGCCCTTGATGTCTTTCTTTTATTAAAACTTCCTCTTGATCTAAATAGAAGGTGCCATGCGCCCCACTTGCTTTTCTTTTATTAAACTCCCAATTAATCCTGTAACACCTCGGGTTTTCAGTTCATTATTCATTTAATTTTAGTTATGAATTTTAGAATTAAACCTTATTTGGATCAAGAATTGGGCCATGACCCAATTAGGATCCAACCAATGTTGGAATTGGTTTTATTAAATGCAAATGGGTTGAATTAATTTAGTGATGAATTATATCTAATTTTAAACAAAAGATATTATGGCCGAGTAGTGGATTTGAAATATCCAAGTAGATGTTAAAAAAATCAAATAAAGATTATCTTGGCCGAATTTTTTATAGTGATTTACATATTATGCACATGAAAAATATATGGGATTTTTAAATCCACAATGATGATATGCTAGATATTTTAAAAGGACGAAATATCTATGAATTAAATTAAAAGATTATTTGGATTGTAATTAGGGTTATGTGCATAGTACTTGCTAATAAGAATTAAAGGAAGTCTTAATAAGGCAAGGGAAAGTCGGATATGGCTAATTAAAGAGGGAAAGTCGGCCATGGTTAAATAAGGAAGGTTTGACATATGTCCAGTGTTTTGGTTATAACTTTTCACTCTGATATCCGATTGATTCGATTCTTTTTGCGTTGGAAAGAAGATTTCAAGAGCTACAACTTTGTAGTTCCACTTTTTCTGATTCGGAATTTAACAAGGTCGAAATAGAGCTACAATATAGTATATATGTAATAACGGGGAACATAAGGGGTACACGGCTAAGGGTTGCTTATCTTGAGAAATTTCTAATGTGGGATTAAGGAAAGCTTAATAAAAGGGGAAGCCCAAGGGGGTGCACGATTTTTACAACCCATTAGCAAGTTTTATTGTTCTCTCTCCCTCTCTCAATTCATCACTCTCTTCCATGCCAAAACAAGAGAAGAAAGGGCAGCAACTAGAAGGTGTTCTCGTTTGGAGAAAAGAAATAAGAAGAAGGGAGAAAGATTAGAAGATCAAGGGAAGAGGTTAGTATTTAAGTGTCTAATGTTATAATTTGATTTATGAAATCAAAAGAACCATAGGGTTCGGCCATAGTGCATGGCCGAACCCCATGGAAAGATTTGTTCAATTAATTGGTTTTAAATATTGAAAAACATGGTGTGTTCTTGATTAATTGATTGGGTTTATATTTTAGATCTTGGATCATGGAAATCATGGTTATTTCATAATGGTTTGAATAATGAAAACCATGGGGATTTATGGTTTAGATTAACAAATTTAAATGATGAAAATCCATAGAGGAGAGTTTGATGATAATTAAAGAAAAAATTGGATGGACATTGGGTCGGCCTTGGTATGGCCGAACCATGATGTTTTGTGGTTAAGCTTTGGGATCCAAAATAATAAAAGGAAGAGGTGAGGTTCGGCCATGGTGTATGGCCGAACCCCACCAAACTTTTTATGGAAGTGATGATCGATTTTGATGGGATCTAAACCAATGGCTAAGATCATGAACCATAGGGTTCGGCCATGGTGCTTGGCCGAACCCCATGGGGTAATTTGGAATAGAGATTAAATAGGAAACTATCTAATTAAGGGAAGGGGTTGCTAAATTTAGAAAGCTTCCATGTATGGAAGGGGTGGCTAAATTGGAAAGCACTCCAATTTTGGAAAGGAGTTTCTAATCTTAGAAAGTTCCCATTTATGGAAAGTTGGAATCTATATATGGAAACCTTCCATTTTTGGAAGATGTTGTTAATTATGGAAAAGCCATCTAATTTTGGAAGATGTTTCCAAATATGGAAAGGAGGTTGCTTATTGGGAAAGTTTCTATTCTTGGAAGTAGATATTAAAATTAGAAAATATCTACTTAAAGACCATGAAGATTATTTATGTAAACCATTCCAAGAATGGAAGGTAAGGGCTTGATTATTTGAACCTAATTGAATGAAGGGATTAATTGACATGAGTGAGGTTCGGCTACAATGTATGGCCGAACCCCACTAGGGTTTAGTTTTTGGAAACTTTGTTATTTATGGAATATAATATTCAATCATAGAAGGGTTGGTGTTTAATTAAGAAACCTTCTAAATGTGGACCTTAGGTTAAAAATGGAAGGAAGAGTTATTTTTAGAAAACTTTCCATTATGGAAGGAGGTTGATATTATGGTAAATTAATTAGGGAAACCTTCTAATGATAGAAGGGGAGATTAATAAAGGGAAGTTCTATTTATGGAAAGTGAAATATAAATTTGGGGACTTTCCAATTATGGAAAGGTAGAGATTAATTGGAGATTATGCACCATAGGGTTCGGCCATGGTGTATGGCCGAACCCCATGGTCTAAATTAAGGGAGTAAAGGTGTATTTAAATTATGGTTTAAGGGCTGGTTTATAAATCAGATTATGAACCTAAGTCATGAGTTAAGTTATGTGTAGTTTTAAATAAAATAAAAGAGTATAATGTATGATAAGAAATGATGGAGAAGGAAATGACAAAAATGTAATTAAGATACCAAAGTAGGAGAACCATGGGTTCGGCCATGATGTATGGCCGAACCCCATGTTATGTTTGATGAACTTATTTGATTAGGGAAGTTTTTAAGGCCTAATTAGGGAAGATTTAAAAGAAGAAGGAAACCGATGGTAATTTGGTAAATAGAGAATGTTGGACATACGGTTCGGCCATGTGTGGCCGAACCCCATGAGTTATTTTATGGTATTTAGCATTTTGGAAGCATGAAAGGATAACTTGGAACCTAAGCAAAGAAAATGGGCTAGGGTTACCAACAGTGGCATCTTTGTAAATATGTATAAAAATGGTAAACCATGGGTTCGGCCATTGTGTATGGGCGAACCCCATGGGGTTTTGTTTATAAACTTAGAACCTTATAATTAGGTGAGTTTTGGTGTTGATTTATTATTATATCATAAGGTAACGGGATCTCGCAAGCGGTGCGCGATCGGTGATCGACTCTTGGACGAAAACACAAGGACTCGTGAGCGGTCTTAGGTAGGATTCCACCTCTTTGAAACCATGGTTTATGTACTTTGTTTTATCTTATGTTTGATAAAAATATGTTTCAAAGAATATGCTTTATTTATGGATTTCAAATGCTATGTTTAAATTGTTTAAAATAGCATGGATTGATTATGTTCAAAGGTGATTTTACATGCTAGGTTTTATTGTATAAAGAGCATGTATGGAATATGTTTTTCAAATGATGATTTTCAATGCTATGTTTATGTTATAAAATAGCATGTGTTTCATTGGCATCTCATGCATGGCATGGGGTGAAGGATTTATAACCGGAGGGGTCACACTCCGTTGGGGCGTCCGAAAAACCTATGTGCAACACCTTTATGTGATTTCCATCAAGAAGATTTTCGGAGGGTCTACACTCCGTCTGGGAGACCGAAAAACCTATGTGGTAGCCACACTTTATGTACAGGTGATGGGTGGGACTCATTGCATGGCATGGATTTTACCTGGTTTTATATATTATGTTATAATATATGTTTTGTACTAACCATGTGTTAGCCGTAACTGGAATACCTACTGGGCGCGTTGTACTAACGCCCTACTTCTACCCTATAGTTGGTGATACAGGTAATCAGGGAAACAATGAACCTAAGGCGGACCAGGCATAGGAGCTTGGAAGATCTAGTTTATATGCTTTGAATAAATTACTCATGAACTTGTATTTGAGTATTCGGATTTTGGGATGTAATAACTTAGATGGTTGAATGTTTTGGTTTGATGATTATGACGTACTTTACTATCTGAATGGATTAGAACGTGGTTCTAATATAATTCCGCATATTGATGATTATGATTCCGCAGTTGTATGATTTTATTCTACAAGTCGGTATTGCTATGTATGAACCGTTTTATTGGACTGAGTCCATACACACATAGGGTTGGCCAGTTAAGGGTCGGATTTTGGAAGTTCGGACTTAGCTCGCGTCGTGACGTCCCGCGCTCTATCACTCTACTCTGTTACAAAAAAAAAAAAAAATATACACTGAATTTAAGGGAAAAAGCGAGTGAAAAAGGGCGGAGCGTAACAAATCCTAATTTAGAAGGAGCCATGCACATATCTTCTATACATGGCCTAAACAATACTCCTAATTTAATTAGACATATTCTTTATTGATTATGTTAGGCAAAAACAATATCCCATCTTATCCATGCATGTAGCCCATCTTGGGCAATCCTTGTTCAACTAAAACTCCTAATATCTTTCATCACTATCTTCCATGCGCATGCAATCTTCCAATTCCTAAAATCTTTCCATGTCCACCTCACATACACGCCCCAAGCAATCCATATTTAATTTTTAGGCATATTACATTATTATTTAATTCAGCCCCATTTAATTTGGATTGAACTAACTTGGTGGTCATCCAAGTTAACCATGACCCATTGGGTCCCAATTGGGCATTTGACCCATATAAACAACCTTGACCCAATTAAACATATCTTACCCATTTATTTTAAATTGAACCTATAACATATCCGTTGGATCTTAATTGGGCAATGACCCAACACTTTACCCATCTAAGGTCCATATATAAAACTCCCAATTTAAACCCCTAAAACCTTAAAACCCTACACTAAAACTTCTAAAACCTTAAAACCCTAAACCCTAAGCCCGTAACCCTAAACCCTAAGCCCTAAGACCGTGAAACACTAAAACCCTAAAACCCTAAAGCCTAAACCTTAAACCCAGAAGCCAAAAACCCTAAAACCCTATAACCCTAAAATCCTAAACCCCTAAACCCTAAAACACTTAACGTCTAAAACCCTAAACCCTAAACCCTAAATCCTAAAACCCTAAAAATCGAAAACCCTAAAACCCTAAACCCTAAACCCTAAAACTCTAAAACCCTAAAACTATAAACCCAAAAACTTAAAAACCCTAAACCCTAAATCCTAAACCCTAAACCCCTAAAACCCTAAACCCAAAAACCCTAAAACCCTAAAACACTAAACCCTAAATACAAAGACCCTAAAACCCTCAACCTTAAACCCTAACCCTAACCCTAAATGCTAAACCCTAAAACCTTAAAACGTAAAATCCTAAAACCTAAAAGCCTTAAACCTAAAACCTTAAAACCCTAAACCCTAAACCCTAAAACCCAAAAACCATAAACCCTCAAACCCTCAACCCTAAAACCCTTAACCCTCAACCCTAAAACCTAGGACCAAAACTTTAAAACCCTAAACCCTAAAACCCGAAAACTCTAAAACCCTAAAACCCAAAATCCTAAAATCCGAAAACCCTAAACCCTAAACCCTAAAACCCTAAACCCTAAACCCTAAACCCTAAACACTAAACCCTAAAACTTTAAAACCCTAAAACCCTAAAACCATAAACCCAAAAACTTTAAACCCTAAACCCTAAATCCTAAACCCTAAACCCTAAACCCTAAACCCTAAAACCCTAAAACCCTTAACCCAAAAACCCTAAAACCCTAAACCCTAAAACACTAAACCCTAAATCCCAAACCCTAAACCCTTAAAACCCGAAAACCGTCAACCCTAAAACCCTATCCTAAACCCTAAACCCTAAAACCCTAAACCATAAACCCTAAACCCTAAACCCTAAACCCCTAAAACCCTAAGTGCTAAAACCTAAACTCTAAACCCTAAAACCATAAAACTCTAAAATCCCAAACCCCAAAATCCTAAAACCCTAAACCCTAGACCCTAAAACGCTACCCTAAACCCTAAAACCCTAAAACCCTAAACCCTAAGCACTAAACCCTAAAACACTAAAACTCTAAACCCTAAACGATAAATCCTAAATACCTAAACCCAAAAGCCTAAACCCCAAAACATAAACCCTAACCCCTAAAACCCAAAGCCCTAAACCCTAAACTCAAAAGCCCTAAACCCCTAAAACCCTAAACCCAAAAACCTAAACCCTAAACCCTAAACCCTAAAACCCTAAAACCCTTAACCCAAAAACCCTAAAATCCTGAAACCTAAAATACTAAACCCTAAACCCCTAAAGCCTGAAAAGCCGAAAATCGTCAACCCAAAAATCGTCAACCATAAAACCCTATCCTAAACCCTAAACCCTAAAACCCTAAACCATAAACCCCAAACCCCAAACCCTAAACCCCTAAAACCTAAACACTAAACCCTAAGCGCTAAAAGCTAAACTCTAAAGCCTAAAGCGATAAAACTCTAAAACCCTAAACCCTAAAACCCTAAACCCTAAACCCTAAAACACTACCCTAAACCCTAAAACCATAAACCCTAAGCCCTAAATCTTAAAACCCTAAAACACTAAACCCTAAACGATAAACCCTAAATACCTAAACCCAAAACCCTAAACCCCAAACCCTAAACCCTAAACCCCTAAAACCCCAAAGCCCTAAACCCTAAACCCTAATCCCTGAAGCCAAACACCCTAAAACCCTATAACTCTAAAAGCCTAAAACCATAAACCCTAAATCAAAAAACCCTAAAACCTAAACCTGACAACCCTAAAACCCTACCCTAAATCCTAAACCCTAAACCGTAAAGTCTAAACCCTAAACCCTAAATTCTAAAACCGTAAAACCCTAAACGCAAAGACCCTAAATCCTAAACACTACACTCTAAAAGATAAAACCCTAAACCCTAAATCCTAAACCATAAAACCCTAAAACTCTAAACCCTAAACCCTAAACCCAAAACCCCTAAACCCCTAAAACTCTAAGCCGTAAAACCCACCCTAAACCCTAAACCCTAATCCCTGAAGCCAAAAACCCTAAAACCTTATAACTTTAAAAGCCTAAAACCCTAAACCCTAAATCAAAAAACCCTAAAACCTAAACCTGACAACCCTAAAACCCTACCCTAAATCCTAAACCCTAAACCGTAAAGTCTAAACCCTAAACCCTAAATTCTAAAACCGTAAAACCCTAAGCACAAAGAACCTAAACCCTAAACACTACACTCTAAAAGATAAAACCCTAAACCCTAAATCCTAAACCATAAAACCCTAAAACTCTAAACCCTAAACCCTAAACCCAAAACCCCTAAACCCCTAAAACTCTAAGCCGTAAAACCCTAAACCCTAAACCCTAAACCCTAAACCCTAAACCATAAAACCCTAAAACTCTAAAACCCTAAACCCTAAATTCTAAACCCTAAACCCCTAAAACCATAAAACCCTAATCCCGTGAAACCCTAAAACCCTAAAATCCGAAAACCCTAAAACCCTAAACCCTAAAACTCTAAAACCCTAAAACCATAAAACTACAAACCCAAAAACTTTAAAACCCTAAAACCTAAATCCTAAACCCTACACCCCTAAAACCCTAAACCCAAAAACCCTAAAACCCTAAACGCAAAGGCCCTAAAACCCTCAACCCTAAACTCTAACCCTAACCCTAAATGCTAAACCCTAAGACCCTAAAACGTAAAACCCTAAAACCCAAAAGCCTCAAACCAAAAACCTTAAAACCCTAAACCCTAAATCCTAAAACCCTAAAACCGTAAACCCTCAAACCCTCAACTCTAAAACCCTAAACCCTCAACCCTAAAACCTAGGACCAAAACTTTAAAACCCTAAAACCTAAAACCCGAAAACTCTAAAACCTTGCAACCCAAAGCCCTAAAACCCTAAAACCCGAAAAACCTAAACTCTGAAACCCTAAACCCTAAACCCTAAACACTAAACCCTAAAACTCTAAAACCCTAAAACCCTAAAACCATAAACCCAAAAACTTTAAATCTTAAACCCTAAATCCTAAACCCTAAACCCCTAAACCCTAAACCCAAAAGCCCTAAACCCCTAAAACCCTAAACCCAAAAACCTAAACCCTAAACCCTAAACCCTAAAACCCTAAAACCCTTAACCCAAAAACCCTAAAATCTTGAAACCTAAAATACTAAACCCTAAATACCAAACCCTAAACCCCTAAAGCCTGAAAAGCCGAAAATCGTCAACCCAAAAATCGTCAACCATAAAACCCTATCCTAAACCCTAAACCCTAAAACCCTAAACCATAAACCCCAAACCCCAAACCCTAAACCCCTAAAACCTAAACACTAAACCCTAAGCGCTAAAAGCTAAACTCTAAAGCCTAAAGCGATAAAACTCTAAAACCCTAAACCCTAAAACCCTAAAACCCTAAACCCTAGACCCTAAAACACTACCCTAAACCCTAAAACCATAAACCCTAAGCCCTAAATCTTAAAACCCTAAAACACTAAACCCTAAACGATAAACCCTAAATACCTAAACCCAAAATCCTAAACCCCAAACCATAAACCCTAAACCCCTAAAACCCCAAAGCCCTAAGCCCTAAACCCTAATCCCTGAAGCCAAACACCCTAAAACCCTATAACTCTAAAAGCCTAAAACCATAAACCCTAAATCCTAAAACCTAAACCTGACAACACTAAAACCCTACCCTAAACCTGAAAATCCTAAACCCTAAACCCTAGACCCTAAACCGTAAAGTCTAGACCCTAAACCCTAAACGATAAAACCGTAAAACCGTAAAACCCTAAATACAAAGACCCTAAACCCTAAACATTACACTCTAAAAGCTAAAACCCTCAACCCTAACCCTAAACCCTAAACCATAAAACCCTAAACCCTAAATCCAACCCCTAAACCCCTAAAACTCCTAAAACCCTAAACCCTACAACCCACCCTAAACCCTAAACCCTAAAACCAACCTTAAACCCTAAACCCTAAACCATAAAGTTTAGAGTTTTAGGGTTTATAAATAATGGAAGCCATGGAGGATGATTTAGGGTTTTTAAGATTTTAATGGTTAAATGTAGGTAATTAAGGATCTTTAATGGAGTTTTTAGGGTTTTGAAGAATGGAAGCCATGGAGGGTAATTTATGATTGTTAGGGTTCTTAATGATTGAATGTAGTATTTTTTTTTTAAGGAATTGTAATGGGATTTTTAGGTTTGAAATCATGGAAGTATGATTTAGAATTTTAGAGTTTTAATGATTAAATGTGGTGATAATTTTAAAGGGGTTTAAATGAGGAAATGCATGGGAGATGTGAATGATGTTAATGACCTCAAAAATGGTAGGTGATTAAGTGTTTAATGGGGTTTTAAGGTTTAAAAACCATGGAAGAATGGTTAAAGATAGTGAGGCTCATAAGGATTAAATGTTGGTATTTTTTTAAAAAGGGGTTTTTATGATGAAATTCATGGAAGGGGTAAATGGTTTGTACGGCCTAAAAAGGCATAGATGGGAGTGAAACCATGAACCATGGGTTCGGCCATGGTGTATGGCCGAACCCTAGGGTGATGTGGTTGTAAATTTGAAGGGTGTAAAAAAAGGGAAAGATGTTTAAGAAAGTGGATAGTTTAAATGAATTTGCAAGTACAGTTTAGAATGTTGGAAAGGGGTGGAAATAATGTTTTAAAAATAAAACCATGGAGAGATTTTATGGATGGGATGTTTTTTTTTCAAATCCCATGGTAGTGTATTGGTGACTTTGATGGGGGTAAGATAATGGAAAAATAAATGGGAATGTTGGTGGTTTTGATGGACCAAAATGAACCTAATGTTGATAAAAAATTGATGATTTAAATGCATGATGTAAACCTCCTCGTGGGAGGGCTTATTATGGATCTAAATATGGTGAAAAGGACCCAAGGAAAAATGGGGATTAGGTTGAATTAAAGGGGCTGATTTTAATAAAACCCATGATCCAATTTATGAGCCATTTGATGGGCTAAACTTGGGATTATCTATGTGGTTAGATGAATGGAAAAATTAGGCTAAGTTAAGGACTGACTATTAATATGTAATAAGGTACCGGACATCGCAAGCGGTGCTCGATCGGCGACCGGATTTGTAGACGGAAAATGTAAAAGGACGCTGATCAGTATTTGGTAGGATTCCTACCTTTTTGTAAGCCGTGGAGTACGTGTTATATGATGGTTTCCTTGAATTATTTTTGGATAATTATATGACTTATTTTATGATGGATTTTAAGGCTATGAATTATGTGTTATGGCTATGATTTAAACATTATATGGCATATTACATTTATAATGATTTAAATACTATATAGCATATCGCAATTACATCTCAGGCATGACATGGGTGGGAAAATAAAGGAACTGGAGTCCATGCTCCGTCAGGGCAACCGAGAAACAGACATGGGGATAGCTTTATATGCTATAACAAGAGTCCATGCTCCGTCGGGGCGACCGAGAAGCAGACATGGGGATATCTTGATATGTGGAGATATAACCGGAATCCATGCTCCGTCGGGGGGACCGAGAAGCAAACATGGGGATATCATGATGGTATGGATGATGGGTGGGACTCATGACATAGACACCCATGGCGTAGCATTCATTTTATGGTTTTCATATATTATTATCTATATGCTTGTTATCACTAATTCATGTGTTAGCCCTACTCGGAGTCCTACTGGGCGCGTTGTCTAACGCCCTACTTCTACCCTAGCTGATGACGCAGGAGACGGCAGAGCAGAAGGACGAGACGGGAGCCAAACTTAGGAGCTTGGGGAAGGCGGCTACTTAATTTATTTAGATTTGTTTTGGAAATGTATTTGAGTAGCCTAGCTTGTCGGAAATTTAATATTTTAGATTACTTGCTATGTTTTGGTTTTTATTTTTGGACATTGTGATGTTGAGGTATTTTGGTAATTAAATGAATGTTATCTTCCCTGCTATCTAAATTGGTAGGTTAGTCTCTATTTTAACTCCGCACTTAGTTTAAAATTCCTCGAGCTTACGTCTACGTGCGAACGGTTCTCGTGGACTTCGTTCCACGCACGCGTAGGGTTGGCCAGTTAAGGGCCGGGTTTTGGAAACTCGGACTTAACTTGCGTCGTGACGTCCGGCGCCTTTGTCACTTTTATTTTCAAAAAAAAAAAAAATAGACTCTGATTTCGTTGAAAAGGGGCGGGCGTTACAAAAACCCTAAACCCTCAACCCTAAAACCTACGCCCAAAACCCTAAACCCTAAAACCCGAAAACTCTAAAACCTTGAAACCCTAAACCCTAAAACCTTAAAACCCGAACACCCTAAACCCTAAACCCTAAACCCTAAACCCTATACACTAAACCCTAAAACTCTAAAACCCTAAAGCCCTAAAACCATAAACTCATAAACATTAAAATCCTAAACCCTAAACCCCCAAAACCCTAAACCCAAAAACCATAAACCCTACACCCTAAACCCTAAAACCGTTAACCCAAAAACCCTAAAACCCTAAACCTTAAAACACTAAACCCGAAATCCCAAACCCTAAACCCCTAAAACCCGAAAACCCTAAAACCGTCAACCATAAAACCCTATCCTAAACCCTAAAACTCTAAAACCCTAAAACCCTAAAACCCTAAACCTTAAACCCTAAACCCCTAAAACCCTAAAATGCTAAACCCTAAACCCTAAACCCCTAAAATCCTAAACACTAAGCCCTAAACTCTAAACCCTAAAACCATAAAACTCTAAAACCCTAAACCGTAAAACCCTTAAACCCTAAAACCCTAAACCCTATGCCCTAAACCCTAAAACCCTAAAACCCTAAACCCAAAACCCTAAACACTAAACCCTAAATACCTAAACCCAAAGCCCTAAACCCCAAACATAAACCCTAAACCCCTAAAACCCCAAAGCCCTAAACCCAAAACCCTAATCCCTGAAGCCAAAAATCCTAAAACCGTATAACTCTAAAAGCCTAAAAGCCTAAACCCTAAAACCCTACCCTAAACCCGAAAATCCTAAACCCAAAACCCTAGACCCTAAACCGTAAAGTCTAAACCCTAAGACCCTAAAACCCTAAACACAAAGTCCCTAAACCTTAAACCCTAAACTCTAAAACACTAAACCCTAAACCCTAAACCCTAAACCCTAAACCCTAAAACCCTAAAACCATAAACCCTAAACCCAAAAACACCTAAACCCCTAAAACACCTAAACCCCTAAAACCCCTAAACCCCTAAACCCTAAACAATAAAACCCGAAAACCCTAAACCCTAAACCCCTAAAACCATAAAACCCTAAACCCTAAACCCCAAACCCTAAACCCTAAACCCTAAACCCGTGAAACCCTAAAACCCTAAAACCCTAAACCCTAAACCTTAAACCCTAAAGCCAAAAAACCCTATTACCCTAAAATCCTAAACCCCTAAACCCTAAACCCTAAAACCCTAAACGCCTAAAACCCTAAACCCTAAACCCTAGACACTGAAACCCTAAAACTCTAAACCCTAAATCCTAAACCCTAAACCCCTAAAACTCTAAAACCGTAAAACCAAAACCCTAAACCCTAAACCCCTAAAACCCTAGACACTAAACCGTAAACTCTAAAGCCAAAAACCCTAAAACCCTATAACCCTATAACCCTATAACGCTAAACCCCTAAACCCTAAACCCTAAAGCCAAAACCTACCCCCTAAAATCCTAAAACCCTAAAACCCAAACCCTAAAACCCTACCCTTAACCCTAAACCCTAGACCCTCAACCCTAAAATCTAAACTCTAAGCCCTAAACCCTAAAATCATAAAACACTAAAAACCTAAACCCTAAAACCGTAAACCCTAAATCCTAAACCCTAAACCCCTAAAACTCTAAAATCGTAAAACCAAAACCCTAAACCCTGAACCCCTAAAACCCTAGACACTAAACAGTAAACTCTAAAGCCAAAAACCCTAAAACCCTATAACTTTATAACCCTATAACCCTAAACCCCTAAACCCTAAACCCTAAAGCCCTAAAACCTACACCATAAAATCCTAAAACCCTAAAACCCAAACCCTAAAACCCTACCCTTAACCCTAAACCGTAGACCCTCAACCCAAAAATCTAAACTCTAAGCCCTAAACCCTAAAACCATAAAACACTAAAAACCTAAACCCTAAATCCGTAAACCCTAAACCCTAAACGCCAAAACCCTAAACCCTAAAACCCTAAAACCCTAAAACTCTAAACCCTAAACCCTAAACCCTAAAATCCTATACAATTAAAACCCTAAATCAGAAAACCCTAAAACCCTAACCCCTCCAACCCTTAAACCCTAAACCCGTAAAACCCCAAGCCCTAAAACCCTAAATCCTAAAAACCCAAAACCCTAAACCTTAAAACCCTACCCTAAACCCTAAACGCTGAAAACCCTAAAACCCTAAAACCCTAAAATCCTAAACCCTAAAACCCTAAAAGCCTAAAACCCTAAACGCTAAACGCTAAACCCTAAACTGCAAACCCTAAACCCTAAAACCCTAAAACCCTAGAACCCTAAACCCAAAAACCCTAAAACCCTAAACCCTAAACCTAAAGCCATAAAACGCTAAAACCCTAAAACTATACCCAAAACCCTAAACCCTAAAACTGTGAAACCCTAAAACCCTAAACCCAAAACATTAAACGCTAAATGCTAAAACCCTAAACCCTAAACCCTAAAACCCTTAAACCCTAAAACCCTAAACCCTAATCCCTAAAATCCTATACCCCTAAAACCCTAAATCCTTAAACCGTAAAAATGTAACCCCAATAACCCTAAAACCCTAAACCCGTAAAATCCTAAACCCTAAAACCCTAACACCCTAAACCCATACCCTAAAACCCTGAACCCCTAAAACCCTAAACCATAAATCAATAAAACCCTAAAACCCAAAACCCAAAACCCAAAACCCTACCTAAAACCCTACCTAAAACCCTACCTAAAACCCTAAAACCCTAAAACCCTAAACCCTGAACTCTAAATCCTAAATCATAAACCCTAAAACCCAAAAACTCTAAAACCCTTAACCATAAACCCTAAAACCCAAAAACTCTAAAACCCTAAAACCCTTAACCCTTAACCCAAAACCCTAACTGTAACGTCCCGTCCCCACTATAGGCACGTTATCTCCGAAATATCTCAAAACATCACAAAGGAATAGGTAACGGGTATATTTCTTTTTTTGTTGAAACGGGACAACTTCCTCCCACTCAAAAACTGGCAATAACGTTCAACATACCAACATAACATGAAACAATCATAGACTATTCGAACACAGTTATACATCATCCGAAATTAAGCAACATACAAAGAGGGGTCATATAAAACAAGGTCTCTCAACTAAGAACAACGTAATTATAAAATGTCTAACCACTGCTCCTCTACGGGAGCCTGCTCAAGGGACCATGCCCAGTCCCTTTGCAATCGGGTACCTGAAAGGTAAGGGGTGAGCTAGCCAGCCCAATGAAGAGATAATGCATATCACATGTCAGCAATATAAGCAGATATCATATGCATGAATGTAAAAATATCGTAATAAAAGGGGTGCTCATATGTATGAGATCCAACTGCACCACCAACCAAATAATCCACCCACTAGTCCGCGACATCATCTCGGTGGCCCACATCGGGTCCTCCATCAAACTCCTAGAGAGTAAAAAGTGAGCTAACTAGTCCAGTAAAGGGAATAACCATATCATACATCAACGACATAATAATGGACATCATAATAGAATGAATGTCTACGTACGAGAGTACTCAACTACACAATTAACCAATGGTCCCATCAACTAATCAGAGACATAATCTCCATAGCTAACAACTGTCCTCCAACAACCCCGATCCCCCTACCAAAATAAACGGGAGACCATATGATACACAACCGCCTCAACCGTCGGAATGCAACGGGGAAACCCGCATCCCCTACGGGGGTTTCTACAGCAGGAGTATAACAGGGAAGCCTATCTCAAGGGGGCAGGCACCTCAACCTCCAGAACGCAACAGGGAAACCCTCATCTTCTATGAGGGTCTCGACCGCTTGAGCGTAACGGGGAAGTCCTCCCAATACCCAAACCATCATCATCATCATAAACATATACGCATGTAAATAACCTCCCCAAGGCATACACATGATGCCATGATCATATACAACGGTAAGG
Organism: Chimonanthus praecox; assembly: GCA_022113865.1. Classification (NCBI taxonomy): domain Eukaryota; kingdom Viridiplantae; phylum Streptophyta; class Magnoliopsida; order Laurales; family Calycanthaceae; genus Chimonanthus; species Chimonanthus praecox. The sequence goes on from CM039087.1 coordinate 35,432,925, forward strand.
CTATATTCAAATGCAACTAACTCAGAATCAGCAACATATTTCATCTTGTGAGTCAAGAGCTTATAATGGGTTATTTAGTCACTGTGTTCCACGCGATTCCAATAACATCTAACGAATAAACATTGTAAGTATCACCAGCAATTTTCCAAGTATCATATTCAATTCCAATTGTCCAATTGAAGTTCTCTACAAAGCATATAGTTGACTGGAGTACCCCCGAGCAGACCATCGACCACATATTTATTACAACAGTTTTCCCTTACCGAGTGGCTAAATAAATAGAGGGTCACCCTCGGTCACTCCATGT
>CM039087.1:35433731-35521067 GCA_022113865.1 Chimonanthus praecox
TTATATATTACATAGCATAATGCACTTACATCTCATGCATGGCATGGGCGGGAAAATAAAGAAACCGGTGTCCATGCTTAGTCGGGGCGACCGAGAAGCAAACATGGGGATAGCCTGAGGTGCTATAACCGGAGTCCATGCTCCGTCGGCGACCGAGAAGCAAACATGGGGATAGTTCGATATGCTATAACCAGAGTCCATGCTCCGTCGGGGGGACCGAGAAGCAAACATGGGGACACCTTGACGAGGCCTTGACGTCAAGGGGGATATGACATTGTATGATGGTATGGATGATGGGTGGGACACATGACATAGGCACCCATGGCATGACATTCATTTTATGGATTTTATTATATTGTTATCAGTATGCTTGTTATCACTAATCTATGTGCTAGCCCTACTCGGAGTCCTACTGGGCGCGTTGTCTAACGCCCTACTTCTACCCTAGCTGATGACGCAGGAGACGGCGGAAACGGTGGACGCGACGGGAGCCAAGCTTAGGAGCTTGGGAAAGCGGCTACTTAGTTATCAAGTTTTATTTTGGAAATGTAATTTAAATAGCTTAGCTTGTCGGCATGTAATAATTTTAGATTTCTTGCTATGGTTTGGACTTTACCTTTGTATGTGATAATTTGAGGTAATTTAGTAATTAATGGTGTATCTTCCCTGCTATCTAAAACTGGTAGGATAGATTCTATTATAACCCCCGCTTTAATGTTTATTTTTCGCAAGCTTACTGCTACGTGTGAACCGTTCTTCATGGACTTAGTTCCACGCACACATAGGGTTGGCCAGTTAAGGGCCGGGCTTTAGAAGCTCGGACTTAACTCGCGTCGTGACGTCCGCGCCCTTTGTCAGTCTTTGTTTCAAAAAAAAAAATAGACTTTGATTTTAGTGAAAAGGGGTGGACGTTACAGTTTAGGGGTTTAGAGTTTAGGTTTTAGGCTTAAGGGTTTAGGGTTTTAGGGTTTAGGGTTAAGGGTTTGAGGATTTTTGGGTTTACAGTAAAGGGTTTGAGGGTTTTAGGATTTAGTGTTTTCGGGGTTTTTGGGTTTTAGGGTTTAGTATTTAGGGTTTTAGGGTTTTAGGAATTAGGGTTTAGCATTTACGGTTAAGGGATTAGAGCTTTAAGGTTTCAGGGTTTACTAGGGTTTTAGGGTTTTATGGTTTCGGGTTTTAGGGTTTAGGGTTAAGGGTTTTAGGGTTTAAGGTTTAGGGTTAGGGTTTTAGGGTTTTAGGGTTTAGGGTTTAGGGTTTAGGGATCTAGGTTTGAGGGTTTTTGGTTTAGTGTTTAGGATTTTAGGGTTTTAGGGTTTTAGGATTTTAGGATTTACGGTTTAGTGTTTAGGGTTTAGGGTTTAGAATTTTAGGGTTTAGGGTTTACGGTTTTATAGTTTAGGGTTTTGGGTGTCGGGTTTAGGGTTTTAGGGTTAGGGTTTAGGACGCAGTGTTTTAGGGTTTCGGGTTTAGGGTTTTAAGGTTTTAGGATTTTAGGGTTTCGGGTTTTAGCGTTTTAGGGTTTAGGGTTAAGGGTTTTAGGATTTTTGGATTTAGGGTTTAGGGTTTTATAGTTCAGGGTTTAGGGTTTAGGGTTTAGGGTTTTAGGGTCTTAAGGTTTTAGGGTTTAGGGTTTTGGATGTAGTGTTTTAGGGTTTCGAGTTTAGGCTTTTAGGGTTTTAGGGTTTAGGATTTAGGGTTTAGGGTTTAAGTTTTAGGGTTTAGAGTTTTGGGTTTAGGGTTTAGGGTTTTAAGATTTTATGGTATTAGAGTTTAGAGTTTAGGGTTTAGAGTTTAGTATTTAGGATTTAGGGTTAAAGGTTTTAGGGTTTTAGGGTTGAGGGTTTAGGGGTTTAGGTGTTTATAGTTTAAATCCCTAAAACCCTAAACCCTAGTTAAAACCCTAAAACCCTAAACCCTAAACCCCAAACCTCTAAAACCCTAAACCCTGAAATCCTAAAACTGTAAACCCTAAACTCTAAATCCTAACACCGAAACCCTAAACCCTAAGACCCTAAAACCAAAAACCGTAAATCCCTTAAAACAATAAAACCCTAAACCTTAAACCCTAAAACCCTAAACCCCTAAAACCCTAAGCCCTAAAACCCAAAAACCCTAAACCCTAACCCTAAACCCCTAAAACCCTAAATCCCTAAACCTTAAACCCTAAAACCCTATAACCCTAAAGCCTAAACCCTAAACCCTAAAACCCTAAGACCATAAAACTCTTAACCCTAAAACCCTAAAACCCAAAACCCTAAACACAAAATCATTATAACCCTAAACCTAAATCCAAAATGCTAAACCCTAAACCCTAAACCCTAAAACCCTAAACCCTATAACACTAAAACCCTAGACCTTAAACCCTAACCCTAAACACTAAACTCTAAACCCTAAAACCCTAAAACCCTTAAATCCTAAAATGCTAAAACCCTAAACCCTAAACCCAAGACCCTAAACCCCTAAAACCCAAAACCCAAAAACCGTAAATCCCTTAAAACAATAAAACCGTAAAACGTAAACCCTAAAACTCTAAACCCATAAAACCCTAAACCCTAAACCCCTAAAATCCTAAAACTCTAACCCTAAACACCTAAAACTCTAAACCCCTAAACCCTAAAACCCATAAAACACTAAACCCTAAAACTCTAAAACCCTAAATTCTAAACCCCGAACCCTAAACCCAAAACCCCTAAAACCCCAAACCTGAAAACCTTAAAACCCTATAACCCTAAATCCTAAATCCTAAACCCTAAAACCCTAAACCCTAAAATCCTAAAACCCTAAACCCTAAAGCCCTAAAACCCTAAACCCTATACCCTAAACCCTAAATCCCCAAAACCCTAAAACCCTAAACCCTAAAACCATAAAAGACTAAAACACTAAACCCTAAAATTCTGACACCCTAAATCCTAAACCCCAAACTCTAAGCGCCTAAAACCCTAAACCTTAAAACCCTATAACCCTAAACACTAAACCCTAAACCCTAAACTCTAAACCCGAAAACCCTGAAACCCTTAAACCTAAACTGTTAACCATAAACCCTAAAACCCTAAACCCTAAACCCTAAACCCTAACCCTAACCTTAAACCCTAAAACCCAAAGCCCTAAACCCCAACACACTAAACCCCTTAATCCCTAAAACCCTAAGCCCTCAAAACTAAAACCCTAAAAACCTAAAACCCTAAGCCTCCAAAACCCTAACCCTAAACCCTAAACCCTAAACCCTAAACCCTAAAACACTAAAACCCTAAACCCCTAAGCCATAAAAACCTAAAATCCTAAAACACTAAACCCTAAAGCCTAAAATCCTAAAACCCTAAACCCTAAAACACTAAAACCCATAAATCCAAAAATCCTAAAACCCTAAACCCTAAACCCAAAACTCCAAAACCCTAAAACCAAAAACCCAAAAACCGTTAATCCCTTAAAACAATAAAACCCTAAACCGTAAACCCGAAAACTCTAAACTCATAAAACCCTAAACCCCTAAAATCCTAAAACCCTAACCCTAAACCCCTAAAACTCTAAACCCCTAAACACTAGAATCCATAAAACACTAAACTCTAAAATTCTAAAACCCTAAACTCTAAACCCCGAAACCTAAATCCTAAACCCCTAAAACCCCAAACCCGCAAACCCTATAACCCTAAAACCTAAACCCTAAACCCTAAAACCCTAAAACCCTAAACCCTAAACCCCAAACCCTAAAACACTAAAACCCTAAACCCCTAAGCCATAAAAACCTAAAATCCTAAAACACTAAACCCTAAAGCCTAAAATCCTAAAACCCTAAACCCTAAAACACTAAAACCCATAAATCCAAAAATCCCTAAAACCCTAAACCCTAAACCAAAACTCCAAAACCCTAAAACCAAAAACCCAAAAACCGTTAATCCCTTAAAACAATAAAACCCTAAACCGTAAACCCGAAAACTCTAAACTCATAAAACCCTAAACCCCTAAAATCCTAAAACCCTAACCCTAAACCCCTAAAACTCTAAACCCCTAAACACTAGAATCCATAAAACACTAAACTCTAAAATTCTAAAACCCTAAACTCTAAACCCCGAAACCTAAATCCTAAACCCCTAAAACCCCAAACCCGCAAACCCTATAACCCTAAAACCTAAACCCTAAACCCTAAAACCCTAAAATCCTAAAACCCTAAACTGTAAACCCTAAACCCCTAAAACCCTAAACCCTAAACCCTAAAACCCTAAAACCCTAAAACCCTAAGCCCTAAAACCATAAAACACTAAAACACTAAACCCTAAAACTCTAAAACCCTAAATCCTAAACCCCTAACGCTAAACCCCTAAAACCCTATAATCCTAAACACTAAACCCTAAACCCTAAACTCTAAAACCCGAAAACCCTGAAACCCTTAAACCTAAAACCCTAAAACCCTAAACCCTAACCCTAAGTGTAAAACCCTAAACCCCAAATCCCAAACCCTAACCCTAAGTGTAAAACCTAAACACCAAATCCTAAACCCTAAACCCCTAAAACCCATAAACCGCCCACCTTAAACCTAAACCGTTAACACAAAACCCAAAAACCCTAAGCCCTAAACAGTAAACCCTAAACCCTAACCCTAAATCCTAAACCCTAAAATCCAAAAACCCTAAACCCTAAAACACTAAATCCCTAAAACCCTAAATCCTAAAACCTAAAACCCTAAAACCCTAAACCCTAAAACCTAAACACCTAAAACCCTACACCCTATAACTCCAAAACCCTATAACCCTAAACCCTAAAATCCTAAAACCCTAAACCCTAAACCCTAAACCCTAAAACCCTAAAACCCTAACCCCGAAGCCTTAAACCCTAAAACACTAAAAAACCCTAAATCCTAAACGCTAAACCCTAAAACCCTGTACCCCTAAACCCTAACCCCTAAACCCTAAACCTAAACCCCTAAAAACCCTAAACCTAAATCCTAAGCCCTAAACCCTAACCCTAAACCCTGCAACCCTTAAAAACTAAAACCCTAAACCGTAAACCCTAAACCCTAAAACCTTAAAACCCCAAACCCTAAATCCTAAACGCTAAACCCTAAACCCTAAAACCCTAAACCCAAAACCCTAAAACCCTAAACCCTAAAACCCTAAACCCCAAAACCCTGTAACCCTAAAACCCTAAAACCCTAAAACCCTAAAACCTAAACCCAAAAACCCGAAAACCATAAACCCATAAAACACTAAACCCTATGTCCTAAACCCTAAACCCTAGACAATAAACCGAAATCCCTTAAACCCCAAACACTAGACCCTAAAAGTTAAAACCCTAAAACCCTAAACCACTAAAACCCGAAACCCTAAACCCGTAAAACCCTAAGCCCTAAACCCTAAACACTAAAACCGAAAACAATAAAACCCTAATACCCAAAAACCATAGAGCCTAAACACAAAAACCCTAAACCCTAACACCCTAAAGCCTTAACACTAAACCCTAAAACCTTAAACCCTAAAACCCTAAACACAAAATCATTATAACCCTAAACCTAAATCCAAAATGCTAAACCCTAAACCCTAAACCCTAAAACCCTAAACCCTATAACACTAAAACCCTAGACCTTAAACCCTAACCCTAAACACTAAACTCTAAACCCTAAAACCCTAAAACCCTTAAATCCTAAAATGCTAAAACCCTAAACCCTAAACCCAAGACCCTAAACCCCTAAAACCCAAAACCCAAAAACCGTAAATCCCTTAAAACAATAAAACCGTAAAACGTAAACCTAAAACTCTAAACCCATAAAACCCTAAACCCTAAACCCCTAAAATCCTAAAACTCTAACCTAAACACCTAAAACTCTAAACCCCTAAACCCTAAAACCCATAAAACACTAAACCTAAAACTCTAAACCCTAAATTCTAAACCCCGAACCCTAAACCCAAAACCCCTAAAACCCCAAACCTGAAAACCTTAAAACCCTATAACCCTAAATCCTAAATCCTAAACCCTAAAACCCTAAACCCTAAAATCCTAAAACCCTAAACCCTAAAGCCCTAAAACCCTAAACCCTATACCCTAAACCCTAAATCCCCAAAACCCTAAAACCCTAAACCCTAAAACCATAAAAGACTAAAACACTAAACCCTAAAATTCTACACCCTAAATCCTAAACCCCAAACTCTAAGCGCCTAAAACCCTAAACCTTAAAACCTATAACCCTAAACACTAAACCCTAAACCCTAAACTCTAAACCCGAAAACCCTGAAACCCTTAAACCTAAACTGTTAACCATAAACCCTAAAACCTAAACCCTAAACCCTAAACCCTAACCCTAACCTTAAACCCTAAAACCCAAAGCCCTAAACCCCAACACACTAAACCCTTAATCCCTAAAACCCTAAGCCCTCAAAACTAAAACCCTAAAAACCTAAAACCCTAAGCCTCCAAAACCCTAACCCTAAACCCTAAACCCTAAACCCTAAACCCTAAAACACTAAAACCCTAAACCCCTAAGCCATAAAAACCTAAAATCCTAAAACACTAAACCCTAAAGCCTAAAATCCTAAAACCCTAAACCCTAAAACACTAAAACCCATAAATCCAAAAATCCTAAAACCCTAAACCCTAAACCCAAAACTCCAAAACCCTAAAACCAAAAACCCAAAAACCGTTAATCCCTTTAAACAATAAAACCCTAAACCGTAAACCCGAAAACTCTAAACTCATAAAACCCTAAACCCCTAAAATCCTAAAACCCTAACCCTAAACCCTAAAACTCTAAACCCTAAACACTAGAATCCATAAAACACTAAACTCTAAAATTCTAAACCCTAAACTCTAAACCCGAAACCTAAATCCTAAACCCCTAAAACCCCAAACCCGCAAACCTATAACCCTAAAACCTAAACCCTAAACCCTAAAACCCTAAAACCCTAAACCCTAAACCCCAAACCCTAAAACACTAAAACCCTAAACCCCTAAGCCATAAAACCTAAAATCCTAAAACACTAAACCCTAAAGCCTAAAATCCTAAAACCCTAAACCCTAAACACTAAAACCCATAAATCCAAAAATCCTAAAACCCTAAACCCTAAACCCAAAACTCCAAAACCCTAAAACCAAAAACCCAAAAACCGTTAATCCCTTAAAACAATAAAACCCTAAACCGTAAACCCGAAAACTCTAAACTCATAAAACCCTAAACCCCTAAAATCCTAAAACCCTAACCCTAAACCCCTAAAACTCTAAACCCCTAAACACTAGAATCCATAAAACACTAAACTCTAAAATTCTAAAACCCTAAACTCTAAACCCCGAAACCTAAATCCTAAACCCCTAAAACCCCAAACCCGCAAACCCTATAACCCTAAAACCTAAACCCTAAACCCTAAAACCCTAAAATCCTAAAACCCTAAACTGTAAACCCTAAACCCTAAAACCCTAAACCCTAAACCCTAAACCCTAAAACCCTAAGCCCTAAAACATAAAACACTAAAACACTAAACCCTAAAACTCTAAAACCCTAAATCCTAAACCCTAACGCTAAACCCCTAAAACCCTATAATCCTAAACACTAAACCCTAAACCCTAAACTCTAAAACCCGAAAACCCTGAAACCCTTAAACCTAAAACCCTAAAACCCTAAACCCTAACCCTAAGTGTAAAACCCTAAACCCCAAATCCCAAACCCTAACCCTAAGTGTAAAACCCTAAACACCAAATCCTAAACCCTAAACCCTAAAACCCATAAACCGCCCACCCTTAAACCTAAACCGTTAACAAAACCCAAAAACCCTAAGCCCTAAACAGTAAACCCTAAACCCTAACCCTAAATCCTAAACCCTAAAATCCAAAAACCCTAAACCCTAAAACACTAAATCCCTAAAACCCTAAATCCTAAAACCTAAAACCTAAAACCCTAAACCCTAAAACCCTAAAACCTAAACACCTAAAACCCTAACCCTATAACTCCAAAACCCTATAACCCTAAACCCTAAAATCCTAAAACCCTAAACCCTAAACCCTAAACCCTAAAACCCTAAAACCCTAACCCCGAAGCCTTAAACCCTAAAACACTAAAACCCCAAACCCTAAATCCTAAACGCTAAACCCTAAAACCCTGTACCCCTAAACCCTAACCCCTAAACCCTAAACCCTAAACCCCTAAACCCTAAACCCTAAATCCTAAGCCCTAAACCCTAACCCTAAACCCTGCAACCCTTAAAAACTAAAACCCTAAACCGTAAACCCTAAACCCTAAAACCTTAAAACCCCAAACCCTAAATCCTAAACGCTAAACCCTAAACCCTAAAACCCTAACCCCCCTAAAACCCTAAACCCTAAAACCCTAAACCCCAAAACCCTGTAACCCTAAAACCCTAAAACCCTAAAACCCTAAACCTAAACCCAAAAACCCGAAAACCATAAACCCATAAAACACTAAACCCTATGTCCTAAACCCTAAACCCTAGACAATAAACCGAAATCCCTTAAACCCCAAACACTAGACCCTAAAAGTTAAAACCCTAAAACCCTAAACCACTAAACCCGAAACCCTAAACCCGTAAAACCCTAAGCCCTAAACCCTAAACACTAAAACCGAAAACAATAAAACCCTAATACCCAAAACCATAGAGCCTAAACACAAAAACCCTAAACCCTAACACCTAAAGCCTTAACACTAAACCCTAAAACCTTAAACCCTAAAACCCTAAAATTTTAAAACCCTAAACCCTAAATCCTAAACCCTAAATCCTAAACCCTAAACCCTAAACCCTAAAACCCTAAAACCTAAAACCCTAAAATCCTAAACCTGAACCCTAAACCCTAAAACCCTCAACCCTAAACCCTAAACCCTAAACCCTAAAACCTAAACCTAAACGCTAAATCCTAAAACCCTAAACCTTAAAACCCTAAAACCCTAAAACACTAAAACCAAAAAATCTAAAACCTAAACCCTCAAAACTAAAACCGAAAACCCTAAACCCTAAACCCTAACCCTAAACCTAAAAACCTAAAATCCCAAACCCTCAAAACTAAACCGTAAAACCCTAAACCCTAAACCCTAAACCCTAACCCAAAAACTAAGCCCTAAACCCTCAAAAAAAAAAAAAACCCTAAACCCTAACCGTAAACCTAAGCCCTAAACCCTAAATGCTAAAACCCTAAAACTCTAAAACCCGAAACCCCTAAATCCAAAAACCCTACAACCCTAAAACACTAAACCCGAAACCCAAAAATCCTAGAACCCTAAACCCTTAACACTAAACCCTAAGACCCTAAAACCCTCAAGCCCTAAAAACACAAAACACTAAACCCTAAAACTCTAAAGGCCTAAACCCTAAACCACAAATCCTAAACCCTAAACCCCTAAAACCCTAAACCCTAAAACCCTAAAACCCTATAACCCTAAACCCCTAAACCCTAAAATCCTAGAACCCTAAACCCTAAACACAAAACCCTAAAACCCTAAGCCCTCAAACCATAAAACCATAAAACACTAAACCCTAAAACTCTAAAACTCTAAAACCCTAAACCCTAAACCCAAATCCTAAACTCTAAACCAACCCTAAAACCCTAACCCTAAACCCTAAACCCTAAACCCTAAAACCCTAAAACCCTAAAAACCTAAACCCCTAAACCCTAAAAACCCTAAAACCCCTAAACCCCTAAACCCTAAAACCCTAAAACCCTATAACCCTAAACCCTAAACCCTAAAACCCTAAAATCCTAAAACCCTTAAACCTCAAACCCTAAAACCCTAAACCCTAACCCTAGGTGTAAAACCCTAAACCCTAAATCCTTAACCCTAAACCCCTAAAACCCTAAAATCGCCAACCCTTAAACCTAAACCCTTAACCCTAAACCCTAAAACCCTAAACCCTAAACGCTAACCCTAAACCCTAAACCCTAAAACCCTAAGACCTAAAACATAAAACCCTAAAACCGTAAACCCACAAAACCTAAACGCTAAACGGTAAACCCATAAAACCTTAAAAGCTAAACCCTAAAATCCTATAACCCTGTGACCCTAAACTCTAAACCGTAAAATACTAAAACCCAAAAATTCTAAACCCTAAACCCTAAACCCTAAAACCCTAAACCCCCAAAAACCCTAAACCTTAAAAACCTTAAAACCCTAAATCCTAAACCCTAAACCCTAAACCCCTAAACCCTAAAACCCTTAACCCCCTAAAACCCTCAACGCTAAAACCCTAAAACCCTAAACCCTAAATCCCAAACCCTAAGCCCTAAACCCTAAACCCTAAACCCAAAAGCCCTAAACCCTAAAAGCCTAAACCCTAAACCCGAAACCCTAACCCCTAAACCCTAAACCCTAAAACCCCAAAATCATAAGACCTAAAACATAAAACCCTAAAACCGTAAACCCACAAAACCTAAACGCTAAACGGTAAACCCACAAAACCCTAAAAGCTAAACCCTAAAACCCTAAAATCCTACAACCCTGTGACCCTAAACCCCAAAACCCTAAAACCCAAAAATTCAAAACCCTAAACCCTAAAACCCTAAACCCCCAAAAATCCTAAACCCTAAACCCTAAACCCCTAAAACCCAAAAATTCTAAACCCTAAACCCTAAACCCCTAAATCCAAAACCCTAAACCCAGTAAAACCCTAAACCCTAAAACCCGAAAACCCAAACCCTAAATCCTAAAATCTAAACCCTAAACCCTAAACCCATAAACCCTAAAACCCTAAACCCCCTAAAACCCTCAACGCTAAAACCCTTAAACCCATAAACCCTAAAACCCTAAACCCCCAAAACCCTCAACGCTAAAACCCTAAAACCCTAAACCCTAAATCCTCAACCCTAAGCCCTAAACCCTAAACCCTATAACCCCAAAAACCCTAAACCCCCTAAAACCCTAAACCCTAAAACCCTAAAACCCGAAACCCTAAACCTTACACCCTAAACCCTAAACCCTAAACCCTAAACCCAAAAACTCTAAACTCTAAAGCCGAAACCCTAAAATCGTAAACCCTAAACCCTAAACCCTAAACCCTAAACCCAAAAACCCTAAACCCCTAAAATCCTAAACCTTAATCCCTAAACCCGAAAATCCTAAAACCCTAAAACCCTAAACCTTGAAACCCTAAACCCCTAAACCCTAAAACACTAAAACCCTAAACCCTAAAGCCGTAAACCCTAAACCCTGAACCCTAAAACCCTTAAACTTAAACCCCTAAACCCTAAACCCTAAACCCTAAACCCAAAAACCTTAAACCCCTAAAACCCTAAACCCAAGAACCCTAAAATCCTAAACCCTAAACCCCTAAACCCCTAAACCGTAAACCCATAAAACCCTAAACCCTAACCCTAAACACTAAACCCTAGACCCTAAAACCCTAAAACCATTAAACCCTAAAACTCTCAAACCCTAAACCCTAAACCCTATGCACAAAACCCTAAACACCTAAAACCATAAACCCAAAAACCGTAAATCCCTTTAAAACAATAGAACCATAAACCCTAAACCCCTAAAAACCTTAACCCTAAAACCCTAAATCCTAAACCTTAATCCTAAACCCTAAACCATAAACCCTAAACCCTAAAACCCTAAGACCCTAAAACCCTAAAACCCTGAACCCTAAACCCTAAAACCCTAAACCCTAAACCCTAACCCTAAACACTAAACCCTAGACCCTAAAACCCTAAAACCCTTAAACCCTAAAACTCTAAAACCCTTAAACCCTAAACCCTATGCACAAAACCCTAAACACCTAAAACCATAAACCCAAAAACCGTAGATCCCTTTAAACAAGAACCATAAAACCTAAACCCCTAAAAACCTAAACCCTAAATCCTAAACCTTAATCCTAAATCCTAAACCCTAAACCCTAAACCCTAAAACCCTAAGTCCCTAAAACCCTAAAACCTAAAACCCTAAAACCCTGAACCCTAAACCCTAAACCTAAAACCTAACCCTATACCCTAAACCCTAAATCCCTAAAACCCTAAAACACTAAAACAGTAAACCCTAAAATTCTGAAACCCTAAATCCTAAACCCCAAACCCTAAGCGCCTTAAAACCCTAAACCCAAAACCCTATAACCCTAAACACTAAACCCTACCTAATCTAAACCTGAAACCCTTAAACCTAAACCTGAAACCAACACGCCTTAAACCTAAACCTAAACCTAAACTAAACCCTAAACCCTAAACCCCTAACCCAAAACACTAAACCCCTAAATCCCTAAAACTAAGCCCAAACTAAAACCAAAACCTAAACCCTAAACCCTAAACCTAAAACCCTAAAACTCTAACCCTAAACCCCTAAACCATAAAAACCCTAACCCTAAACACTAACCCCTAAAGCCTAAATCCTAAAACCCTAAACCTAAAACTAAACCCTAAAATCCTAAAATCCTAAAACCCTAAACCCTAAACCCTAAACTCCAAAACCCTAAACCCAAAACCCAAAACCGTAAATCCCTTAAAACAATAAAATCCTAAACCGTAAACCCGAACACTCTAAACCCATAAAACCCTAAACCCTAAAATCCTAAAACCCTAACCCTAAACCCCTAAAACTCTAAACCCTTAAACACTAGAATCCATAAATACTAAACTCTAAAATTCTAAAACCCTAAACTCTAAACGCGAAACCTAAATCCGAAGCCCGTAAAACCCCAAACCTAAAATCCTAAAACCCTAAATCTATACCCTAAAACACTAAAACCCTAAACCCTAAACCCTAAATCCATGAAACCCTAAAACCCTAAGCCCTAAAACCATAAAACACTAAAAACTAAACCCTAAAACTCTAAACCCTAAATCCTAAACCCTAACGCTAAACCCTAAAACCCTATAATCCTAAACACTAAACCCTAAACCCTAAACTCTAAAACCCGAAAACCCTGAAACACTTAAACCTAAAACCCTAAACCCTAACCCAAAGTGTAAAACCCTAAACCCCAAATCCTAAACGCTAACCCTAAGTGTAAAACCCTAAACACCAAATCCTAAACCCTAAACCCCTAAAACCCATAAACCGCCGACCCCTAAACCTAAACCGTTAACCCTAAACGAAAAAACCCTAAGCCCTAAACACTAAACCCTAAACCCTAACCCTAAATCCTAAACCCTAAAACCCAAAAATCCTAAACCCTAAAACACTAAACCCCAAAAACCCAAAACCCTAAACCCTAAAACCCTAAAACCCTAAACCCTAAACTCCAAATCCTAAACCCTAAACCCCTAAAACCCTAAACCTTATAATCCTAAAACCCTAAAACCCTAAAACCCTATAACCCTAAACTCCTAAACCTTAAAACCCAAACACCCTATAACCCTAAACCCTAAACCCTAAAACCCTAAAATCCTGAAACCCTTAAACGTCAAACACTAAAACCCTAAACCTAGGTGTAAAACCCTAAACCCTAAACCCCTAAAACCCTAAAACCGCCAACCCTTAAACCTAAACCCTTAACCCTAAACCCTAAAACCCTAACCCTAAACCCTAAAACCCGAAGACCTTAAACATAAAACCCTAAAACCGTAAACCCACAATACCTAAACGCAAAACGGTAAACACACAAAACCCTAAAGGCTAAACCCTAAAACCCTAAAATCCTAAAAACCTGTGACCCAAACCCTAAACAATAAAACCCTAAACCCTAAACCTATAACAATAAAACTTAAACCCTAAACCCTAAACCCCTAAAACCCTAAAACTCTAAAACCCTAAGCCATACAACCTAAACCCTAAACCCTAAACCCTAAACCCTAAACCCTAAACCCAAAAACCATAAACCCTAAACCTTAAGCCCAAAAACCCTAAAACCCTAAAAGCCTTAACCCTAAAAACCCTCTAAACCATAAACCCTAAAACACTAAAACCCTAAACCCGAAATCCTAAATGCTAAACACTAAAACCTTATAACCTAAACCCTTAAACCCTGAACCCGTAAACCCAAGAACCCTAAAATCCTAAACCCTAACCCCTAAAACCCAAAACCCCTAAAACCCTAAGCCCTAAAACCCTAAAACCCTAAACTCTAAACCATAAACCCTAAAACTCTAAAACCCTAAACCCCTAAACGCTAAAACACTAAACCCTAACCACGAAACCCTAAAATACTAAAACCCTTAAATACTAAACCCTAAAACTCTAAAACCCTAAATCCTCAACCCCAAACCCTAAACCCTAAACCCTAAAACCCTAAACCCTAATCTCTAAAAACCTATAACCCTAAACCCTAACCCTAAGTGTAAAACCCTAAACCCTAAACCCCTAAAACCCTAAAACCACCACCCTTAAACTTAAACCCTTAACCCTAAACCCTAAACCTAAAACCCTTAACCCTGAAACCCTAAAACCCTAAATCCTAAACTCTAAAACTAAAAACGTAAATCCGAGATCCTAAACCCTAAACCCAAACCATAAAACCCTAAAACCCTAAACCCTAAACCCTAAAGCCTAAACCGTAAACCTAAAACCCTAAACCCTAAAACCCTTAACCCTCAAACCCAAAAACCCTAAACCCTAAACCCTAAAACACTAAAACCCTAAACCCTAAATCCAAAAAGAAAAAAACCGTAAAACCCTAAAACGGACAACCCTTCAACCCAAACCCTAAACCCTAAACCCTAAACCCCAACCCTAAACCCTAACCCTAAAACACTAAAACTCTAAACCCTAGATCCTAAACAAAATACCTGTAAAACCCTAAAACGGGCAACCCTTAACCCTAAACCCTAAACCCTAAACCCTTAAACCTAAACCCTTAACCCCAACCTCAACCCTTAACCGCCAACCCTTAACCCAACCCTAAACCCTAAACACTAAAACTCTAAAACCATAAACCCTAAAACACTAAACCCTTAAACCCTAAACCCAAAACCCTAAACCCTAGACCCTAAACCCTAAACCCTAAAACTCTAAAACCCTAAAACACTAAACCCCTTAAACCCCAAAACCTTAATACCCTAAACCCCTAAAACCCTAAACCCTAAGCTCTAAAAACCTATAACCCTAAACCCTAAACCCTAAACCCTCAACCCTAAAACCCTAACCCTAAAATCCTAAAACCCTAAACCCTAAAAGACTAAAACCCTAAACCTAATACCTTAAACCCCTAAAGCCCTAAACCCTACCCTAAAACCCTAAACCCTAAACCCTAAACCCCAAACCTCTAAAATCCTAAACCCTAAAATTCTAAAACCCTAAACCCTAAACCCTAAATCCAAACCCCGAAACCCTATGCCCTAAAACCCTAAACCCAAAAACCGTAAATCCCTTAAAACAATAAAACCCTAAACCGTCAACCCTAAAACCCTAAACCCCTAAAACCCTAAAATCCTAAAACCCTAAAACCCTAACCCTAAACCCCTAAAACCCTAAACCCTAAACCTTAAACCCTAAACCCAAAACCCAAAACCCAAAAACCCTGAAACACTTAACCCTCAAACCCTAAAGCACAAAACCCTAAATCCTAAACCCCAAAACACTAAAACCGAAACCCTAAACCTAAACCCTAACCCTAAAGTCTAAACCCTAAAACACTAAACCCTAACACTAGAACCTTAAAACCCAAGACTCTAAACCCTAATCCTGTACCCTAAAACCCTAAAATCCTACAACCCTAAACCCTTAAAACCCAAAACCCGAAAACCGTAAATCCCTTAAAACTATAACTCCCTAAAGTATAAACCCAAAATCCTAAACCCTAAAACCCTAAACCCTAAAACCCTAAAATCCAAAAATCCTAACCCTAATCCCCTAAAACCTAAAACCATAAAGTCATAAAATACTAAACCCTAAAACTCTAAGATGCTGAACCCCAAACCCTAAAACCTAAACCCCTAAAACCCTAAACCCGAAAACCCAAAAACCCTATAACCCTAAACCCTAAACCCTAAATCCTAAAACCCTAAAACCCTAAACCCTAAAATCCTAAAACCTTAAATCCTAAACCTTAAAACACTAAAACCCTAAACCCTAAACCCTAAATCCTAAACCCTACCCTAAAACCTAAGCCCTAAACCCTAAAGCCCTAAAATCCTAAAACCTAAAACTCTAAAACCCTAACCCCTAAACCCTAAAACCCAAAAACACTAAACCCTAAACCCTAAAATCCTAAAACCCTAAATGCTAAACACTTAACCCTAAAACCCGAAAACCATGAAACACTAAAACACTAAACCCTAAAACACTAAAACCCTAAATCCTAAACCCCAAACCCTAAACCCCTAAAACCTAAACCCTAAACCCTAAATCCTAAAACCTTAAAACCCTAAACCCTAAAATCCTAAAACCTTAAATCCTAAACCTTAAAACACTAAAACCCTAAACCCTAAACCCTAAATCCTAAACCCTAACCCTAAAACCTAAGCCCTAAACGCTAAAGCCCTAAAACCCTAAAACCTAAAACTCTAAAACCCTAAACCCCTAAACCCTAAAACCCAAAAACACTAAACCCGAAATCCTAAAATCCTAAAACCCTAAATGCTAAACACTTAACCCTAAAACCCGAAAACCATCAAACACTAAAACACTAAAACCCTAAACCCTAAACCCCTAAAACCCTAAATCCTAAAACCCTAAAACCCTAAAACCCTAAACACTAAACCCTAAACCCTAAACGCTAAAACCCGAAAACCCTAAAACCCTTAAACTTAAAACCGAAAAACCCTAACCCTAAGTATAAAATCCTAAACCCCAAAAACCTAAGTATTAAAATCACCGTTAACCCTAAACCCTAAAACCCTAAATCCTAAAACCCTAAAACCCTGTAACCCTAAAACCCTATAACCCAAAACCCCTAAAACACTAAAACCATAAACCCATAAAACACTAAACCCTAAAACCCAAAAATCCGAAAACCTTAAACCCTAAACCCTAAATCCTAAACCCTAAACCCTAACCCCAAAACCCTTAAACCCTAAACACTAAAACCCTAAACCCAAAACCCTAAAACCCCTACAACCCTAAACCCTAAACCCTAAAACCCTAAACCCAAAACCATAAAACAATAAAACCCTAAACCCAAAAACCCTGTAACCCTAAACCCAAAAACCCTAAAACCCTAAAACGCTAAAACCATAAACCCATAAACCCATAAAACACTAAACCCTAAAATCCTAAAACCATAAACCCTTAACCCTAAATCCTAAACCCTAAACCCTAAACCCTAACTCAAAACCCAAAACCCTTAAACTCTAAACACTAAACCCTAAAACCTAAAACCGTAAAACCCAAAATCCCCTAAAACCGGAAACCCTAAACCCCTAAAACCCTAAACCCTAAACCCTAAAACACTAACATCCAAAACCATAAAACCCTAATACCCAAAAACCCTAGAGCCTAAACCCTAAAACCCTAAACCCTAAAACCCTAAACCCTAAACCCTAAACCCTAAACCCTAAACCCTAAACCCTGAACCCTAAAGCCCTAACCCCTAAAATCCTAAAACCCTAAACCCACAAAACCCCTAAAACCCTTAAACCCTAAAACCCTAAAACCCGAAAATCCTAAAACCATAAAACCTAAACCCTAAATCCTAAACCCTAAACACAAAATCCTAAACCCTAAAACAATTAAAACCTAAACACTACATCGTAAAACCAAAACCCCTAAAACCCTAAACCCCTAGAACCCCAAACCCTTAACCCCTAAAACACTAAACCCTAAACCCTAAACCCTAAACCCTAAACCCTAAACCCCAAAGCCCTAAACCCTAAAATCCTAAAACCCTAAACCCCTAAAAGCCTTAAATCCTAAAACCCTATAACCCTATAACCCTAAAACCCGAAAATCCTAAAACCATAAACCCAAAACCCTAAATCCTAAACCCTGAACCCAAAACCCTAAACCCTAAATAATAAACCCTAAACCCTGAACCCTCAAATCCTAAACCCTAAATCCTAAACCCTAAACCCTAAACCCTAAACCCTAAATGCTAAACCATAAACCCCCTAAAACCCTAAACCCTAAAACCCTAAACCCTACACCCTACACCCTAAACCCTACACCCTAAAATAGAAAACCCTAAACCCTAAACCCTAAAACCCTAAACCCTAAACCCTTAACCCAAAAACCCTAAACCATAAACGCTAAACCCAATAACCCTAAAAACCCTAACCCTAAAACCCTAAAACCCTAAACCCTAAACCCTAAAAAACTAAAACCCTAAACCCGTAATCCTAAACGCAAACCCTAAAACCTAAACTCCAAAACCCCAAAACCCTAAACCCTAAAACCCTAAACCCTCAACCCTAAACCCTAAACCCTAAACCCTAAACCCTAAAATCCTAAAACCCTGAACCCCTAAAACCCTTAAACCCATAAAACCCGAAAACCCTAAACCCTAAACCCTAAAAATTTAAACCCCTAAAACCCTAAACCCAAGAACACTAAAATCCTAAAATCCTAAACCCTTAACAC
This sequence comes from Chimonanthus praecox, assembly GCA_022113865.1. Taxonomy (NCBI): domain Eukaryota; kingdom Viridiplantae; phylum Streptophyta; class Magnoliopsida; order Laurales; family Calycanthaceae; genus Chimonanthus; species Chimonanthus praecox. The sequence continues at coordinate 35,452,096 of CM039087.1, forward strand.
TAAACCCTAGACCCTAAAACCCTAAAACCCTTAAACCCTAAAACTCTAAAACCCTAAACCCTAAACCCTAAACACAAACCCTAAACCCCTAAAACCCTAAACCCAAAACCATAAATCCGTTAAAACAAAAAAAACATAAACCTTAAACCCTAAAACCCTAAACCCCTAAAAACCTAAACCCTAAAACCCTAAACCCTAAACCCTAAATTCTAAACCCTAAACCCTAAACCCTAAACCCTAAGACCCTAAAACCCTAAACCCTAAAATCCTAAAACCCTATAACCCTAAACCCTAAACCCTAAAACCCTATAACCCTATAACCCTAAATCCTAAAACCTTAAAAGCCTAAACCCCTAAACCTATAAACCTAAAACCCTAAACCCTCAAAACTAAAACCGTAAAACCCTAAGCCCTAAACCATAACCCTAACCCTAAAACCTAAAAACCTAAAGCCCTAAACCCACAAAAGTAACACTGTAAAACCCTAAACCCTAAACCCTAAACCCTAAACCCTAACCCTAAAACCTAAGCCCTAAACCCTCAATACTAAAACACTAAAACCTAAACACTCAAAACTAAAACCGTAAAACCCTAAACGCTAAACCCAAAACCCTAACCCTAAAACCTAAAAACCTAAAACCCTAAACCCTAAAAACTAAAACCGTAAAACCCAAAACCCTAAATCCTAAACCTTAACCGTAAAACCCTAAACCCTAACCCTAAAACCTAAGCCCTAAACCCTCACTACTAAAACACTAAAATCCTAAACTCTCAAAACTAAAACCCTAAAACCCTAAACCCTAATCCCTAAACCCTAACCCTAAATCCTAAACCCTAAACCCCTAAAACCCTAAACCCTAAAACGCTAAAATCCTAAAACCCTATAACCCAAACTCCTAAACCCTAAAACCGTAAACCCCTAAACCCTAAAACCCTATAACCCTAAACCCTAAACACTAAAACCCTAAAATCCTGAAACACTTAAACCTCAAACCCTAAAACCCTAAACCCTAACCCTAGGTGTAAAACCCTAAACCCTAAATTCTTCACCCTAAAACCCTAAAATCCTAAAACCGCCAACCTTTAAACCTAAACCCTTAACCCTAAACCCTAAAACCCTAAACCCTAAACCCTAACCCTAAACCCTAAACCCTAGAACCCTAAAACCCTAAACCCTAAAACCCTAAACCCTAAACCCTAACCCTAAAACCTAAACCCTAAAACCCTAAAACCCTAAAACCCTAAGACCCTAAAACCCTAAGACCCTAAAACATGAAACCCTAAAACCGAAACTTACAAAACCCTAAAAGCTAAACCCTAAAACCCTAAAATCCTATAACTCTGTAACCCTAAACCCTAAATTCTAAAACCCTAAACCCTAAACCCTAAAACAATAAAACCTAAACCCTCAATCCTAAACGCTAAACCCCTAAAACCCTAAAACCCTAAAACCCTAACACGGCCAACCCTTAAACCTAAACCCTAAATCCTAAATGCTAAACCCCTAAAACCCTAACACGGCCAACCCTTAAACCTAAACCCTACACCCCAAACCCTAAACTCTAAACCCTAAACCGTAAACCCTAAAACCCTTAACCCTAAAATCCTAAAATCCTAAATCCTAAACCCTAAAACACTAAAACCCTAAACCCTAAAACCCCTAACCCTAAACCCTAAACTGTAAAGCCTAAACTAAAACCCTAACGCACTAAACCCTTAACCCTAAAACCCTAAAACCCTAAAACCCTATAACAGTAAAAAAAAAAACCCTAAAACCCGAAAACCGTCAACCCTTAAACCTAAACCCTTTACCCTAAACCCAAAAACCCTAAACTCTAAACCCTAAACCCTAAACCCTAAAACCCTAAAACCCTACGACCCTGAAACATAAAACCCTAAAACCGTAAACCCACAAAACCCTAAAAGCTAAACGCTAAAACCATAAAACCCTCAAACCATAAAACCCTAGACCCTAAAACCCTAAAAACCCTATAACCCTATAACCCTAAACTATAAATCCTAAACCCTAAACCCTAAACCCTAAAACCCTAAAACCCTAAACTGCCAAACCGTAAACCTAAACCCTAATACCCTAAACCCTAAACCCAAAACCCTAAGCTAAACCTAACTAAACCCTAAAACCCTAACCCTAAACCCTAAACCTAAAACTAACCCTAAACCCTAAACCCTAAACCCTAAAACCCTAAACCCTAACCCTAAACCCTAAAACCCTAAACCCTAAAAGCCTAAAACTCCAAACGCTAAACCCTAATAACTTAAACCACTAAAACCCCAAACCCTACCATAAACACTAAAGCCCTAAAACCTAAACCCCAAAACCTTAAACCGCTAAAACCCTAAACCCTACTCTAAAACCCTAAAACCCTAAACCCTAAGCCCTAAGCCCTAAGCCCCAAACCTCTAAAACCCTAAACCCTAAAATCCTAACATCCTAAACCCTAAACCCAAAATCCAAACCGCTAAAATCCTAAACCCTAAACCCTAAACCCAAAAACCGCAAATCCCTTAAAACAATAAAATCGTAAACCGTAAACCCTAAAACCTAAAACCCTAAAACCCTAAACCCTAAAACCCTAACCCTAAACCCCTAAAACCCTGAACCTTAAACCCGAAAACCCTGAAATCCTATAACCCTAAACCCTAAACCCTAAACCCTAAACCCAAAACCCTAAACCCAAAAACCCTAAAACCCTTAACCCTCAAACCCTAAAACCCTAAACACTAAAACCTAAACCCTAAACCTAAACCCTAACCCTAAAGCCTAAACCCTAAAACCCTAAAACACTAAAACCTAAACCCTAAACCTAAACCCTAACCCTAAAGCCTAAACCCTAAAACCCTAAAACCTAACACTAAAACCCTATAACCCTAGACCCTACACCCTAACCCTGTACCCTAAATACCTAAAACCCTAAATGTAATGGCCCGGAATTTTTAAATCAATATAAATGTGGATATTATTTATTTTAATGATGGAAATTGGAAATTTTATGGAATAAATGGTGAATGGATCAAAATATGGACAAAGGCCCAAGTATGGCCCAATGGACTATGGATTGGGTTTAAGTTTACTTAAAGGGTCAAAGATGGTCAATTGGGCCAAGAATGGTCAAATTGGGCCCAATACCCATTTGGGACCCAATGGATCAAGATGATGTAAGCTTTAAGGTAAATGGGTAAGATGAAAATGTAATTGGGCCATGGGCCCAATGGTGATCCAATTGGAATGAATTGAATGGGTTCAATTCACCTAAGTCAATTTGAAGTTGACCAAGGTGATGTGGTCAAGTGGGACCCACCTCCACCTCACCAAGTGAGGTGGCGTGTGGACCCAAGGTTTGGGGGGCCGACCACCATGGTTGAATTGGTCAACCATGGGTGTATGCATAAAGGTAATTTAAGTAAGTGGGATTAAGTTCAAGTGGGAATTAATTAACTTAATCAAATAATCCAATTAATTAGTTAATTAAACTAAGCTAAAGTGGTGGTCAAAGAGGGAGACCAAAACACCTCATTCCAAGCCTAAGAGAAAAACGTTGGCTAGGGTGTTGGGGTCAAAAAGCATATAAAATATCTATGGGTTGGTGGGAGAAGTAATGCAAGCTTTATCTTAACCAATCAAGAGGAGATAAGTTTTATCCTATTTTCTTATCTTTTCCATCTAACTCTCATTTCACTCTCTCCCCATTTTGCTCTGTCATGGCCGTCCCACCCTAGCAAGAGAAAGAAGAAGAAAAATTTGGAAAAAGAAGGAGAAGAGCTTAGGGAGGGGAAGAAGAGGTTGGCCCACCACCTCAAGGTAAAGACTTTGAGACACTTTTCCCATCTCCATCCTCTTCCCTCTCTCAATTCAAACCCTATTATGGCCGATCCTAAGATTGGAGGTTGTCACCATTGATCAAGCATCCTAGCCGATAAAATAAGGGAGAGGAAGGAGAAAGGAGGCTAAGGAAGCCGACGGCAGTGGCAAAAGTCAGAGGAGGCGTCGGATTGTAAGTATTTTCTTAAACACGAAATTTTGGATTTTTAGGGTTTAAGATTTGGGATTCATTTTGTAAATTTAATGGTGGCCAAATGATTTTATGCCATGGATTTTAAATCCATCAATTTGAAGGATGGAAAGTGGACAAAACCCTAATGGGTAAATTAGGGCTAGGTTAAGGAAAAATAAATGGATTGAGTGCATTGTGTAATTAGGTATTAATCAAGCATGGAAGTGGGGGTTTTAAATGGATTAATGGACCATAGGGTTCGGCCATGTAGTATGGCCGAACCCCATGGTAAAAAGGGTTGATGAATCTAATTAGGGTTATGTAATTAATGTGTAAAATTTTTAGGGTTTTAAGGAATGGAGGACATTATGTAATGTAATTAAATTGATTAAGCAATGGATATATGTAAATATTTTTGGAAGTGAGGATTGGTGAAGGAATCAAAGGCCATAGGGTTTGGCCATAGTATGGCCGAACCCCATGGTAAATAATTGAGGAAATTTTAATGGGGTGTTAAGGTTAAAAATTTGAAGGATGAATTATGGTTTTAGGGTTTGATGATTAAATATTGGTAAATTGTTTTAAAGGGATGGTAAATGAAGAAATGCATGGGAGAAGTGCATGATGTTGATGGCCTTAACAATGGTAGATGATGGAGTATTTTAATTAGGTTTTGTAAAAATGGAAGCATGGAGAATGTTTTAGGGTTTTGATATGGTTAATGATTTAATGTAGGTAATGTTTGAGGAGGTTTATTATGATGGAATCCATGAATAAATGTGAAGGTTTTTATGGTAAAAAAGGGCACCAATGGAATATGGACCATGAACCATGGCTTCCGCCATGGTGTATGGCCGAACCCTATGGTGGTGAAGTGATGAAATTAATGGATATAGGGATATGGAAATTAATGGAGGAAATTGATGGACAAAGTGAACCTAATGTTGATTGTTGAGATGGAAAGGTGATTAAGGAATGATGAATCAAATGTAGGGTTTAGGTTCTCTCAATGGAGGGACTAATGATGAATCTAATGTGTAATCAAAGACCAAGGAAAATGGGGATTTGGTTAAGTTAAAAGGGGTTGATTGTTAATGAACCAATGGTAGATCATTTTGGCCTAAGACTAATGTGTAGGTATATGTTTAAATAAATGGACTTTAGGTTAAAATTAAATGGCTGATGTAAGTGATCTTGTGATATGGGTGATGGGTCAATTATGGACCCAAGAATGTGCCTAAGAATGATGACTTAATTATAAGTCGTTTTTAAGGACAAAGGTTAAAGTGTATGCATGTCAATTTATTAATGGGGATTAGATTAAGTAAATGATTATTTTTAATAATTTTTATGTCATGGTTGATGGGTCATGAATGGATCCAAGTCTATGATCAATTATGAACTTAGTTGGCCAAGGGTGAATGAGTCATTAACCATGGAGAAGAGGTAGTGGAAAAACCGTAATTAATGGCCAAATTCAAGAACTCCATGGGAGATGACCAAGGGCTTAGGGGCTCTAAGTATCAAGTCTATGTATGGTTAAATAAAACCTAGGATGGCTAATTTGTATTAAATTCACAAATTAAAGGGGTTTAATGGATTAAATGGGACCCACAAAACCTAAATGGTGACCGATTATTCATGTGGACTTGGAAATGATTAATGGGCTTGGAAATAGTTAGAAACATGGAGTAATTATTAATGTGTAATAAGGTACTGGACATCGTAAGCGGTGCGTGATCGGCGACCGGCTCTGTCGGAATGAAACGGAAGAAAGAACGCTAGTCGGTATTCGGTAGGATTCTAACCTTTTTGTAAGCCATGGATTGAGTGATGGTTTTCTTTGAATTATTTTGGAAATTATATGGTTTGTTTTAAGATTGGTTTTGAATTATGTATTATGGAGGGGTTCTTACTTGATTTATTCTGGTAAGCATATGAGTGGTTTAAAATGGGTTTTAAGGCTATGATGTGATTATTGAGGCTTTGCTTGATCTATTTTTGATAATCAAGTTATATGTTTTATTGATGGGATTTTTTTTTAAATGTCATGGTTTGTTATTATATTCATTACATGGCATATGGCATCTACATCTCATGCATGGCATGGGAGGGATATGATAGGGGAAGGATGAAATGAAACCGAGTCCATACTCCGTCTGGGTGACCGATAAACAGACATGGAGATATTTTGATGTGTTTGATTTATCAGGGATGTTGTATGTAATTATGATACCTTGATGATGGTTCTTCCATCAAGGGAGATGATGTGTGATTGTTTATACCTGGACGAAGTTTTGCCGTCCAGGGGGACGATGTGATTGTTAATACCTGGACGAGGTTTTGCCGTCCAGGGGGATGATTTGTGATTATTTATACCTGGACGAGGTTTTGCCGTCCAGAGGCATGATTTGTGATTATTTATATCTTGACGAGGTTTTGCCGTCAAGGGGGATATGACAACATGATGGTGGATGATGGGTGGGGTCCATAACACAGACACCCATGGCATAACATTCATTTTATGGCTTTTCGTTATATATTATTTATATGCTTTGTTATCACTAATCCATGTGTTAGCCCTAGTCGGAGTCCTACTGGGGCGTGGTCTAACGCCCTACTTCTACCCTAGCTGATGACACAGGAAATGCTGGAGCAGAAGGACGAGACGGGAGCCAAGCTTAGGAGCTTGGAAAGGCGGACTAATTATTTTGTTTAAGTTTATTTGGGAAATGTGTATTTGTATAGTTTTATTGCTATGATTTGGATTTTATTGTAGATATATGATGTTATGGCATTTTGGTAATTAAATGCTGAAATCTTCCCTGCTATCTAAAAATTGTAGGTTAGCCTCTATTGTAATTTCCGCACTTAGGGTAGTATTCCTCGATCTTAATTCTGCGTGTGAACCGTTTTTCGGGGACTTCGTTCCACGCACACGTAGGGTTGGCCAGTTAAGGGCCGGGCTTTAGAGGCTCGGACTTAACTCGCGTCGTGACGTCCGCGCCATTTGTCATTTTAAAAAAAAAAATAGACTCTGATTTTCGGTGAAAAGGGGCGGGCGTTACACTAAAATCCTACAACCCTAAACCCTAAACACTAAACCCTTAAAACCGAAAACCGAAAAACCGTAAATCCCTTAAAACTATAACTCCCTAAACTATAAACTCTAAAATCCTAAACCCCTAAGACCCTAAACCTGAAAACCCGAAAATCGTAAAACACTAACCCTAATCCCCTAAAACCCTAAAACCATAAAGCCATAAAACACTAAACCCTAAAACTCTAAAACCCTAAACCCCAAACCCTGAAACCTCAAAAACCCTAAACCCGAAAACCCTAAAACCCTATAACCCTAAACCCTAAAACCCAAAAACCCTAAACCCTAAAATCCTAAAACCTTAAACCCTAGAACACTAAAACCCTAAACCCTAAACCCTAAACCCTAAACCCCAAACCCTAAACCCTAAAAACTAAAACACTAGAACCCTAAACCCAAAACCCAAAACCCTACCCCTAAAACCAAAGCCCTAAAGCCTAAAGCCCTAAAACCCTAAAACCTAAAACCCTAACACTCTAAAACCCTAAACCCCTAAACCCTAAACCCCAAAAACACTAAACCCTAAACCCTAAAATCCTGAAACCCTAAACGCTAAACACTTAACCCTAAAACCCGAAGACCATAAAACACTAAAACACTAAATCCTAAACCCTAAAACCCTAAACTCTAAAACCCGAAAACTCTGAAACCCTTAAACCTAAAACCCTAAAACCGTAACCCTAAGTATAAAACTCTAAACCCCAAATCCTAAACCGCCAACCCTTAAACCTAAACTGTTAACCCCAAACCCTAAAACCCTAAACCCTAAATCCTAACCCTAAAACCTAAACCCTAAGACCCAAAAACCCTAAACCCTAAAACACTAAACCCCTAAATCCCTAAACCCTAAAACCATCAAACCTAAACATTAAGACCCTAAAACCCAAACACCCTATAACCCTAAACCCTAAACCCTTAACCTTAAAACCCTTAAACCCTAAACCCTAAACCCTAAAACAATAAAACCCTAAACCCTAAATCCTAAACCCTAAACCCCTAAAACCGTTAAACCGCCAACCACGAAACGTAAACCCAAAACCCTACAACCCTAAACCCTAAACCCTCAACCCTAAACCCTAACCCTAAGCCTAAACCCTCAACCCTTAAACCCTATAACCCTAAACCCTAAACCCAAAACCATAAACCCTAAACCTTAAATCCTTAACCCTAAAACCGCCAACCCTTAAACCTAAACCCTTAACCCTAAACCCTAAACCCTAACCCTAAACCGTAAACCCTAAAACCCTAAAACCCTAAGACCCTAAAACATAAAACCCTAAAACCCTACACCCACAAAACCTAAACGCTAAACGGGAAACCCACAAAACCCTAAAACCTAAACCCTAAAACCCTAAAATTATTAACCTTAAGCCCTCAACCCTAAAGCCTAAATCCTAAAACCAAAACATACTAAAACCCTTAACCCTAAAACCCTAAAACCCTAAAACTCTAAACCCTAAACCCTAAAACAATAAAACCATAAAACCCTAAAACCGCCAACCCATAAACATAAACCCTTAACCCTAAACCCTAAAACCCTAAACCCTAAACCCTAAACCCTAAACCCTAAACCCTAAACCCTAAAACCCTAAAACACTAAGATCCTAAAACATAAAACCCTAAAACTGTAAACCCACAAAACCCTAAACGCTAAACCACAAAACCATAAAACCCTAAATCCTAACCCTAAAATCTAAACCCTAAGACCCATAAACCCTAAACCCTAAAACACTAAACCCCTAAATCCCTAAACAATAAAACCATCAAACCTAAACATTAAGACCCTAAAACCCTAACACCCTATAACCCTAAAACCCTAAACCCTAAACCCATAACCCTAAAACCCTTAAACCCTAAAACAATAAAACCCTAAACCCTAAACCCTAAATCCTAAACCCTAAACCCCTAAAACCGTTAAACCGCCAACCATGAAACCTAAAGCCAAAACCCTAAAACCCTAAACCTTAAACCCTAAACCCTAAGCCTAAACCCTAAACCCTAAACCCTAAGCCTAAACCCTCACCTTTAAACCCTATAACCCTAAACCCTAACCCAAAACCATAAACCCTAAACCTTAAATCCTTAACCCTAAACCCCTAAAACCCTAAAACCGCCAACCCTTAAACCTAAACCCTTAACCCTAAACCCTAAACCCTAAACCCTAACCCTAAACCGTAAACCCTAAAACCCTAAAACCCTAAGACCCTAAAACATAAAACCTTAAAACCGTAAACCCACAAAACCTAAATGCTAAATGGTAAACCCACAAAACCCTAAAACCTAAACCCTAAAAACCTAAAATCCTTAACCTTAAGCCCTAAACCCTAACGCCTAATTCCTAAAACCCAAACATACTAAAACCCTTAACCCTAAACCCTAAAACCCTAAACCCTAAACCCTAAAACAATAAAACCATAAACCCTAAAACCGCCAACCCATAAACCTAAACCCTAAAACCCTAAACCTTAAACCCTAAACCCTAAACCCTAATACCCTAAAACCCTAAGATCCTAAAACATAAAACCCTAAAACCATAAACCCACAAAACCCCAAACCCTAAACCACAAAACCATAAAACCCTAAAACCCTAAAACCCTAAACCCTAAAACCCTAAAAACCCTAAACCCTAAGCCCTAAACCCTAAACTCTAAAACCCTAAAACCGCCAACCCTTAAACACTAAACCCTAAACCCCAAAACCATAAACCCTAAACCCAAAACCCTAAGCCTAAACCCCAAACCCTAAACCCTAAAACCCTATAGCCCTAAACCCTAAACCCTAAACCCTAAAACCCTAAAATCTAACCCTTAGTGTAAAACCCTAAACCCTAAATCCTAAACCCTAAAACCCTAAAACCCTAAACCCAAAAACCCTTAACCTAAACCCTAAAACCCTAAACCCTAAACCCTAAACGCTAAATCCCTAAAACCCTAAATCGCTAAAACCCTAAAACGCTAAACCTTAAACCCTAAACCCTAAAATATAAACCCTTAACCCTAAACCCTAAGCCCTAAACCCTAAACCCTAAAACCCTAAAACCCTAACCCAAAAAACCCTGAACCCTAAACCCTAAAACCCTAAACCCTAAAACCTAAATGCAAAATCCCTAAAACCCTAAAACCCTGAACCCTAAACCCTAAACTATAAACCCTTAACCCTAAACCCTGAACCCTGAACCCTGAACCCTAAACCCTAAAACCCTAAAACCCTACAACCCTAAAACCCTAAACACTAAAACCCTAAAACCCTATAAACTAAAGCCTAAACCCTCGAAACTAAAACCCTAAAACCCTAAACCCTAAACCCTAACCCTAAAACCTAAGCTCTATGTTTAGGGTTTAGGGTTATGTTTAGGTTTCAGGGTTTACGGTTTTAGGGTTTAGGGTTTTAGGTGTTTAGGTTTTAGGGTTTCGGATTTTAGGGTTTAGGGTTTTCTGGTTTAGGGTTTAGAGTTTTAGGGTTTAGGGTTTTAGGGGTTCATGGTTTTAGGGTTTAGGGTATTCGGGTTTAGGGTTTAGGGTTTTAGGGGTTGAAGGGCTTACGGTTTAGGGTTTAGGGTTTAGGGGTCTAGGGTTCAAGGGGTATATGGTTTTAAGGTTAGGGTTTTGGGTTTCAGGGTTTACAAGGTTTAGTGTTTAGTGTTTACGTTTTAGGGTTTAGATTTTAGGCTTTAGGGTTTTAGGGTTGTAGGGGTTTAGGGCTTAGGGTTAGGGTTTTAGTGTTTTAGGGTTTTTAGGGGTTTAGGGCTTAGGGTTTAGGGTTTTAGGATTTAGGGTTTAGGGTTAGGATTTAGGGGTTTAGTGCTGTAGGGTTAAGGGTTTCAGGGTTTTAGGGTTTGGGGTTTCAGGGTTTTAGGTAATTAGGGTTAAGGTTTTAGGTTTTGGGTTTTAGGGTTTTAGGGATTTAGGGTTTTAGGGTTTAGGGTTTAGGGTTCTTGGGTTTTATGGTTTTAGGGTTTAGGATTTAGGGTTTAGGGTTTTAGGGTTTTAGGGTTTTATGAGTTTAGGTTTAGGGTTTAGTGTTTAGGTTTTAGGGTGTAGGTTTTAGGGTTTAGGGTTTTTGGGTTTTAGGAGTTTAGGGGTTAGGGTTTAGGGTTTTAGTGTTTTAGGGTTTTAGGGTGTTCGGATTTAGGGTTTAGGGTTAATGGTTTAGGGTTTAGGGTGAGGGTTTACGATTTAGGGTTTAGGGTTTTAGGGTGTAACGCTCCACCGTTTTTCACTAGCCGAAAACCAGAGTCTATTTTTTTTTTAAAAATAAAGAGTGAGAGGGAGAGGACGTCACGACGCGAGCTAAGTCCGAGCTTCCAATGCCCGGCCCTTAACTGGCCAACCATACGTGTGTGTGGACTAAGCCACTAAAACGGTTCACGTGTACTAAGGCTAAACTTGCGGAATTAAACATAATTGCGGAATTATAATAGAGTCTATCCTATCCAATTTTTAAATAGCAAGGAAGTCTATCACTTAATGATAATTACCTTAAGTTAAATGTCCAAAGTAAAAATCCAAACCATAGCAAATAGTCTAACTTATTACAGTCCCAACAAGCTAATTATTCAAATTACATTGTCCATAAGTAAACTTAAATAAAATAGATCTAGCTCATCCAAACTCCTAAGCTTGACTCCGATCACGTCCTTCATTCCGTCCGTTTCCTGTGTCATCATCTAAGGTAGAAGTAGGGCGTTAGACAACGACCCAGTAGGTACTCCGGGTAGGGTCAACATATGGATTAGTATAACAAAAACACATAGATATAAATAAGAATCAAAACCATGCAAATCAATGCCATGCCATGGGTGTCATATGCCATGAGTCCCACCCATCATCCATATCACAATCACATAGTATTCCTCTCGATGGAAAATCCTCATCAAGGTATTGTCATGACTCCCCGCGAATGCCTTCTCGGTTGCCTCGAGCGGAGCGCGGACTCCGGTTCAAACATAGTATCCCTCTTGATGGATAATCTACATCAAGGTATCCCCACGAATGCCTTATCGGGAGCCCCGAACGGAGCGTGGACTCCAGTTATAATTCAATCATACATCCCTTGGAATCAGTGTAGATTCCTCCCCACGATTATTTATTGGAAATCCGAATGGAGCGTGGACTCCCCTCATTTGATCCCACCCATGCCATGCATGAGATGCAAGTGCATGCATGCTATGTAATAATAATAATCATAGCATTAAAATCCCATCATTGAAACATAGTACTTTGATACCAAAATTAACATAGAAGTAAAATCATTCACATATACATATTCCATGGTTTTCAATAAGGTAGGAATCCAACCAATGTCCAAATACCGGGTCCTCGTGTTTCCGTCCAAAAATCGATCACCGATCGCGTCAAGCCAATCGTACACCGCTTGTGAAATCCCGTTACCTTATTACATATAAATAGATCAAACCAATGATCCATTTGATTTCCAACCGTGTTTAAGTCCACAAAATGCCTTAGTGGGGTTGGCCATACAACATGGCTGAACCTCACTCTCTTGGTTTTGGTCCCCTCTTTTTAGTCCTTTATCATTTTAATCAATGTGGGTCCAAGATCATTCCATCCTTTGATTTATTAAACCAATCACATAGGTTAATCGTTTACATTAATAAAAACCCTAAGTCCATAAAACATTCTCCATGGGGTCCTGTAACGCCCGCCCCTTTCAACCGAAATCAGAGTCTATTTTTTTTTTTTTTGAAGTAAAGAGTGACAAAGGGCGCGGACGTCACGACTCGAGTTAAATCCGAGCTTTTATAGCCCGGCCCTTAACTGGCCAACCCTACGTGCGCGTGGAACGAAGTCCACGGAGAATGGTTCACATGTAGAAAGCAAGCTTCCGGAATACTAAATTAAGTGCGGAAATATAATAGAGCCTAATCCTAACAATTTCTAGATAGCAGGGAAGATTACATCATTCAATTTACTAAATTACTTCAAAATGATAATATCCGAAATAAAATCCAAACCATAGTAAGTAATCTAAATTATTACATTCTGACGAGTTAGCTATTCAAATTACATTTTCAAAATAAATTAAATAAACTAAGTAGTCCATCTTCCCAAACTCCTAAGCTTGGCCTCCGTCTCGTCCTTCGTGTCCGGCATCTCCTGCGTCATCAGCTAGGGTAGAAGTAGGGCATTAGACAACGCGCCCAATAGGACTCCGAGTAGGGCTAACACATGGATTAGTGGTAACAAAACATATAGATAATATCATATCCAAAATGATGCAATTTGGTGCAATGTCATGCAATGGGTGTCCTATGTCATGAATCCCACCCATCATCCATACCATCATGCTGCCATATCCCCCTTGACGGAAAAACCTCGTCAAGATATAAACATTCACAAAGCATCCCCCTTGATGGCAAAACCTCGTCAAGATATAAACAATCACAAATCATCCCCCTTGACGGAAAAACCTCGTCAAGGTGTAAACAATCACAAATCATCCCCCTTGACGGCAAAGCCTCGTCAAGGTGTCCCCATGCTTGCTTCTCGGTCGCCCCGACGGAGCATGGACTCCGGTTATATCTCATAATATCCCTCTTGATGGATGGAACACATCAAGATATCCCCATGTTTACTTCTCGGTCACCCCGACGGAGCATGGACTCCGGTTTCACTTCATCCTTCCCATACCATATCCCTCCCATATCATGCATGAGATGTAGATGCCATATGCCATGTAATATATATGATTACAGTCATAAAACCCATCTTAAAACCATTACATGATTACCAAAATAAATCAAAGGAAAACCATCACATAATACTTAATCCATGACCAAAATAAATCAAAGGAAAAACCATCACATAATACTTAATCCATGGCTTACAAAAAGGTAGGAATCCTACCGAATACCGACTAGCGTCCTTTTTCGTTTCCGTCCGATACCTTATTACATATTTATAATCAGTCCAGGTTTTATCATATCTAAGTCCATTATCTAAGCCTTAGTGGGGTTCGGCCATACACCATGGCCGAACCTCACTATGCAGTTTTGTGGGTCCCATTTAATCCATTAATTACTTCTAATTACATGAGTCTAAAAAAACTAGCCATACTAGGCTTTATTTAGCCATACATAATGTTATTACTTAGAATCCCTAAGCCCATGATCATCTCCCATGGTGTTCTTGAATTTGGTCATTATTTACGGTTTTGCCACTACCTCTTTTCCATGGTTAAATTCTCATTATATTCCCCCATTCTTGTGCTCATAATTGATCCATAGATTTGGATCCCTTAATGACTCCTTAGCTATGATGTAACATTATAAAAAATTAGCCACTTAATTACCCTAATCCCCATTCATTACCCACATGTATAACACCAAGCTTAATCTATAAACTTATCCACAAATGGGTCATGGGTTCGGCCATACACCATGGCCGAACCCATGATGTCTCATTAACCATGACATAGAAACATTAGAAATCAGCCACTTAATTAACCTAAACTCCATTCATTTAAAACATATACATACACATTAATCTTAGCCAAAAATGATCTACAATTGGGTTCATTAAAAAATCAGCCTTTTTAACTTAACCAAATCCCCATTTTTCCTTGGTCTTTGGTTACACTTTAGATTCATCACAAGTCCCTCCATTGAGAGAACCTAAACCATACATTTAATTCATCATTCCTTAATCATATTTAAGTCCATTAACTTAGCACATTCCATCATAACTATCAACATTAGGTTCACATTGGTCCATCAACACCACCAACATTTCCATTTATTTTTCCATTCTTTTACATCCATCATCATTCCACATTCATCACCATAGGGTTCGGCCATACACCATGGCCGAACCCATGGTTCATGGTTCACTTTCATCCACCATTTTTGAGGCAATTGAAATCACCAATATCTCCCATGATTTTTCCTCATTTAGAATCCTTTCAGAATTACTACGTTTAATCATTTAACAACTTAAAACCCTAACTCATTCTTCATGCATTTATAAACCCTAATAAATAAATAAATCAATCATCTACCATGGGGTTCGACCATACTACATGGAACCCTATGGTCCATCAATCCATTCAAAACCCACACTTCCATGCTTAATTAACACCTAATGTCCTTTATACCTCCATTCATCTTCTTAACCCTAATTTTCCCATTAGGGTTTTGTCCACTTCCCATCCTTCCATTGGATGGATTTGAGATCCAAGGCCCATGACAATTTGGCCATTATTTAAATCCAAGAAATGGACCCATTTATAAACCTTAAAAAAAAACTAACCTCTTGTTTTAAAAAATACTTACAATCCGACGGCTCCTCCGACTTTTCCTTCTCCTCTCGGATTCCTTGGCCTTCTTTCTCATTCTCCTTGATTGGTCGACTAAGATGTGCTTGACCCAATGAAAAACCCCAATACTTGGGTCGGCTAAGATAGGGTTAGATTTGAGAGAGGGAAGGGAGGAGAAGATGGAGATAACTAACCCAAGGTCTTGATCTTGGAGTGATGAGCCCAAGCTTGCACATCTCCTCTCTTTTCTTCTCTTCTTTTCTCCTTAGTTTTTCTTCTTCTTTCTTTCCTTGGTGTGGGACGGTGGTGGAGAGCAAGAGAGGAAAAAAATGAGATAAGAATGGAATTTGAGAGAGATAAGATAAAAACCAACACCTTTTGGTTTCTTAACTTTACTCCACCATTTAATTCCTCCACCAACCCATATGAGATATTTTTCATGCTTTATGGTGGTGGTTGTAACAAACCACCACCCTAGCCAACGTTTTTGCTTAGAGATAAAGTGGAATGGTTTGGGTCTTCCATCTTTTGACCCCTTTGACCACCTTTTTGGATAATTTAATTATTTAATTAATTAAGTCCTTTAACTTAGGTCAATTAACCCCCATTTAATTTCCTCAATTCTTCTTGATTCCTCTCCATTAATCCACCCATGGTTGATCAAGTCAACCATGGTGGCCGGCCCCACCAATCCTTGGTCCACGGAGGTGGGTCCCAATCGGCTATGTCACCTTAGTCAATTCATCACCAACTTAGGTGATTTAATTTAATCCATTTTCAACTACTTGGATCACCATTGGGGCCATGGCCCAATTACATTCACCTCCTACCCATTTACCTTAGAGTTTACATCATCTTGATCCATTGGGTCCCAAATGGGTATTGGGCCCAATTTGACCATCCTTGGCCCAATTGACCATCACTGACCCTTTAAATGAATTTAAATCCAATCCATGGTCCATTGGGCCATACTTGGGCTTTTGTCCAATTTTTTATCCATTTACCATCTACTCCATCAAATTTCCCAATTTCCATCATTAAAATAAATAATAGCTACATTTTTATTGATTTAAAAATTCCTGGCTATTATAGGTCCGGCCATACAACATGGCCGAACCCATGGTCCTTTCATTCTATCATCCTTTTCATTTTAACCTCATTTCTTAGCTTGATTATTCCATCTCTTTAAACATACATAGATCTACAAATGGTCCATCAAAATGATTCATTAGCATACCATAAATCCATAATAAATCCCTCCATTCCTTGGCTTGATCATTCAATCTCCTACACATGCATGGATCTACCAAATGATCCATCAAAATGGTTCATGGGTTCGGCCATGTTGTATGGCCGAACCCATGATGTCTTATTTTCATCCTCTCCTTTAAATCATTTACAAACATTAGACCCATAAACAAAGTCCCTCCATGGGGGGTTTAATCATACACTTAGGTCCATCATTTTAAAACCCAAAATTCATCAACATGTCTTCCATCATTTTCATGGCCAAATACATCTAAGTCCATCGATATCTCTCCATGGGATTCGGCCATATTCCATGGTTCTTCATGAAAAATGTATAAAAATCCATAAACATACTTCCACCATTTTCATCCTTTAAAACTCATTTAAAATCACTAACACGCTTCCATGATTTTCATATTTAAAAACCCATTAAAATCATTAACATACTCCCATGGGGTTCGGCACACAACATGCCCGAACCCTACGGTTCATCATCTTCTCTTAAAAATCACCTACCCATGATTATATCCTTTGATGGGGTTCGGTCATACATCATGGCCGAACTCATCCAATCCCTTTTTAGTTCTCAATGGTCCATGCATAAATTCTAGGGTTTGGCCATGCAAGGGCCAAACCATGGTCTTTGATCATTCTC
Organism: Chimonanthus praecox; assembly: GCA_022113865.1. Lineage (NCBI taxonomy): Eukaryota > Viridiplantae > Streptophyta > Magnoliopsida > Laurales > Calycanthaceae > Chimonanthus > Chimonanthus praecox. Next base: position 35,469,386 of record CM039087.1, read on the forward strand.
CATTCTTTGTATTGAACATGCATGAGGTCCTTATGCATGTTAAGATTAGGGTTTGGCCATGCAAGGGCCAAACCATGATCTATGATCATTTTAACCATGCATGCTCTTATAAGCCATACATACATAGTGTCCTTTGTAACGCTCGCCCCTTTTCACCGTAAAATTAGAGTACATTTTTTTTTTTTAAATAAAAGTGCCAAAGGGCGCGGACGTCACGCGAGTTAAGTTTGGGCTTCTAAAGCCCGGCCCTTAATTGGCCAACCCTACGTGTGCGTGGAACGAAGTCACGAGAACGGTTCACACGTAGACGTAAGCTCGTGGAATACAACTTAATGCGGAATATTATAATAGAGACTATCCTACCAGTTTTCAGATAGCAGGGAAGAACATTCATTTAGTTACTAATATATCTCAAAAATCATGTGTAAACTAAAATCCCAAAACATAGCAAGTTATCTAAATTATTACATTTCCAACAAGCTACGCTATTCAAATGTACATTTCCAAAATAAACATAAATAAGTTAGCAGTTCGCCTTCCCAAGCTCCTAAGCTTGGCTCCCGTCGCGCCCCTCCGTTCCGCTATCTCCTGTGCCATCAGCTAGGGGAGAAGTAGGGCGTTAGACAACGCGCCCAGTAGGACTCCGAGTAGGGCTAGCACATGTATTAGTAATAATAGCATGCAGATAATAAACATAGTGAAACTGGTGAACAACCATAATGAAATTATAAAGTGAATGCCATGCTACGGGTGTCTATGTTATGAATCCCACCCATCATCCCTACCATCATGATATCATATCCCCCTTGACGGTAAGACCTCGTCAAGGTATCCCCATGCCTGTTCTCGGTCACCTCGACGGAGCATGGACTCCGGTTATAACCTATCACGTTATCCCCATGCCTGTTCTCGGTCGCCCCGACGGAGCATGGACTTCGGTTTGTTTATTTTTTTCCGCCCATACCATGCATGAGATGTAATGCATTATGCTATGTAATATATTTGGGTCATAGCCTTTACATATTACTCATATCACTAACGTATAACTCATAGGTTAACCATATGCCATAATCACATATAAACCATAATTTCATAACCCATTGTATAACCAAAAATATAAATTTCCAAAAATAAAGCAATAACCATTCACATAACACCTAATCCATGTCTTACAAATAGGTAGGAATCCTACCGAATACCGACTCGGGTTCTTCTCTTTCGTTTTCGTCCGATAGTCTGGCTACCGACGCGCGTACCGCTCGCGATATCCAATACCTTATTAAATACACATAATCAGTCCACGTTTTAACCATTTCTAAGCCCATACATCATGTCTTAGTGAGTTGCTTCATTTTGACCAATATTTACTGTTTTGCCGCTACCTTTCCCATAGTTAAACCTTCACTTAATTATATACATTTCTTTGTCCAAAATTCATTCATGGATTTAGGTCCATTAATGACCCACTCCACCATGTCACATGACCATTAAAATTAACCATTAAATTTTCTTAAACTCCATTAACCTACATACAAGTACACATTAATCTTAGGCCTTAATTTATTCAAAAAATGGGTCCATTGATGTCTCATCACCCACAACCTAACCACACTAGAAAAATCAGCCATTTAAACACTCTAACCCTCATTCATTTCTCCCACACATAATACCAAATTTTAATCCATACTTTTACCCACAAATAGGTCATGGGTTCGGCCATACACCATGGCTGAACCCATGATGCCTTTATCCCATTTTTTCTTGGGTCCATTGTTACACATTTGAATTCATCACAAGTCCCTCCATATGGGGATTTCATCATTCATTTAGATCACCCATTTGATCAACATTGGTTTCATCTCTTGAGTCCATCAAAACTACTAACATTCCCCCCTCATCTTTTCATGGTTTCAAACATACTCAAACCATTAAATCTATGCTTAAAGTCCATTGAAAACCATCACCATTCTCAAATATGTCAGTACCTCCTTCCAAACCCATTAAATTCACACACAACAACATAGGGTTCGGCCATACACCATGGCCGAACCCATGGTTCATACTTCATTCTCTTCTATGCCTTTCAAGGCCATAAAACCCCTTTGCATTTTCATCATAAAAACCCTTTTAAAACTTACCCACATTTATTCATTTAAAACCCTAAAATTCATTAGCTACCCTCATTGTCTTCCATTCTTTAAAACCCTAACCAATTAAATCAAGCACCTAATCACCCACCATGGGGTTATGGCCGAACCCTATGGCCCATGATTTTCTTCCAATCACATAATTCCATGCTTAATTAGCTAAATTACATAATGTCCCCCATTCCTTAAAACCCAAACAACTTCACACATTAATTACATAACCCTTTATCCATTTATATTTATTTTTATTTTTATTTCTTTCTTTCCCTAACCCTAATTTATCCATTATGGTTTCCTCCACTTTCCATCCTTCCATTTGATGGATTTAAAATCCATGGCATAAAAATCATTTGGCGACCATTAAATTTAACAAAAATGAATCCCAATTTTTAAACCCTAAAAATCCAAAATTTCTTGTTTAAGAAATACTCACAATCCTTCGTCTCCTCCGATTTCCGCCACTCCCGTCGGCTTCCTTAACCTTCTTTCTCCTTCCTCTTTATCTTTGGTAGGCCAAGATGCTTGATCAATGGTGAAACCCTCCTAACTTAGGATTGGCCATGATAGGGTTTGATTTGAGAGAGAAAAGGGAGGAGAGGATAAAGAGGTGTCTAACTTTCTTGGCCTTGAGGTGGAGGGCCCAAGCTTAACCCTTTCTTCTCTCCTTCTCTTCTTTTCTCCTTAACTTTTTTTTTCTTCTTCTCTTCTCTTCCTAGTGGGGGACTCCATGAGAGAGTGAAAGAGAGGAAAGAGTGAAATGAGAATGAAAAGAGAGGGTGAAAAGAAAAGATAGGCCTTATCCCCATTTGCTTACCTAATTTCCACTTTACATTAGCTATCCCCAACTACCCCACATGATATTTCTCATGCTTTATGGCCCAAGCAACTAGCCAACGTGTTTTTCTTTTTTTTTTTCTTCCAATGGATGGTTTTGGTCTTTCATTGACCATTTGACCACCTTTAACCACCATTTTAATAATTTAATTATTTATTTAATTAAATCCTTTAACTTAGGTTAATTAATCCCCACCTAATTTAATTCCATTCAATTCCCTCTATGAAATCCACCCATGGTTGACCAAGTCAACCATGGTGGCCGGCCCCACCAATTCTTGGTCCACCGCCACCTCACTTGATGAGGTGGAGGTGGGTCCCACTTGGCCACATCACCTTGGCTTAATTCAAATTAACTTAGGTGATTTAAATCCATTCCATACATTCCAATTGGATCACCATTGGGCCCATGGCCCAATTACATTTTCCTCTTACCCATTTACCTTAGGGCTTACATCAATTTGATCCATTGGGTCCCAAATGGGTATTGGGCCCAATTTGACCATCCTTGACCCTTTAAGTAAACTTAAATCCAATCCATAGTCCATTGGGCCCTACTTGGGCCTTTGCCCAAATTTTGGTCCATTTACCATTTATTCCATCAATTTTCCCAATTTTTCATCCTTAAAATAAATAATATTCACATATTCATTAATTTACAATTTCCGGGCCATTACATCCTTAGTAATCCATCTTACCCATTAGGGTTTTGTCCATTTTTCCATCTCATTCCTTGGGTGGATTTTAAATCCATGGCGCATCATATTTTTGGCCAACTTTCCAATCCGAAATGGAATGTTCCTTTAACCTCTTTCTACTTAATAAAATCTTGTCAAGTACTACTTACTGATTCAGCGACTCCTCCTTTTTCTTTCGCTCGTTCTTGCTCCTCTGCTTTTCTCCCTCCTTAGTCTTTTCTTTCTTTCTCCTTAATCTTCGGCCAAAAAGTGTAGGTTTGAGAGAGGGAGAGAAGGAGAGTGAGATGAAAACTCCAAGTCTTTTCTTGTCTAATGAGAGAGGTCGGCGCTTAGGGTTTTTGGTGAGATAGAAACTCTAACTCTTTCTCTTTTGTCTTAGAGAGAGGTCAGCCAAGAGTGAGAGGGAGAGGAGTTTGAGATAGAAAACTCTAAGTCTTTTTCCTTTGTCTTAGAGAGAGGGTCGGCCAAGCTTGAGAGAGGGAGAGAGTGAATGAGATGGAAGGCTAGCCCTTTTCATCTTGTCTAGGGTTTCCTTGGGTAAGACTCCACCTCCAACCACCCTCATCAATGTGGAGTCTTCCCTATGAGTCCCTTGACCAAACAAGGGAGTGCATGCCCTCCACATGGCACACACCACCCTCTCCAACGGTTTTGGCTAGTGGTTTCCATTGAGATGGAACCCCCACCTCTCCTTTGACCAACCATGAGGGTGCATGCCCTCCACCTAAGTTCTTTGTCTAGCCAAGAGAGTGCATGTCCTCCACATGGCACACACCACCCTCTCCAACGGTTTTGACTAGTGGTTTCCATTGAGATGGAAACCACCCACCTCTCCTTTGACTCACTCATTTAAATGCAACTCAACTCCTAACTCAAGCATTAGAATTTATTTCCATCAAACTCAGGTGATTTAATTAAATAATTTAATTCAACTTACTTCACTTGATCCCCTTTAATTCACCCATGAACTCACCCATGGTTGACCAAGTCAACCATGGTGGCCGGCCCCACTTGTACCTTAGTCCACACGCCACCTTACTTGATGAGGTAGAGTTGGATCCCATTTGGCTATGCCACTTGGATAATTCCTCATACATTTGCCACCTCACTTGATGAGGTGGACCCCATGCCTTTGATCTTAATTGGGTCCATGACCCGATTAAATTCATTCCTTACCCATTTACCCTAATCATCAATCCATTTTGACCCATTGGGTCCCAATTGGGCATTTGACCCAATTGACCACTTTGACCCAATTAAATACTATCCATGATCCATTGGACCATACTTGGGCCATTGCCCCAACTTTTATCCATTTAACATTCATTCCATCTGTGAATCTTAATTATTAACAATTAAAATAAATAATAGCCAATATATTTATTGCATTGGAAATCCGGGCTATTACATAGGGTTTCAGGGTTTTATGGGTTTAGGGTTTACTATTTGGGTTTTAGGGTTTAGGGTTTTAGGGTTTTAGGGGTTTAGGGTTTAGGGTTTAGGTTTTAGTGTTTTAGGGTCTTAGGGTTTTGGGTTTAGGGTTTTAGGGTTTTCGGGTTTTAGGGTTTAGGGTTTTAGGATATTAGGGATTAGGGTTTTAGGGGTATAGAGTTTTAGGGTTTAGGTTTTAGGGTTTTAGGATTTTTGGATATTAGGGTTTAGGGTTTTAGGGTTTAGGGTTTAGGGTTTTTGGGTTTTGAGTTTTAGGGTTTAGGCTTTAGGGTTTCGGTTTAAGGGTTTTAGGGTTTAGGTTTTAGGGTTTTAGGGATTTAGGGTTTAGGTTTTAGGGTTGAGGGTTTAGGGTTTTACGTTTTAGGGTTTTTGGATTTAGGGTTTAGGGTTTTAGGGTTTTAGAGTTTTAGGGTTTAGGGTTTAGGGTTTTATGATTATAGGGTATAGGGTTTTTGGGGTTAGGGTTTAGGGTTTAGGTAATAGGGTTTAGGGTTTAGGGTTTTAGGATATTAGAGTTTAGGGTTCTAGGGGTATAGGGTTATAAGGTTTAGGGTTTAGGGTTTTAGGGTTTTTGTTGTTTAGGGTTTATGGTTTATTGTTTAGGTTTTAGGGTTTAGGGTTTTAGGGTTTTAGGGTCTTGGGGTTTTAGCTGTTTAGGGTTTAGTGTTTATTGTTTAGGTTTTAGGGTTTAGGATTTTAGGGTTTACGGTTTTAGGGTTTAGGGTTTAGGGTTTTAGGGTCTTAGGGTTTTAGGGTTTTAGGGTTTAGGGTCTTAGGGGTTTTTCGTTTTAAGGTTTAGGGTATTCGGGTTTAGGGTTTATGGTTTTAGGGGTTTAGGGGTTTAGGGTTTAGGGTATTCAAGTTTAGGGTTTATGGTTTTAGGGGTTCAGGGGTTTAGGGTTTAGGGTTTAGGGGTCGAGGGTTCTAGGGGTATAGGGTTTTAGGGTTTAGGGTTTCGGGTTTTAGGGCTTAAAGGGTTTAGGGTTTAGGGATTCGTGTTTACGTTTTAGTGTTTAGGTTTTAGGGTTTATGGTTTTAGGGTTTTAAGGGTTTAGGGCTTAGGGTTTAGGGTTTTAGGGTTTTAGGGTTTAGGGTTTAAGGTTTTGGGGTTTTAGGGTTTAGGATAGGGTTTAGTGTTTTAGGGTTTTAGGGATTTTAGGGGTTTAGGCTTTAGGGTTTAGGGTTTTAGGGGTTTAAGGGTTTAGGGTTTAGGGTTTAGGGTTTAAGGTTTAGGCTTTTAGGGTTTAGGGTTTAGGGTTTTACGGTTTAGGGTAGGGTTTTAGGGTTTTGGGTTGGGTTTAAGGGTTTAGGGTTTAAAGGTTTTAGGGTTTGGGGTTTTAGGGGTTTAGGGTTTTAGGATATTAGGGTTTAGGGTTCTTGGGGTATAGGTGTTGGTCACGCTAGCCAATATCTTGAATAGTCCTAGAGGGGGGTGAGTAGGACTACTGGAGAATTTTAAAATCTATTTAAATATTGGGCACTTATTGTTTAATCAATACAAATTTGCTTGATTAATATTCTAAATGTGATTTACAAGCAATATTAAGTTTGAACAAATTATGTGTGCAATAAGATATGAGCTAAAGCAAGTGCACTAAATAAGGTGAAGGAGATGAGAAGAGATTGAGAATTGTGACACAATGATTTTTACGTGGTTCGGCAACCTTGCCGACATCCGCGCCTCAAGTACACCACTTGAGGATTTTACGAACCTTCTCCTTCATGGTGGAGAAGAAACCAATTAAAAAGCTTGATCTACTTCACGGGTGTAGATTGACCTAATCACCAAGAGAACACCTCTCTTGAAAGCCAATAGGGTTACACCAGCCCTTTACAATATTTCACAAGTAATAGAAAGAAGTTGTGCTTTGAAATATATCAAGAACTTAGCCTGACTTACTTGAAGTAGCTTGGACTTGTTCTTGAAAGTCCTCTTCTTCTTGGCTTGATGTAAATGCTCCAATGAAGTCCAACCAGATGATAACAAGAGGTCTAGGGTAGATAGAGGTTTTCCTATGAGGATTAAGACCCTAGAAAGAATCTCCACTTAACACATTCAACTTAGAGCATAAAATGCTCAAAATATGCCTATGAGAGCTTTGAATGTGTTTGAGATTAAGATGCAAAGCTTAGAGTGTTTCACTATGGAGTACATTAGCTTTAGAAGTTGTTTGGAAGATTGAAAGAGTGTATGGAAAAATTGGGCTCAAGTCATCAATCATTTTCTCTCCAAAAAGCTTTACTTTTATAGGCTAGAAAAGTTCCAACAGATCTATCTTCGGACCTTCCAAAGATGGGTCTCGGATCTTCCGAGGTTGCAACGGTTTGATTCCCAATGGTCATATTACAACAACTATTTTGACCTTGCAACGGATAGCTTCGGATCGTCCGAAGTGTTCTGTTCGGAATGTCCCGAGGAACCCTGGAATTCATTAGTTCGGAACGTCCAAACAACTCACACAGATTGTCCGAAGGTATATCCTTGGACATTCCGAGACAATGTTCTCAGAAGTTCCGAGCTGCCCAGAAAAACCATTTTTCACTAAGTGTTGGAAACTTGAGATTTTGTGAAAAACGTGGACATGGTGGAGACCTCATGAGTATTCTCTCACTATAATGAACATTTTAGATTGCAAGAACACATGAAAATATGGAGATATTTGTTAGATCGCAAGAGCTCTCCACAGGGCAGATAGTGCACTTAGAAACCCCATTTGTATTATTTCAATTTTAACTAAAAATACTTCTAAGGCTTCTATGTCAGTCCTATGGTCCATATAACTGTGATGGTTGGCATTCAAGGAGTTCTTTCGGTTTTGATGTGAGCTTTCCAAACAACGTGTCTTTTGGAGCTTCAAGCTTGATTTAACTTTTAGGCCAACAATCTTCTCCTTTGTCAATTTCGTGACAAAACCTAGAGAATACTCTATATAGACTCAAATACAAGTTACAAACTTTAATGAGTTCAAATACATGCCAAGTAGAGAAATAAAATATGACAATAAACTCAATACACTTGGACATGATTTCATGAAGTTTGAACTCTTGAAGGCTCATGGTAGCTCCCCCTTAGAATATGCCTGTGATATTCCTGTAAGCACAACATAAACTGCATATTCTTGGTGGAAAGTGATCTCCCCAATGGTTAGTGATAATAAGCAATATGTGTTCAATTTAAAGGATATCTAAAAGTCACATTTGCTCCCCCTGTATTTGATACCGATATTGAATTTTTGTTTTCTCCCCCAATCTTCATGTATTCACTCCTTCAGAAGTTTTTTCCCATGAAAACATTTGTGTCTCCTGTATATCAATTTATTTGTGTCTCCTGTATATCAATATTTCTCCCCTTTGTTGTCAAAAATTGACATAGGACCATTTTAGGTACTTTTCATAGTTTCCCCAAGTTATGATAAACCTTGTCATGTAAGTTTCCATATTTACTCCCCTAAATATTGGAGTGTGACAAAGGTTTACATGTACATGTCATAGCATTCCAAATGGTATGTGATATGACTATAAGCATTGCGAATAAGGGAAGAAGGAGAGAGAGAGAAAACCAATGGTGTTTTCATGACAATTTCAAATGATACCACATTGTTATACAAATTTAACTTTGAGGCCAGATGTATTTGATACCAATTGAAACACAATGATATATATTGCCAACATGAAAATAGTATAACTATAACGTATATAAGGGATAATCACAATCCATGTGAGCACAATTGATAATTCATCAATATTCTTCCAAATACATATTCACACATGTAATGCATTCATGAAAACAAGAAGAATATACAAATTATTTCATTTTTTATGAAGGCGTATGAGAAAGCCAACCTTTCTTTCAGATTTGTATTCCTCTTAATGAAGGGTTCAAACATCTTTCATATTAGAATAAGCCATTCCCCCTTTTCTTCATGCTACAATTTTAATGACTTATATGAATGAGTTATAAATCATGAGAGATGTTTTCATATAAGAATCATATAAGGTCAAGCATGTGGAATTTAAAAAAAATAGACTCCAACCATCATCCATGAAAACAAATGAGCTCACCTAGCCAACCATACATGCATGAGACCAAGACTAAGACTAATACCCATCAACCATCAACCATCAAGACCATAAAGCATCCATGAATAATATGACAAACATTCAACTCTTAAAAAATATAACTATAGCCTTTTCGAGTTTGAACATTTCCATATTTACAAAATATTACATGCCGAAGAGTTTTAATACATCCCTAAAATTTGGTCAAAACAGGTCAACGAGCCCAAATTGTATGTACCCATCCCATTACTCCTAGTGGTCCATCATGGTCTAGTCTGACGAGAAGAGGGAGGAGTATCGGCATCGGAACATCTGCAACTTACAATATCCAAAATCTGTTTCAGCCATGAGTTGTACCTTTCTTGAGTTCCGCGTATATCGACAATGTTCCTCTCTCATGAGATTCACGCAACTCTGCAATGTCTCTTTCTAAAGCAGCTAGACGTTGAAGAAGTAGAGGTTAATGAGCTTGTTCTTCACGTGTCTGCTCACCATGTACTTCCTCTTGATGGGCTTCTTCACCTCCTGCTTGTTCTTCATTTTGCACTTGTTCGTCTACAATAGGGGGTGCTTGAGGAGGATGGATAGTTCTTCGAGAACGAGAGCGCTCAATGAGTCCTATTTTCTACAAAGTTGTTTTGTTGAGAGGGTTGTGATACACGGTCTCCTCATCTGGAATTGGGACGCCTAATTTATTGGTCAATTTTGACATGATATATATCCGAAAGGTGCAGCAGAATGACCTTTACAAGACCAATGATCAATGATGGTCCGACAGATTATGGAGGGAAGGCAGATGTTGTGTTCAAAATCTACATCAATCAGTGTATTTATCATAAGAGGAGTCAAGTCTTCTCTATTACCCTTTCGTGGATAAACATTGAAGAGAAACACTTGGTGCAGAAGACGGAATTTAGGGAGAAGCTCGGAAGCACGGAGAGCATTGCCCCTAATCCATTTGACGAATACTCCACATAATTTCTCAGTTACCCATAATCTTTCACTATCAGGGACAGAGTAGTCAATAGACTTGAGGCCACCAGGACATAGGGGCACACCGATAAGAGAGGAGATGTGACTTGGTGTAATCCATGCTTGGGATCCATCAGTGAATCTTATGGTAAATGACAGACGATCACGGTTCACACTACAGATTGCACCACACATTCCTTTGGCAAAGAAAGATAGGTGTGACTGCCCCATTTCAAGATGTTTAGCTAGTTGATACGCCCAAGAGTTTGTGGAACATCAAATTGTTCCAAACATTCTATAACACTATGTCATTCAAAAGTAATTCCAGTTCTTGTAATGTATTCAGTTGTCTCTGGAACTACATCCATGAGAAGAAGTCTCTCAGGAGGATTGGTGAGAAATAGAGGTCATCTTCTATAGGTTTGAGTGTCGGGAGCAGCTTCATCCATACTTTGGAAAAATCAAGGAAAATGGGAGAAGGTGCCAAGGGTGGAATCCTAAGACACTAACAGAGATTTGCAAATGGAAGACTGATGGAGAAGGACCCTAAGCAGAAATAAAACAAACTTAATTAACACCCAAAGCAAGATTACCAATTAAGACTGATCTTGGGTTGTTTGGCCTTGAATTTCAGTGAAATTAGTGGAAATCAGTCTTCCTTAGGGAGTCTTCTCTAGAGCTTGAAGAAGCTTGAGCCAAAAGCTCAAGAAATCAGTTCTAAACTAAGGGAGAAGTAAGCTTACCAATGGATTCAGGAAAATCCCAAGCTATAAGATTAGTTTTGAGAGATTTTATCAAAAATAACTATTAGGAGCTCCCAAAATCGAAGAGAGATTCGAAAGAATGCTTACTCGAGAAGGAGATGAGTTTTGTCGGAAGGAAACGTGAATGGAGAAGAGAGGAGAGATTTGAAACTTCACCTCGGAGGGAGACTTGAGAAGAGAGGCTCGGAGGGAGAGATGGGTCGAGAGAGAAGAGACGGCGGAAGAAGAAAAAAGGGGTTGTGGATCTTGTTTTATAAATCCCGAAACTGTGCAGTTTCTGCATCTTTGGAACATTCCAAAGTAAGTTACTACATTCTTTGGATGTTCTGAGGTTATCCAGAATTGAAGGGCATCTTCTGCATCTTTGGACGTTCCGAAGAAAGTTATTTTCTCCTTCGGACGTTCCGAGGTTCGCAGGCAGCATCAGTACCTTCGGATGTTCCAGAGGAGGACTTCGATACTTCTTAAGAAATCCCATTTCGGAAGGTCCGAGAAGATAATTCAGATCGTCCGAGAGAGGCAAGATTCCAAAAGGAATTTAGATTTGAATTTTTATTTTTGGGCCTTACAGAGATGTCCATTTGATCAGGGAAACCTACCTAAACGACTAATGGCAAATGGTAATGGTCTTAATTGGAGGTCCTAAAAATCAAGAATCATGCAATTAAATATTTTAACAATGACCACTCTACTCAAGCATGATTCGCACATACCATGTTGCAAGAAACACTATATCAATGATTTTCAATACAATCAAACAACATGAACAAATTTGGTTAATCAATTACTACCAAGGTGTCCATTTCAAATGATTTAAATTCAAGACTTGGAGATGGAGATAGTGAAATCAACAATGATCCAACAATTTGCTTTCATATCACTATGAGGTAGTAAGATTAAACCAAGCAATCAACAATCAATTCTTTTGGACTTTTGATGAGATCAAGTCCATGTATTTTTTACTTCTTTGAGCATGACATATATTACAGTCAGGAACAATATTATCAAAGCTTTAGGAGTCAAGGGTATCATGTCATCGCACAACAAGAGATTAATCTTGTTTGTAGATGTAAGTAATCAAGTAATCGAATTTCAAGCAAGACATGATGCAATGAACCAAGATATGTAATTATTTCCTTCAAGTTTGGAACATAGAGGGACATTGGTTCACACTCAAATATCATCAACAAGATATAGGCATTAAAAGCATGGATGAAACATGAATGAACAAAGCAATCAAGAAGTATTCCATTCATGATGAATTCTTATACCTAAAATGGAAACATAGAATCTTGCAAAAGCTTATATACCAAAGATTATATCACAATCTAACTCACTCTTCTAGCCTTGGGTAACCATATGGCATTTGGGAAAGGTCTACGAGGTCCACCGGTGTCAAACACATGAACATTTGATTTTCTCCTTTTAGTGTTCTTGTTAGTTTGACAAAACCTTGTGAATTCATTTAAGGCATCAATCAATTTATGAGTTAAGACATGATTTAGATTTTCATTTAAGTTGTTATGCCTTGGTCTTTGATTTTGGAACTTGGGGGGGGGGATTCTTTTGATTTGTATTTTCAAGGTTCTTTTTCTTTTCAAGTTTGGAGTTACTCTTTTTGAATCTTCTTTGTGTGTCATTTGCTTTTGATATCTCATTTTTGTTTGATTAGCATTTTGAAATTTATATTCACTTCTTAACTTGCATTCAAACATGAGATGTCTGGATAGTCCACAATGAAAGCATTTTATGATTTTCATTGGAGGACTTGAGGGTGACTTACCCTTAATAAAAATAGTTTGGTTCTTGGGTCCTTATCATTTTTCCTATCATATCCAAGACCCGTTTTGTCTCCAAATGGTTTGCTTAGTTTTAGAAGCTTTTCAAGCTTCTCTTCTCCTCTTGTGAACTTCATCTCAAATTTTTCTTTACATCTCTTTAAGTCATTAACTTCTTTTGCCAATCTTTGATTTTCAATTTCTAGATTTGATTGTGATTTAGGAACATTAGCTTTAGCATCATTAAGTTGATTTTCAATTTTAGCATTTTCTTCTTCTTCACAACTTAGCACAATTTTCAAATCTTTGTAATCTTCTTTTAATGAATGAAGTTCATGCTTCAGTTTTCTTATATCATTTTCAAGATTTCCTTTTTCATTTATTTTCACTTTTAAGCATTCTTCAAGTTTCAAGTACTCTTCTTGAATAGCTTTTGGATTTACTTAATTTGCCAATATTAAATCTTTTAAAATGTTTTCTTTTTCCAACTTATCTTGATTTAGTTCTTTTGTTAGTTTTATATTTTCTTTACCAACTTTCTTAAGTTGCTTGTACATTTCATTTAATCACTCACTTAATTCTTCTATGGTCGGTGCATTATCTTCTACATCTTCTTCATTAGTTTGTTCTTGTTGAGGCTCAAGTGTTTGAATAGGTCTTAGACAATACACCACTTCTAAGGCATCTTCTTTCCTAGGTTTTTCATAAGTTTTCTCCAACATGTCCCATGCTTCCTTTGCGGTTTCACAAGATATGATATTCTCTAAGATATTTGGTGAAACGGCACAAAGTATCGTATTGAGGAAATTAGCATTTGCCGAAATACCTACTATTTTCAATATCATTGTATGAGAGTAAATCTTAGAAGGTTTAGTCCATCCACATAAGATTATTTCCCATAAAGCTCCATCCATTATCATTAAGTGTATTTTCATTTTAGCTTTCTAAATAGCGTAGTTAGAGCCATCAAGTATTGGAGGACATATCACGGCCATGCAATCTCCCTTAGACATTTCTAGCTTGAAAGATCTACTCTTAGACGGTTAATAAAATAGCAAGAGTCCTTGCTCTGATACCACTTGTTGGTCAAGCTAGCCAAATATCTAGAGTAGTCCTAGAGGAGGTGAATAGGACTATTGGGGAATTTTAAAATCTATTTAAATATTGGGTACTTTAATGATTAATCAATACAAATTTGTTCAATTAATATTCTAAATGTGATTTACAAGCAAGATTATGTTTAAGCAAATTATGTGTGCAATAAGATATGAGCTAAAGCAAGTGCACAAAATAAGGTGAAGGAGATGAGAAGAGATGGAGAATTGTGATACAATGATTTTTACGTGGTTCGGCAACCTTTCCGACATCCACGCCTCAAGTACACCACTTGAGGATTTCACTAACCTTCTCCTTCATGGGTGGAGAAGAAACCAATTACAAAGCTTGATCTACTTTATATAGGTGTAGATCGACCTAATCACCGAGCGAACACCTCTCTTGAAAGCCAATAGCGTTACACCAACCCTTTACAATATTTCACAAGTAATAGAAAGAAGTTGTGCTTTGAAATATACCAAGAACTTAGCCTTGACTTACTTGAAGTAGCTTGGGCTTGTTCTTGGATGTCCTCCTCTTCTTGGCTTGATGTAAATGCTCCAATGAAGTCCAACCAATATGATAACAAGGAGGTCTAGGGTAGATAGAGGTTTTCCTATGAGGATTAAGAACCTAGAAAGAATCTCCACTTAACACATTCAACTTAGAGCATAAGATGCTCAAGATATACCTATGAGAGCTTGGAATGTGTTTGAGATTAAGATGCAAAGCTTTGAGTGTTTCACTATGGAGTATATAAGCTTTAGAAATTGTTTGAAGGCTTGAAAGAGTGTATGGAAAAATTGGGCTCAAGTCATGAATCATTTCCTCTCCAAAAAGCCTTACTTTTTTTAAGCTAGAAAAGTTCCAACGGATCTATCTTCGGACCTTCGGAATATGGGTCTCGGACCTTCCGAGGTTACAACGGTCGGATTCCCAATTGTCATATTGCAACAACTATTTTGACCTTGCAACTGATAGCTTTGGATCGTCCGAAGTGTTCTGTTCGAAACGTCTGAGGAACCCTGGAATTCATTGGTTCGGAACGTCCTAACAACTCACACAGATCGTCTGAAGGTATATCCTCGGACTTTCCGAGACAATGTTTTCGGAAGTTCTGAGTTGCCCAAAAAAACCAGTTTTCACTAAGTGTTGGAAACTTGAGATTTTGTGAAAAACATGGACATGGTGGAGACCTCATGAGTGTTCTATGCAATCAGTTAGATTTAACAATAATGAACATTTTAGATTGCAAGGACACATGAAAATATGGAGATATTTGGTAGATCGCAAGAGCTCTCCACAGGGCAGAGAGTGGACTTAGAAACCCTGTTTATATTATTCCAATTTTAACCAAAAAAGACTTCTAAGGCTTCTAGGTCAGTCCTATGGTCCATATACCTGTGATGGTTTCCATTCAAGGAGTTATTCCGATTTTGGTGCGAGCTTTCCAAACAACATGTCTTTTCGATCTTGAAGCTTGATTTGACTGTGCATGTCTTCCAGAGTTGAGGTCTTAAACACGTAGACGGTCACGACTCAGCCAAAGAAATTGATAACTCAGGACTCAATTGGACACAGTCACGGAATTGATAACTCAGTCTGACTCAGGAGAGGCAGATTTAACTTTTAAGCCAACAATAGGGTTTTAGGGTTTAGGGTTTAGGGTTTTAGCTGTTTAGGTTTTAGGGTTACGGATTTTAGGGTTTAGGGTTGGTCTTAGGGTTTTTGGGTTTTAGGGTTTAGGATTTTAGGGGTTTATGGTTTTAGGGTTTAGGGTATTCGGGTTTAGGGTTTAGGGTTTTAGGGGCTTAGGGGTTTAGGGTTTAGGGTTTAGGGTTTAGGGGTCCAATGTTCTAGGGGTATAGGGTTTTAGGGTTTAGGGTTTTAGGGTTTAAGGGGTTTAGGGTTTAGGGTTTAGGGTTTAGTGTTTACGTTTTAGGGGTTAGGGTTAGGGTTTAGGGTTTAGGGTTTTAGGGGTTTAGGGCTTAGGGTTTAGGGTTTTAGGGTCTTAGGGTTTTAGGGGTTAGGGCTTAGGCTTTAGGGTTTTAGTGTTTTAGGGTTTTAGGGTTTTAGGGTTTAGGGTTTAGGGTTTAGGGTTTTAGGGTTCTAGGGTTTAGGGTTTTAGGGTTTTAGGGCTTAGGATTTTAGGGGTTTAAGGTTTTAGGGCTTTAGGGTTTAGGGGTTTCAGGGTTTTAGGGTTTGGGGTTTTAGGGATTTAAGGTATTAGGGTTTAGGGGTTAGGGTTTGGGGTTTTAGGGTTTTAAGGTTTAGGGTTTAGGGTTTTTGGGTTTTAGGGGTTAGAGTTTAGGGTTTTAGTGTTTTAGGGATTTAGGATGTTAGGGTTTAGGGTATAGGGTTTAGGGTTTAGGATTTAGGGTTTAGGGTTTAGGATTTATGATTTAGGGTTTAGGGTGAGGGTTTAGGGTTTTTGGGTTTCAAGGTTTTATGGGTTTAGGGTTTAGGGTTTAGGGTTTAGGTTTTAGGGTTTAGGTTTTAAGGTTTAGGGTTTTAGAGATTTAGGTTTAGTGTTTTAGGGTTTTAGGGTTGTAGGGTTTAGGGTATAGGGTTGTAGGGTTGTAGGGTTAAGGGTTTTAGGGTTTAGGGTCTTAGGGGTTTAGTGTTTTAGGTTTAGGGTTTTAGGGTTTTAGGGTTTTAGGACTTTAGGGTTTAGGTTTTAGGGCTTAGGTTTTAAGGTTTAGGGTTTTAGGGATTTAGAGATTTAGGTTTAGGGTTTTGGGTTTAGGGTTTTAGTGTTTTAGGGTTTTAGGGTTGTAGGATTGTAGGTTTTATGGTTTTACTGTTTAGGGTCTTAGGGGTTTAGTGTTTTAGAGTTTAGGGTTTTAGGATATTAGGGGTTGGGGTTTTAGGGGTATAGGGTTTTAGGGTTTAGGGTTTAGGGTTTTAGGATATTAGGGTTTAGCGTTTTAGGGGTATAGGGTGTTTGGGTTAGGGTTTAGGGTTTTATGGTTTTCGGGGTTTAGGGCTTAGGGTTTAGGGTTTTAGTGTTTTAGGGTTTTAGAGATTTAGGGTTTAGGGTCTTCGCTTTAGGGTTGTAGGGTTTAGGGTATAGGGTTTTAGGGTTGTAGGGTTTAGGGTTTTAGGGTTTTTGGGTTGTAGGGTTTAGGGTTTTAGGGTTTTAGGGTTTTAGGGTTTAGGGTTTTAGGATATTAGGGGTTGGGGTTTAGGGGTATAGGGTTTTAGGGTTTAGTGTTTAGGGTTTTAGGATTTTAGGATATTAGGGTTTAGCGTTTTAGGGGTATAGGGTTTTAGGGTTTAGGGTTTAGGGTTTTATGGTTTTCGGGGTTTAGGGCTTAGGGTTTAGGTTTTAGTGTTTTAGGGTTTTAGGGTTTTAGGGTTTTAGGGTTCTAGGTTTTAGGATAGGGTTTAGGGTTTTAGGGTTTTGGGGTTTTAGGGTTTAGGATTTTAGCGGTTTAGGGTTTTAGGACTTTAGGGTTTAGGGTTTCAGGGTTTTAGGGTTTGGGGTTTCAGGGGTTTAGAGTATTAGGGTTTAGGGTTTTGTAACGCCCGCCCCTTTTCACTGAAATCAGAGCCTATTTTTTTTTTTTGAAATAAGAGTGACAAAGGTGCTGGACGTCACGACTCGAGTTAAGTTCCGAGTTTCTAAAGCCCGGCCCTTAACTGGCCAACCATACGCGTACGTGGAACGAAGTCCACGAGGACGGTTCGCACGTAGATGTAAGCTCGAGGAATTTTAAACTAAGTGCGGAGTTAAAATAGAGACTAACCTACCAATTTAGATAGCAGGGAAGATAACATTCATTTAATTACCAAAATACCTCAACATCACAATGTCCAAAAATAAAAACCAAAACATAGCAAGTAATCTAAAATATTACATTTCTGACAAGCTAGGCTACTCAAATGCATTTCCAAAACAAATCTAAAAAAATTAAGTAGCCGCCTTCCCCAAGCTCCTAAGCTTGGCTCCACTCTAGTCCTTCTGCTCCGCCGTCTTTTGCGTCATCAGCTAGGGTAGAAGTAGGGCGTTAGACAACGCGTCCAGTAGGACTCCGAGTAGGGCTAACACATGGATTAGTGATAACAAGCATACAGGTAATAATATATGAAAACCATAAAATGAATGCTATGCCATGGGTGTCTATGTGATGAGTCCCACCCATCATCCATACCATCATGATATCCCCATGCTTGCTTCTCGGTCGCCCCGACGGAGCATGGACTGTAACGCCCGCCCCTTTTCACCGTAAAATCAGAGTACATTTTTTTTAAAATAAAAGTGACAAAGGGCGCGGACGTCACGACGCGAGTTAAGTCCGGGCTTCTAAAGCCCGTCCCTTAACTGGCCAACCCTACGTGTGCGTGGAACGAAGTCCACGAGAACGGTTCACACGTAGACGTAAGCTCGTGGAATACAACTTAATGCGAAATATTATAATAGAGACTATCCTACTAGTTTTTAGATAGCAGGGAAGAAACATTCATTTAGTTAATAATATATCTCAAAATCATAATGTGTAAACTAAAATCCCAAAACATAGCAAGTTATCTAAATTATTACATTTCCAACAAGCTACGCTATTCAAATGTACATTTCCAAAATAAACATAAATAAATTAACAGTTCACCTTCCCAAGCTTTTAAGCTTGGCTCCCGTCGCGCCCCTCCATTCCGCCATCTCCACGTTTTAACCATTTCTAAGCCCATACATCATGTCTTAGTGGCTTGCTTCATTTTGACCAATATTTACGGTTTTACCACTACCTTTCCCATAGTTAAACCTTCACTTAATTATGTACATTTCTTTGTCCAAAATTCATTCATGGATTTTGGTCCATTAATGACCCATTCCACCATGTCACATAACCATTAAAATTAGCCATTAAATTTACTTAAACTCCATTAACCTACATACAAATACACATTAATCTTAGGCCTTAATTTATTCACAAAATGGGTCCATTGATGTCTCATCACCCACAACCTAACCACACTAGAAAAATCAGCCATTTAAACACTCTAACCCTCATTCCTTTCTCCCACACATAATATCAAATTTTAATACATACTTTTACCCACAAATGGGTTATGGGTTCGGCCATACACCATGGTCGAACCCATGATGCCTTTATCCCATTTTTTTCTTGGGTCCATTGTTACACATTTGAATTCATCACAAGTCCCTCCATATGGGGATTTCATCATTCATTTAGATCACCCATTTGATCAACATTGGTTTCATCTCTTGAGTCTATCAAAATTACTAACATTCCCCCTCATCTTTTCATGGTTTCAAACACACTCAAACCATTAAATCTATGCTTAAAGTCCATTTAAAACCATCACCATTCTCAATACATTCCAAACCCATTAAATTCACACACAGCAACATAGGGTTCGGCTATACACCATGGCCGAACCCATGGTTCATACTTCATTCTCTTCTATGCCTTTCAAGGCCATAAAACCCCTTTGCATTTTCATCATAAAAACCCTTTTAAAACTTACCCACATTTATTCATTTAAAACCCTAAAATTCATTAGCTACCCTCATTGTCTTCCATTCTTTAAAACCCTAACCAATTAAATCAAGCACCTAATCACCCACCATGGGGTTATGGCCGAACCCTATGGCCCATGATTTTCTTCCAATCACATAATTCCATGCTTAATTAGCTAAATTACATAATGTCCCCCATTCCTTAAAACCCAAACAACTTCACACATTAATTACATAACCCTTTATCCATTTATATTTATTTTTATTTTTATTTCTTTCTTTCCCTAACCCTAATTTATCCATTATGGTTTCCTCCACTTTCCATCCTTCCATTTGATGGATTTAAAACCCATGGCATAAAATCATTTGGCGACCATTAAATTTAACAAAAATGAATCCCAATTTTTAAACCCTAAAAATCCAAAATTTCTTGTTTAAGAAATACTTACAATCCGTCGTCTCCTCCGATTTCCGCCACTCCCGTCGGCTTTCTTAACCTCCTTTCTCCTTCCTCTTTATCTTTGGTACGCCAAGATGCTTGATCAATGGTGAAACCCTCCTAACTTAGGATTGGTCATGATAGGGTTTGATTTGAGAGAGAAAAGGGAGGAGGGATAAAGAGGTGTCTAACTTTCTTGGACTTGAGGTGGAGGGCCCAAGCTTAACCCTTTCTTCTCTCCTTCTCTTCTTTTCTCCTTAACTTTTTTTTTCTTCTTCTCTTCTCTTCCTAGTGGGGGACGTCCATGAGAGAGTGAAAGAGAGGAAAGAGTGAAATGAGAATGCAAAGAGAGGGAGAAAAGAAAAGATAAACCTTATCCCCATTTGCTTACCTAATTTCCACTTTACATTAACTATCCCCAACTACCCCACATGATATTTCTCATGCTTTATGGCCCAAGCAACTAGCCAACGTGTTTTTCTTTTTTTTTTTCTTCCAATGGATGGTTTTGGTCTTTCATTGACCATTTGACCACCTTTAACCACCATTTTAATAATTTAATTATTTATTTAATTAAATCCTTTAACTTAGGTTAATTAATCCCCACCTAATTTAATTCCATTCAATTCCCTCTATGAAATCCACCCATGGTTGACCAAGTCAACCATGGTGGCCGGCCCCACCAATTCTTGGTCTGCACGCCACCTCACTTGATGAGGTGGAGGTGGGTCCCACTTGGCCACATCACCTTGGCTTAATTCAAATTAACTTAGGTGATTTAAATCCATTCCATACATTCCAATTGGATCACCATTGGGCCCATGGCCCAATTACATTTTCCTCTTACCCATTTACCTTAGGGCTTACATCAATTTGATCCATTGGGTCCCAAATGGGTATTGGGCCCAATTTGACCATCCTTGACCCTTTAAGTAAATTTAAATCCAATCCATAGTCCATTGGGCCCTACTTGGGCCTTTGCCCAAATTTTGGTCCATTTACCATTTATTCCATCAATTTTCCCAATTTTTCATCCTTAAAATAAATAATATTCACATATTCATTAATTTACAATTTCCGGGCCATTACAATACAATCCTCTTTTGAAATTTTCGTCCCGAAAATTCGAGCGAAGTAGAGGTTCAAAACAACTCATACAAAGAGCTCCGGATGAGCGGCTCTCATCTCTAATTCAAGTTCCCAGGTGGTTTCTTCATTACCATGTCGTTCCCATACCACCTTGACCAACTGGATAGCGCGGTTCCGCAACACTCTTTGTTCTCTCCCGATCAATCTGATCGGCTTCTCCACATACATCACGTCGCTTTGCACATCGATGTCTTGTACGTTCAATATATGTGAAGAATCAGGGTTGTACTTCCTCAACATGGACACATGGAACACATCATGTAGAGATGATAACTGTGAAGGGAGCGCCAACTGATAAGCTACTCCCCCACCCTCTTCAGGATTGGAAACGGTCCCACAAATCTAGGCGACAGCTTCCCCCCCTTCCCGAATCTCATGTGTCCCTTCCGTTGTGAGACTTTCAAAAACACCAAGTCTCCCACCTCAAACTCGAGGAACCTTCTCCTCTTGTCGGCGTAACTCTTCTGACGGCTCTGCGCGGTGAGTAGGTGTTGCCGTATCAACTTGATCAGCGCTGTAGTCTCCGTAACCAACCCGGTCCAATCAGCGCAGGCTCACCGGCCTCTGTCCAACACACTGGCGATCTACATGGCCTACCATACAAGGCCTCAAATGGAGCCATCTGTAGGCTTGCCTGGTAACTGCTGTTGTAGGAGAACTCCACCAATGGCAAGTGATCCTCCCATCCACCTTTGAAGTCTAGCATGCATGCTCTCAGCATATCCTCCAATGTCTATATTGTCCTCTCCGATTGTCCATCAGTCTGTGGATGAAATGCTGTGCTAGTCAATATGTCGATCCCCATAGCCGACTGCATGCCCTGCCATACTCTACCTGTGAATCGGCCATCTCTGTCGGACACAATAGTCCGAGGAATACCATGTAGTCTGATGATATCCCGGATGTATCGTCGACCCAATGTCTCCGATGAATCTGTCATCTTGATGGGAAGGAAATGCGCAGATTTAGTCAATCGGTCCACTACGACCCATATCGCATCGTTGCCCTTTGATGACTTAGGCAACCCTGATACGAAATCCATAGATATATGCTCCCATTTCCACTCCGGCACTGGTAAGGGTGCTAGTCAATATGTCGGTCCCCATAGCCGACTGCATGCCCTGCCATACTTTGCCGGTGAATCGGCCATCCCTGCCAGACACAATAGTCCGGGGAATACCATGTAGTCTGATGATATCCCGGATGTACCGTCGACCCAAAGTCTCCGATGAATCTGTCATCTTGATGGGAAGGAAATGCGCAGACTTAGTCAACCAGTCTACCACGACCCATATCGCATCGTTGCCCTTTGATGACCTTGGCAAGCCTATTACAAAATCCATGGATATGTGCTCCCATTTCCACTCCGGCACTGGCAAGGGTGTGAGTAAACCCAGTGGTTTCTGATGTTCCGCTTTAACCTGCTGGCAAGTTAGGCAACGAGCAACAAACTCTGCCACATCTCTCTTGAATCCCCGCCACCAACAGTGCCTCTTAAGATCATGATACATCTTGGTGCTGCCCGGATGTATAGAGAGCTTGGTTTGGTGTGCTTCAATCAACAATTCTCTTCTGGAGCTCTTAGGCACATATGTTCTACCTCGGAACACAAGACCCTGTCCTGGTCGTAATTCCTATTCCGGTACAACTTCACCGGTAGACATCTTAGTCCATATCTCCTCCACGTCTGGATCTGTCTGTTGTTCCCGTTCAATCTCGGAGACCATATTGGATCGTATAATCAAACTATATATGGTCCCATGATTATTGAGATAGAGTTTGAACTATCTGATAATATTCAATACCTCCCATTCCGTCCTGATCAAGCTAGCTATTGTCGCATGTGACATGTGACTGAGAGCATCCGCCACCTTATTCGCCTTGCCGGGATGATATCGGAGTGCAAAATCATAATCTGCCAGATATTCCATCCAGCGGCGTTGTCTCATGTTGAGTTCCTTCTGATCAAACAAATATTTCAAACTCATGTGATCAGAAAACGCCTCAAATTTCTCACCATACAGGTAGTGTCTCCAGCTCTTGAGAGCGAAAACCACTGCTGCTAGCTCCCGATCATGTGTAGGATAGTGGCGTTCATGAATTTTTAACTGTCTTGATCCGTACGCCACTGCCCGATTACCTTGACTAAGTGTACACCCCAGTCCCTCTCCTGAGGCATCACAGTACACCTCATAATTTCTGCCTCTTTCCGGTAAAATTAAAATAAGAGCGGTTGTAAGATTTTCCTTTAGCTCCTCAAATCTCCGGTTGCACAGATCCGACCACTCAAATTTGACTCCTTTCTGAGTGAGTCGGGTAAGTGGAGCTACAATCTTGGAGAAGTCCATGATGAATTTCCTGTAGTAACCGGCCAATCCCAGAAAACTGCGGATCTCGGTCACATTTGTCGGCACTTTCCACTCCTTCACTGCCGCTACCTTAGCCGGGTCCACGGCTATACCTTCCTCCGATATAACGTGTCCCAAGAAGTTAACCTTAGATAACCAGAACTCACACTTGCTTGCTTTGGCATACAACTAGTTCCTCTTCAGGGCGTCCAGAACTATCTGCAGTTGTTCAGCATGTTCTTCCTGACTCTTGGAATAGATCAGGATGTCATCAATAAATACGATCACAAACTGATCTAAGTTAGACTAGAATATCCTATTCATCAGGTCCATGAACACAGCCGGTGCATTAGTAAGTCCAAATGGCATGACCACATACTCATATAAGCCATACCATGTCCTGAAGGCTGTCTTCTCTATGTCCTCCTCTCTGACCTGGATTTGATGATATCCGGACATCAGATCAATCTTGGAGAAGTGAGACGAACCCCTAAGTTGATCAAATAGATCATCAATCCTGGGCAGGGGATATTTGTTCCTGACAGTCAATTGGTTCAATTTCCTGTAATCCACACACATCCGCAGGGTACCATCTTTCTTTTTCACAAATAATACTGGGGCTCCCCATGCTGATGTGCTGTTCCGAATAAAACCCAGTCTGAGCAGTTCATCAATCTGCTTCTTCAACTCAGTCATCTCAGCCGGTGCCATCCGATAATGAGGCAATGATACTGGAGCAGTGCCTGGATACAACTTGATTTCAGAGTCTAACTCCCTCTTGGGTGGTAAACCAGGGAGCTCTGTTGGAAATATCTCGGCATAATCTGCTACTACCGCCGGAAGTTCAGCCCGTAGTGCTCTGTCTAATCTAATGTTGTTCAAGACAAGGTGGTTCAATTCTTCCTGCAGCCTTCTAGGAATGCCTTGTTTGTCAACGGCCACTATATACCGCTTTCCTTCGGGTGACCAAAATATCACCCTACAAAGATGGCAATCAATATGGGCCTGATATGTAGCCAACCAATCCATACCAAATATAACATCGTATTCCGCCATATCGATTACCAAATAGTTGAACTCGAATCTGAATCCAGCGAGTTCAGTGTTCAGTGCCGTGCATATGAGTCCCAAGGACGTGTCTCCGACGGGGGATACAATGGTAAGTGATGTGGACAGTTTTTGTACTAAAGTGTCCGTAGCAGATATGAATGCAGCAGATATAAATGAATGAGATGCTCCAAAATCAAACAATACCACAGCATAGGAACTACCAACTACGGCCATACCTTGAATCACCAAGTGATCCGCCGCTGCTAGAGGCTATGGCAAAAAGCTGCCCCGATCCTGTAGGGTTTGTCGCTCGCCCCTTCGGGTTATATGCTCTGCCTCCTCGCGACTGAGCTGGTTTAGCTGGAGGAGGGGAAGAACCCTTGAAGTTAGAGGGTTTGCTCAGCTGTGGACATTCCCTCTTAAAGTGGCCCTGTTGGCCACACTGATAGCAACTGTTCCCACCCCGTGGGACCTGGGTGATTGATGCTGAAAGGGGAGGGCTGAATGGGGCGAAAGCCCCCTGTAGATCCAGTAGAGGGTGAGGGTCTGCTGAAACTCGGGCGGAACCTCTTGTTGGGTTGAAATACGCCCCGCCCACTCTGCCCTCGGCGGTTGTCAGGCCGCGCTATCTCATTCAATTCCCGCTCCACTATAGTGGCCCTGCTGACCACCCCTGCCAATGTAGGTTCCTTGAATACTGTCACCCTAGCCTTGATGCTCAGCCGAAGGCCCCGCTCAAACTTACGGGCCCTCCGGTGCTCAGTATCCACCATGTAGAATGCGTAGACAGATAGACGAAGGAACTCCCTATGGTACTCTGCCACCGTCATATTGCCTTGTACTAATGATATAAAAGCTTGAGTCTGGCTCTCTCTTTCTTTCTCCAGAAAATACTGTTCTAGAAAAGTGGCTGAGAACCATTCCCAAGTCATGGCAATCCTTTGCCCTTCCGGCACCAGTGCTTGTTGCTTTTCTACCACTTCCCACCAATTACCGGCATTCTCAATCAGTTGAGATGTTGCCAGTAAGATTCTGTCAGCCGGACTGGAAATCTGAAGCAGATTCAAGATCTGAGTGATCTTCTTTAACCAATGATCTACTCCTACAACCCCTTCTTTTCCTCAGAAGTAGGGAGGGCGCTGTTGCTGGAAGTCTTTGACCATCTTCCGTTTACTGGTGTCACTAGTAGTCGCATTTCCTCTCAAATGTTGTTGAAGAGCAGCAGCGACTGCCGCTTGAACTACGTCTTTTAACTCGGGAGGTACACCTTGTATGTTTATACTTTTCTGTCCCTCTGCTTGATGAGGTGATTGTACCCCTCTTGATGCGGTGGTTGTACCCCATCTTGATGCGATGGCTGTACCCCCTCTTCCTGATGAGGTGGTGACACCTCTTCCTACCCGGGGATTTTGTCGGGTTCTTCTCTTTCGAGGCATTTTCCCAAATCATCGAAAATACTTATCGATTTAGTTCCTTCGTAGAATTGTTGTATTCATTTTGAGAAAAAAATTTCCCTAAGTATCAAATACTTTCTTCAGTTTGGGGAAAGAAAAATAAATACCGACTATGTATACTTCATTTTTGGGGGAAATTTTCCTAAGTATCAAATTTTTTTCTTTCCATTTGGGGGGAGGTTGCCAAATATGCACAGTTGGTTTGAGGGAAAGCTTCCCAACTATCAAATATTTATTTTTAATTCGGGGAAATCGGGGAGATTTTCCTATTTCGCTACGTTTGATAATTCCAACTTAAAGTGATTTTTTTTCTTCCCTTACTATCATTCCTTTTCGTCAAACGTTGTTCTCAGATTGAATGCTTCCTTCTGAGTCAATCGAAGTAAATTAACCTGGCCCCCGTGCAACGGACTCCGAAGAGTCGGTCGGTTGGGATTCTTAGCTGCCAGTGAGACATGCACCCGTCTTAATCTTACTTCGAGAGATTCATTCTTCCGAGTTTGCTCTGATACCAACTGTAATGCCCGCCCCTTTTCACCGTAAAATCAGAGTACATTTTTTTAAAAAATAAAAGTGACAAAGGGCGCGGACGTCACGACGCGAGTTAAGTCCGGGCTTCTAAAGCCCGGCCCTTAACTAGCCAACCCTACGTGTGCGTGGAACGAAGTCCACGAGAACGGTTCACACATAGACATAAGCTCGTGGAATACAACTTAATGCGGAATATTATAATAGAGACTATCCTACCAGTTTTTAGATAGCATGGAAGAAACATTCATTTTAGTTACTAATATATCTCAAAATCATAATGTGTAAACTAAAATCCCAAAACATAGCAAGTTATCTAATTATTACATTTCCAACAAGCTACGCTATTCAAATGTACATTTCCAAAATAAACATAATAAATTAATAGTTCGCCTTCCCAAGCTCCTAAGCTTGGCTCCCGTCGCGCTCCTCCGTTCCGCCATCTCCTGCGCCATCAGCTAGGGGAGAAGTAGGGCGTTAGACAACGCGCCAAGTAGGACTCTGAGTAGGGCTAGCACATGGATTAGTAATGATAGCGTGCAGATAATAACATAGTGAAAACTGGTGAACAACCATATAATGAAATTATAAAGTGAATGCCATGCTATGGGGTCTATGTTATGAATCCCACCCATCATCCTTACCATCATGATATCATATCCCCCTTGACGGCAAGACCTCGTCAAGGTATCCCCATGCCTGTTGTCGGTCACCCCAACGGAGCATGCACTCCGGTTATAACCTATCAAGTTATCCCCATGCCTGTTCTCGGTCGCCCCGACGGAGCATGGACTCCGGTTTGTTTATTTTTTTCGGCCCATGCCATGCAAGAGATGTAATGCATTATGCTATGTAATATATTTGGGTCATAGCCTTTACATATTACTCATATCACTAACATATAACTCATAGGTTAACCATATGCCATAATCACATATAAACCATAATTTCATAACCCATTGTATAACCAAAAATATAATTTCCAAAAATAAAGCAATAACCATTCACATATCACCTAATCCATGTCTTACAAATAGGTAGGAATCCTACCGAATACCGACTCGCGTTCTACTCTTTCGTTTTCGTCCCATAGTCCGGCTACCGACACGCGTGCCGCTCGCGATATCCAATACCATATTACATACACATAATCAGTCCACGTTTTAACCATTTCTAAGCCCATACATGTCTTAGTGGGTTGCTTCATTTTGACCAATATTTACGGTTTTGCCACTACCTTTCCATAGTTAAACCTTCACTTAATTATATACATTTCTTTGTCCAAAATTCATTCATGGATTTAGGTCCATTAATGACCCATTCCACCATGTCACAAGACCATTAAAATTAGCCATTAAATTTACTTAAACTCCATTAACCTACATACAAATACACATTAATCTTAGGCCTTAATTTATTCACAAAATGGGTCCATTGATGTCTCATCACCCACAACCTAACCACACTAGAAAAATCAGTCATTAAACACTCTAACCCTCATTCCTTTCTCCCACACATAATATCAAATTTTAATCCATACTTTTACCCACAAATGGGTCATGTGTTCGGCCATACACCATGGTCGAACCCATGATGCCTTTATCCTATTTTTTTCTTGGGTCCATTGTTACACATTTGAATTCATCACAAGTCCCTCCATATGGGGATTTCATCATTCATTTAGATCACCCATTTGATCAACATTGGTTTCATCTCTTGAGTCCATCAAAATTACTAACATTCCCCCTCATCTTTTCACGGTTTCAAACACACTCAAACCATTAAATCTATGCTTAAAGTCCATTTAAAACCATCACCATTCTCAAATATGTTAGTACCTCCTTCCAAACCCATTAAATTCACACACAACAACATAGGGTTCGGCCATACCATGGCCGAACCCATGGTTCATACTTCATTCTCTTCTATGCCTTTCAAGGCCATAAAACCCCTTTGCATTTTCATCATAAAAACCCTTTTAAAACTTACCCACATTTATTCATTTAAAACCCTAAAATTCATTAGCTACCCTCATTGTCTTCCATTCTTTAAAACCCTAACCAATTAAATCAAGCACCTAATCACCCACCATGGGGTTATGGCCGAACCCTATGGCCCATGATTTTCTTCCAATCACATAATTCCATGCTTAATTAGCTAATTACATAATGTCCCCCATTCCTTAAAACCCAAACAACTTCACACATTAATTACATAACCCTTTATCCATTTATATTTATTTTTATTTTTATTTTTTTTCTTTCCCTAACCCTAATTTATCCATTAGGGTTTCCTCCACTTTCCATCCTTCCATTTGATGGATTTAAAGTCCATGGCATAAAATCATTTGGCCACCATTAAATTTAACAAAAATGAATCCCAATTTTTAAACCCTAGAAATCCAAAATTTCTTGTTTAAGAAATACTTACAATCCGTCGTCTCCTCCGATTTCCGCCACTCCCGTCGGCTTCCTTAACCTCCTTTCTCCTTCCTCTTTATCTTTGGTAGGCCAAGATGCTTGATCAATGGTGAAACCCTCCTAACTTAGGATTGGCCATGATAGGGTTTGATTTGAGAGAGAAAAGGGAGGAGAGGATAAAGAGGTGTCTAACTTTCTTGGTCTTGAGGTGGAGGGCCCAAGCTTAACCCTTTCTTCTCTCCTTCTCTTCTTTTCTCCTTAACTTTTTTTTTTCTTCTTCTCTTCTCTTCCTAGTGGGGGACGTCCATGAGAGAGTGAAAGAGAGGAAAGAGTGAAATGAGAATGAAAAGAGAGGGAGAAAAGAAAAGATAAACCTTATCCCCATTTGCTTACCTAATTTCCACTTTACATTAACTATCCCCAACCATCCCACATGATGTTTCTCATGCTTTATGGCCCAAGCAACTAGCCAACGTGTTTTTTTTTCCTTCCAATGGATGGTTTTGGTCTTTCAGTGACCATTTGACCACCTTTAACCACCATTTTAATAATTTAATTATTTAATTAATTAAGTCCTTTAACTTAGGTTAATTAATCCCCACCTAATTTAATTCCATTCAATTCCCTATGAAATCCACCCATGGTTGACCAAGTCAACCATGGTGGCCGGCCCCACCAATTCTTGGTCCACACGCCACCTCACTTGATGAGGTGGTGGTGGGTCCCACTTGGCCACATCACCTTGGCTTAATTCAAATTAACTTAGGTGATTTAAATCCATTCCATACATTCCAATTGGATCACCATTGGGCCCATGGCCCAATTTACATTTTCCTCTTACCCATTTACCTTAGGGCTTACATCAATTTGATCCATTGGGTCCCAAATGGGTATTGGGCCCAATTTGACCATCCTTGACCCTTTAAGTAAACTTAAATAATCCATAGTCCATTGGGCCCTACTTGGGCCTTTGCCCAAATATTGGTCCATTTACCATTTATTCCATCAATTTTCCCAATTTTTCATCCTTAAAATAAATAATATTCACATATTCATTGATTTACAATTTCCGGGCCATTACATGGACTCCGATATCTCCACATATCAAGATATCCCCATGTCTGCTCTCGGTCGCCCGACGTAGCATGGACTCCGGTTATAGCGCATCAGGTTATCCCATGTTTGCTTCTCGGTCGCTCCGACGGACCATGGACTCCGGTTCCTTTATTTTCCCGTACATGCCATGCATGAGATGTAGGTGCATTATGCTATGTAATATATATAATCCATAGTCTTAATATAGAGTTCATAACTTAGCATATTTCATAGCCTTGCATTATGCCATATGAGATACATAAATCATGATCTTAAAACTCATCATAAAACAAACCATATAATTTCCAAAATAAATCAAAGAAACCATCACACAATCCATGGCTTCCAAAAAGGTAGGAATCCTACCGAATACTGACTAGAGTCCCTTTTACGTTTTTCCATCCGCAAACCCGGTCGCCGATCGCGCACCGCTTGTGATGTCCAGTACCTTATTATACATTACTAAATCAGTCCATATCGTATCCATGATCAAGCCCCTAAATCATGTCTTAGTGGGGTTCGGCCTACACCATGGCCGAACCTCACTAACTAGGTTTGTGGGTCCCATTTTCTCCATTAATTATTTTAATTACATAAGTCTAAAAACTAGTCACCCTAGACTTTATCAATCACACATAAGTTCATTACTTAGAGTCCCTAAGTCCATGGTCATCTCCCAAGGGGTTCTTTATCTTGGCCCATATTTACGGTTTTGCCACTACCTCTTTTCCATGACTAATCACTCATTTACCCATGTACATTTTTTGCTCATAATTGATCTATACACTCAAGTCCATTAGTGACCCATTAATCATGCCATAACATCATTAAAACAACCCTTTTTCTTAACTTAATCTTCATAAATTAACCACCTACATAAACCCTTCCTTAGTCCATAAATGACTTATAATTGAATCATTCTTAGCCACATCTTAGTCCATAATTGATCCATCAACCATATCACAAGATCATTTACATCAGCCATTTAATTAACCTAATATTTATTTATTTAAACACACATATAGTCCCATACTTAGCCCATCAATTATCTCATAAAATTGGGTCATGGGTTCGGCCATACACCATGGCCGAACCCATGATGTCTTTTTCCCATTTCTTGGACCTTTGTTACACATTTAAATCCATCATAAGCCCTTCCATGAAGGGGTTTAATTCATACATTTAAACCATCATCCTTAATCACATTTAAGTCCATTAACTTAGCCACATTCCCATTACAAATATCAACATTAGGTTCATTTTGGTCCATCAACATCACCAACATTGTCCATTTATTTTTCCATTATTTTACATCCATCATCATTCCACATTCATCACCATAGGGTTCAAAAATATTCCATCCATAAAATCTTTCCATGGTTTTATTTTTTAAAACCTCATTTACAATGTTTAAAGCCCATTTAAAAATTGTTAATCTTCTCCATCATTTTCCATAATTTCACACCCATTAAATCCACCATTTCATCACCATAGGGTTCACCTTCATCCACCATTTTTGAGGCCATTAAAATCATCAATATTTCCCATGATTTTTCTCATAAAAACCCTTTAAAATTACCCACATTTAATCATTTAAAAACTTAAAACCCTAAATCATTCTCCATGCTTCCATTCTTATGAACCCTAATAAATAAATCAATCTACCATGGGGTGTACTTGAGAGAGAGAGGGAGAGGATGGGATGGAAAAATTACCTCAAGCTTTGGTCTTGAAGAGGTGGCCCAAAGTTTGTACTTTTCTTCTCTTCTTTTCCAAGCGTCCTTCTTTTTTTTTTTTTTTCCAAGCTTTTCTTCTTCTTTCTCTTCTTAGTGTGGGACGAATATGAGAGAGGGAAAGAGAGGAAGAGAATGAAATGGGAGAGAATGAAAAGAAAACCCATCTTATCCCAAGGCTTGCTTAAGCTACACTTCACCATAAATTTTCCCACCAACCACATAAGATATTTTCTATGCTTTATGGTGGTGGTTGGGATAACCACCAGTAGCCAACGTTTTGTGTGTTTGGAGATAAGATGGGTTTTGGTCTTCCCATTTGACCATTTGACCACCTTTTGAATAATTTAATCATTTAATTAATTAGTTAATTACCTTAGGTTAATCAATTCCCACTTAAACTAATTCCATTATTCCACCCATGGTTGATCAAGTCAACCATGGCGGCCGGCCCTACCAATCCTTGGTCCACACACCACCTCATTTGATGAGGTGGAGGTGGGTCCCATTGGACCATGTCACCTTGGTCAACTCATCACTAACTTAGGAGATTTAATTTAATCCATTTTCAACTACTTGGATCACCATTGGGCCCATGGCCCAATTACATTCACCCTTACCCATTTACCTTAGAGCTTACATTATCTTGACCCATTGGGTCCCAAATGGGTATTGGGCCCAATTTGACCATCCTTGGCTCAATTGATCATCATTGACCATTTAAATGGCTTTAAATCCAATCCATGGTCCATTGGGCCATTCTTGGGCCTTTGTCCATATTTTGATCCATTCACCATTTATTCCATCAAATTTTCCAATTTACCATTAAAATAAATAATATCCACAAATATATTGATTTAAAAATTTCGGGCTATCACAATACAATCCTCTTTTGAAATTTTCGTCCTGAAAATTCGAGCGAAGTAGAGGTTCAAAACAACTCATACAAAGAGCTCCGGATGAGCGGCTCTCATCTCTAATTCAAGTTCCCAGGTGGTTTCTTCATTGCCATGTCGTTCCCATACCACCTTGACCAACTGGATAGCACGGTTCCGCAACACTCTTTGTTCTCTCCGATCACTCTGATCAACTTCTCCACATACGTCACGTCACTTTGCACATCGACGTCTTGTACGTTCAATATATGTGAAGGATCAGGGTTGTACTTCCTCAACATGGACACATGGAACATCATGTAGAGATGATAACTGTGAAGGGAGCGCCAACTGATAAGCTACCCCCCCACCCTCTTCAGGATTGGAAACGGTCCCACAAATCTAGGCGACAGCTTCCCCCCCTTCCCGAATCTCATGTGTCCCTTCCGTTGTGAGACTTTCAAAAACACCAAGTCTCCCACCTCAAACTCGAGGAACCTTCTCCTCTTGTCGGCGTAACTCTTCTGACGGCTCTGCGCGGTGAGTAGGTGTTGTCGTATCAACTTGATCTGCGCTGTAGTCTCCGTAACCAACTCCTGTCCAATCAGCGCAGGCTCACCGGCCTCTGTCCAACACACTGACGATCTACACGGCCTACCATACAAGGCCTCAAATGGAGCCATCTGGAGGCTTGCCTGGTAACTGTTGTTGTAGGAGAACTCCACCAATGGCAAGCGATCCTCCCGTCCCCTTTGGAGCTAGCATGCATGCTCTCAGCATATCCTCCAATGTCTGTATTGTCCTCTCCGACTGTCCATCAGTCTGTGGATGAAATGTTGTGCTAGTCAAATGTCGGTCCCCATAGCCGACTGCATGCCTTGCCATACTTTGCCGGTGAATCGGCCATCCCTGTCAGACACAATGGTCTGGGGAATGCCATGTAGTCTGATGATATCCCGGATGTACCGTCGACCCAAAGTCTCCGATGAATATGTCATCTTGATGGGAAGGAAATGCGTAAACTTAGTCAACCGGTCTACCACGACCCATATCGCATCGTTGCCCTTTGATGACCTTGGCAAGCCTGTTACAAAATTCATGGATATGTGCTCCATTTCCACTCTGGCACTGGCAAGGGTGTGAGTAAACCCGGTGGTTTCTGATGTTTCGCCTTAACCTGCTGACAAGTTAAGCAACGAGCAACAAACTCTGCCAGCTCTTTCTTGAGTCCACGCCACCAATAGTGCCTCTTAAGATCATGATACATCTTGGTGCTGCCCGGATGGATAGAGAGCTTGGTTTGGTGTGCTTCAAACAACAACTCTCTTCTGCAGCTCTTAGGCACATATGTCCTTCCTCGGAACACAAGACCCTGTCCTGGTCGTAATTCCCACTCCGGTACAACCTCACCGGTAGACATTTTAGCCCATATCTCCTCCACCTCTGGATCTGTCCCTTGCTCCCGTTCAATCTCGGAGACCATGTTAGATCGTATGATCAGGTTATATATGGTCCCATGATTATTGAAGTAGAGTTTAAACTCTTTAATGGTATTCAATACCTCCCATTCCGTCCTGATCAAGCTGGCTACTGTCGCATGTGACATGCGGCTGAGGGCATCTGCCACTTTGTTCGCCTTGCCAGGATGATACCGAAGTACGAATTCATAATCCCCCAGATATTCCATCCATCTGCGTTGTCTCATGTTGAGGTCTTTCTGTTCAAATAGGTACTTCAAGCTCTTGTGGTTGAGAACACCTCAAACTACTCACCATAAAGGTAGTGTCTCCAGCTTTTGAGAGCGAAGACCACTGTTGCTAGCTCTAGATCATGTGCGGGGTAGTGGCGCTCATGAATTTTCAACTGTCTTGATCCGTACGCCACCGCACGATTACCTTGACTAAGTGCACACCCCAGTCCCTCACCTGAGGCATCATAGTACACCTCATAATTTCTGCCTCTTTCTGGCAAGATCATAATAGGAGCGGTTGTAAGCCTCTCCTTTAGTTCCTCAAATCTACGGTTGCACAGATCCGACCACTCAAATTTAACTCCTTTCTGAGTGAGTCGGGTACGTGGAGCTGCAATCTTGGAGAAGTCCATGATGAATTTCCTGTAGTAACCGGCCAATCCAGAAAACTGCGGGATCTCTGTCACATTCGTTGGCGCTTTCCACTCCTTCACTGTTGTTACTTTAGCCAGGTCCATGGCTATACCTTCCTTCGATATAATGTGCCCCAATAAGTTGACCTCAGATATCCAGAACTCACACTTGTTGGCTTTGGCATACAACTGGTTCTTCCTCCAGGTGTCCAAGACTATCCGCAGGTGCTCGGTATGTTCCTCCTGACTCTTGGAATAAATCAGGATGTCATCAATAAATACGATCACAAATTGGTCCAAGTAAGGACGGAAGATCCTGTTCATCAAATCCATGAACACAGCCGGTGCGTTTGTAAGTCCAAATGGCATGACCACATACTCATATAAGCCATACCGTGTCCTAAAGGCTGTCTTCTCCATG
Source organism: Chimonanthus praecox (assembly GCA_022113865.1). Classification (NCBI taxonomy): domain Eukaryota; kingdom Viridiplantae; phylum Streptophyta; class Magnoliopsida; order Laurales; family Calycanthaceae; genus Chimonanthus; species Chimonanthus praecox. The sequence continues at coordinate 35,504,282 of CM039087.1, forward strand.
TCCTCCTCTTTAATCCGGATTTGATGGTATCCAGACATCAGATCAATCTTAGAGAAGTGAGAGGAACCCCTAAGTTGATCAAACAAATCATCTATCCGGGGTAAAGGGTACTTGTTCCTGACAGTCAGTTGGTTCAATTTCCTTTAGTCCACACACATCCGAAGGGTACCGTCTTTCTTCTTCACAAATAATACTGGGGCTCCCCATGTGGATGTATTGTTCCTAATAAAACTCAGTCTGAGCAGTTCATCAATCTATTTCTTCAACTCGGACATCTCAGCTGGTGCCATCCTGTAATGGGGCAATGATACTGGAGCAGCACCGGAATATAACTTGATCTCAAAGTCTATCTCCCTCTTAGGTGGCAACCCAGGGAGCTCTGTTGGGAATACCTCGGCATAATCTGCCACTACCGCTGGAAGTTCAACCCTGGTGCCCTGTCTAATCTAATGTTGTTCAAGTAAGGTGGTTCAATTCTTCCTGCAGCCTTCTAGGGATACCCTGTCTGTCAGCGTGCATTGTATACCGCTTCCCCTCGGGTGACCAAAATATCACCCTACGAAGATGGCAATCAATATGGGCTTGAAATGTATCCAACCAGTCCATGCCAAATATAACATCGTACTCGGTCATATCGAGTACCAAATAGTTGAACTCGAACCAGAATCCAGCGAGTTCAGTGTTTAATGCAGTGCATAGGAGTCCCAAAGATATGTCTCCGACGGGGGATACAATGGTAAGTGATGTGGACAGGTTTTGTACTAATGTGCCCGTAGCAAATATGAATGCAGCAGATATAAATGTATGGGAAGCTCCAGAATCAAATAATGCAACAGCATAGGAACTACCAACTACAGCCATACCTTGAATCACCGAACGATCCACTGCTACTGGAGACGGTATGGTAAAAAGCAGTCAAGATCCTGTAGGTTTGGAGCCCGCCCCGCCTGGTTGTATGTTCTGCCTCCTCGCGACTGAGCTGGTCTAGTTGGAGGGCGGAATGAACCCTTGAAGTGAGAGGGTCTGTTGATCTGTGGACACTCTCTCTTGAAGTGGCCCTGCTGGCCACACTGATAACATGTGTTCCCACCCCGTGTAGATCCAGTGGAGGGTGAGGGTCTGTTGAAGTTCGGGGGAACTTCTTGTTGGGTTGAAATGCACCCCGCCCACTCTGCCCTCGGCGGTTGTCAAACCGCACTATCTCATTCAACTCTCGCTCCGCTATAGTAGCCCTGCTGACCACCCCTGCCAGTGTAGGTTCCTTGAAGATGGTCACCCTAGTCCTGATGCTCGGCCGAAGGCCGTCAAACTTAAGGGCCTTTCGGTGCTCGGTATCCACCATATAAAATGCATATACGGATAGCCTAAGGAATTCTCTGTGATATTCTGCCACCGTCATATTGCCTTTGTACCAATGATAGGAAGGCTTGAGTCTGGCTCTTTCTTTCCTCCTCCGGAAAATACTGCTCTAGAAAGGTGGCTGAGAACCATTCCCACGTCATGGTAATCCTTTCCCCTTCCGGCACCAGTGCTTGCTGCTTTTCTACAACCTCCCACCAATTACCGGCATCCTCGATCGGTTGAGATGTAGCCAGTAAGATCGTATCAGGAGGACTCGAAATCTGAAGCAGATTCAAGATCTGAATGATCTTTTTCAACCAATGCTCTGCTCCAACAGCCCCTTCTTTTCCCCTGAAGTAGGGAGGGCGTTGTTGCTAGAAATCTCTAACCATATTCCGTTTGTTGGAGCCGCTGGTGGTCGCATCCCCATTCAAGTGCTGTTGAAGGACAGAGGTGACGACTGCTTGAACCAATTCTTTCAACTCGGAAGGCACAACCGGTAGGTTCACACTATTCTGTCCCTCCTCCTGATGTGGTGGTTGTACTCCCTCTTGATGCGGTGGTTGTACTTCCTCTTGGTGCGCTGGTGGCCCCTCTTCCTCTACCCGTGGGTTTTGTCGGGTTTTTCTCTTCCGAGGCATCTCCTAAATTATTGAACATTTATTGACTTAGTTCCTTCATAAACTTGGCGTGTCTCATATTTTTGCCAAATAAACATACTTAGTTTTTTTTTTTGCGGGAATAATTTCCTAAGTATCAAGCATTTTTCTTTTAATTCGGGGGGGAAAATTGCCAAATAAGCATACTTGGTTTGAGGGAAAACTTCCCAAGTATCAAATGTTCCTTTTTAATACGGGGAAATCGGGGAGATTTTCCTATTTTGCTACGTTTGATAAATTCATCATTTATAATGATTGTCCTTCCCTTACTATCATTCCTTTTCGTCGTATGTTGTTCTCAGATTGAATACTTCAGTTTGAGTCAATCGAAGTAAATTAACGTGGCCCCCGTGCAGCAGACTCCGAAGAGTGGGAGACGTGAAACCGTCTTAATTTTACTTCGAGAGATTCATTCTTCTGAATTCGCTCTAATACCAACTGTAACGCCCGCCCCTTTTTTCACGGAAAATCAGAGTCTATTTTTTTTTTTTTTTTGAAATGAAGAGTGACAAAGGAGCGGGACGTCACGACGCGAGTTAAGTCCGAGCTTCTAAAGCCCGGCCCTTAACTGGCCAACCCTACGTGTGCGTGGAACTAAGTCTACGAAGAACGGTTCACACGTAGAACTAAGCTTGAGGAAATTAAACATTAAAGCGGGGTTATAATGGAATCTATCCTACCAGTTTTAGATAGCATGGAAGATACATCATTTAAATTTACTACATTACCTCAAATTATCACATACAACAGTAAAGTCCAAACCATAACAAGGAATCTAAATTATTACATACCGACAAGCTAAGTTACTTAAATTACATTTCCAAAATAAAACTTAAATAAACTAAGTAGCTGCTTTCCCAAGCTCCTAAGCTTGGCTCCCGTCGCGTCCACCGTTTCCGCTGTCTCCTGCGTCATCAGCTAGGGTAGAAGTAGGGCGTGAGACAACGCGCCCAGTAGGACTCCGAGTAGGGTTAGCACATGGATTAGTGGTAACAAGCATACAAATAACAATATAAATAAACCCATAAAATGAATGCCATGCCATGGGTGCCTATGTCATGTGTCCCACCCATCATCCATACCATCATACAATGTCATATCCCCCTTCACGGCAAGGCCTCGTCAAGGTGTCCCATGTTTGCTTCTCGGTCTCCCCGAAGGAGCATGGACTCCGGTTATAGCATATCAAGCTATCCCCATGTTTGCTTCTCGGTCGCCCTGACGGAGCATGGACTCCGGTTATAGCATATCAAGCTATCCCCATGTTTGCTTCTCGTTCGCCCCGACGGAGCATGGACCTATTATAGCACCTCAAGCTATCCCCATGATTGCTTCTCGGTCGCCCCGACGGAGCATGGACTCCGGTTTCTTTATTTTCCCGCCCATGCCATGCATGAGATGTAAGTGCATTATGCTATGTAATATATATAACTCATAACCTTAATATATCATACATAGCCTTAACATATAATGCATAACATTAAAATATAATTCAAAGTATTAACATATAATTCATAACTTTAAAATCCATCATAAAACAAATCACATAATTATCAAAATAAATTAAAGGAACCATCACATATCCACGGCTTACAAGGTAGGAATCCTACCGAATACCAACTAGCGTCCTTTTTCGTTTCCGTCTGATAATCCGATCACCGATACGCAAACCGCTTGTGATATCCGATACCTTATTATATACAAATAATCAGTCCATGTTTTTAACCAGTTTTAAGCCATAAATCATACCTTAGTGGGGTTCGGCCATACACCATGGCCGAACCTCAGTAAATAGGTTTGTGGGTCCCATTTAATCCATTCATGATTTTTAATTTGATCATTAGGTTAAGTTAATTAATTCCCACTTAATTTAATTCCATTAAATTCCCTCTATGAAATCCACCCATGGTTGACCAAGTCAACCATGGTGGCCGGCCCCACTAATTCCTAGCCTACCCGCCACCTCACCAAGAGGTGGGCCCCATTCGGCCATGTCACCTAAGCTTAATCAAAATTAATCTTAGGTGATTCACATTAATTAAAACACATTAATTCACTTTGATCCTCTTTAGTTACCTTTGACTTATTCATGGTTGACCAAGTCAACCATGATGGTCGGACCACCTATGCCTTGGTCCACATGCCACCTCACTTGGTGAGGTGGAGGTGGGCCCTATTTGGTTATGCCATCTTGATTATTTCATCACTAACTTAGGTGGTTTAATTCTAATTCAATCTATCCCAACCAATTGGGTCACCATTGGACCCATGGCCCAATTAAATTTATTTCCTACCCATTTACCTTAGGGCTTAACCATCTTGACCCATTGGGTCCCAAATGGGTATTTAACCCAATTTGACCATTCTTGACCCAATTAATCATTTTTGACCAATTAAATAAGTTTCATCCAACCCATGGTCCATTGGACCATACTTGGGCCTTTGCCTCAAATTTTGATCCACTTAACATCTATTCCATCAAAATTCCTAATTTCCATTATTAAAATAAATAATAGCCACATATATATTAATTTAACATTCCAGGCTATTACATTTATGGTTTAGGGATTTAGGGTTTTAGCGTTTTAGGGTTTAGCGTTTAGGGTTTTAGGGTTTTAGGGTTTTGGGGTTTAGGGTTCTAGGGTTTAGGGTTTAGTGTTAAGGTTTTACGGTTTAGGTTTTTTGGGGTTTACGGTTTAAGGTTTAGGGTTTAGGGTTTAGGTTTTAGGGTTTACAGTTTTAGGATTTTTTGGTTTTAGTGTTTAGGGTTTTAGTATTTTAGGGTTTATTGTCTTAGGGTTTTACGATTAAGGGGTTTAGGGTTTAGGGTTTTAATGTTTTATGTTTTTGGCTTTTAGCGTTTTAGGGTTTAGGGTTTAGGGTTTATTTTTAGGGTTAAGGGATTTCGGGTTTTAGGGTTTTAAGGTTTAGGGTTTAGGGTTTTAGGGTTTTAAGGTTTAGGGTTTTAGGGTTTAGGGTTTAGTTTTTAGGGTTTAGGGTTTAGTGTTTAGGTTTAGGGTTTTAGGGGTTTAGTGTTTAGGGTTTAGTGTTTAGGGTTTGGGTTTTAGGGCAGATGATTTTAGGGTTTTAGGGGTTTAGGTTTTAGCATTTCAGATTTAGGGTTTTGGGGTTTTACGGTTTAGGGCTTTAGGGTTTTAGTATTTTAGGGTTTAGGATTCTAGGGTTTAGGGATTAAGGGGTTTAGGATTTAGGATTAGGGTTTTGGGTTTAAGGTTTTGTATTTAGGTTTAGGGTTTACGGATTTAAGGTTTAGGGTTCTAGGGTTTAGGGTTTAGGGTTTAGGGTTTTAGGGTTTTAGTGCTTTAGGGTTTAGGGTTTTAGGGTTTAGGTTTAAGGGTTTACGATTTTTGGGTCTTAGGGGATTTAGGGTTTAGGATTTCGGATTTAGGGCTTTGGGATTTTGAGGGTTTTAGAGTTTAGGGTTTGGGGTTTTATGGTTTTAGGGTTTAGGATTTTATGATTTGGTATTTAGGGTTTTAGGATTTTAGGGTTTACTGTTTGAGGCTTTTATGGTTTGGGGTTTTAGGGTTAAGGGGTTTAGGGTTTTAGGGTTTTAATGTTTTAGGGTTTAGGGTTTTAACATTTTAGTGTTTCGGGTTTAGGGTTTAGGGTTTGGGTTTTAGGGTTTAGGGGTTTAGGGTTTTGGGTTTAGTGTTTAAGGTTTAGGTTTTAGGTTATCGATTTTAGGGTTTTAGGGTTTTAGGGGTTTAGGGTTTAGGATTTCGGATTTAGGGTTTCGTGGTTTTAGGGTTTTAGGGTTTTAGGGTTTTAGGGTTTAGGGTTTTAGGGTTTAGGGTTTAGGGTTTAGGGTTTAGGGTTTAGGGTTTAGGGTTTGGGGTTTATGTTTTAGGGTTTAGGTTTTTGGGTTTGGGTTTTGTGTTTAGGGTTTAGGGTTTAGAGTTTTTGGGGTTGAGGGTTTAGGATTTTGGTGTTTAGGGTTTGGGGTTTTAGGGTTTAAGTGTTTCAGGTTTTAGGATTTTAGGGTTTAGGGTTTAGGAGGTTTTAGAATTTTAGGGTTTAGGGTTTAGGGTTTAGGGTTTTAGGGTTTTAGTATTTTAGGGTTTAGGGTTTTAGGGTTTTGGGCTTAGGGCGTAGGTTTTAGGGTTTAGGGTTTTAGGGGTTTAGGGTTTAGGGTTTAGGTTTAGGGTTTAGGTTTAGGGTTTAGGTTTTAGTGTTTAGGGTTTAGGTGTTAGGGTTTACGGTTTTAGGGTTTTAGGGGTTTAGGGTTTAGGATTTCGGATTTAGGGTTTTGGGGTTATAGAGTTTTAAAGTTTTAGGGTTTTAGTGTTTTAGTATTTAGGATTTTAGGGTTTAGGGTTCAGGGTTTAGATTTTAGGGGCTAGGGTTTTTGGGGTTTAGGGCTTTGGGTTTAGGGTTTAGGATTAGGCTTTAGGTTTTGGGTTTAGTGCCTAGGGTTTAGGTTTTAGGTTTTACGATTTTAGGTTTTAGGGGTTTAGGGTGTTGGGTTTTAGCGTTTTAGGGTTTAGGGTTTAGGGTTTAGGGTTTTAGTGTTTTAAGGTTTAGGGTTTTAGGGTTTAGGGTTTAGGGCTTAGGTTTTAGGTTTTAGGGTTTAAGGGGTTTAGGATTTAGGATTAGTGTTTTGGGTTTAAGGTTTTGGGTTTAGGTTTAGTGTTTACGGATTTAAGGTTTTAGTGTTTTAGGGTTTAGGGTTTAGGGTTTAGGGTTTTAGGGTTTTAGGGTTTTAGTGTTTTAGGGTTTAGGTTTTTAGGGTTTAGGTTTAAGGGTTTACGGTTTTAGGGTTTACGGTTTTAGGGTTTTAGGGGTTTAGGGTTTAGGATTTCAGATTTCGCGTTTTGGGATTTTGAGGGTTTTAGAGTTTAGGGTTTAGGGTTTTATGGTTTTATGGCTTAGGATTTAAGAGTTTGGTATTTAGGGTTTTAGGATTTTAGGGTTTACTGTTTCAGGCTTTTATGGTTTAGGGTTTTAGGGTTAAGGGGTTTAGGGTTTTAGGGTTTAGGGTTTAGGGTTTTAGGGTTTTAATGTTTTAGGGTTTAGGGTTTTAACGTTTTAGGATTTCGGGTTTAGGTTTATGGGATTTAGGGTTTAGGGATTTAGGGTTTCGGTTTTAGGGTTTTGGTCTTAGTGTTTACGGTTTTAGGGTTTAGGGTTTTAGCGTTTATGGTTTCAGATTTAGGGTTTTGGGGTTTTACGGTTTTAGGGCTTTAGGGTTTTAGTCTTTTTGGGTTTAGGGTTTTAGGGTTTAGGGTTTAGTGTTTATGTTTTAGGGTTTAGGGTATGGGGTTTAGGATTTAGGATTAGGGTTTTGGGTTTAAGGTTTTGGGTTTAGGTTTAGGGTTTACGGTGTTTTAGGGTTTAGGGTTTAGGGTTTTAGGGTTTTGGTGTTTTAGGGTTTAGGGTTTTAGTGTTTATTGTTTAGGTTTTATGGTTTAGGGTTTTAGGGTTTAGAGTTTAGGTTTTAGGGTTTAGGGTTTAGCTTTTAGAGTTTACGCTTTTAGGGTTCTAGGGGTTTTGAATTTAAGATTTTGGACTTAGGGTTTTAGGTTTGGGTTTAGGATTTTAGGGTTTTAGGTTTTAGTGTTTAGGGTTTAGGGTTCAGGATTTCAGGGTTTAAGCGTTTAGGGTTTTAGGGTTTTGGGGTTTTGGGGGTTTAGGGTTTAGGGTTTAGCGTTTTTGGGATTTAGGGTTTTACGGTTTAGGAAAGGGGTGGGGTTTTAGGGGTTTAGGGTTCTAGGTTTTAGGGTTTTGGGGTTCAGGTTTTAGGGTTTAATGTAGGGTCTTAGGGGTTTGGGGTTCAGGTTTTAGGGTTTATGGTTTTAGGGATTTAGGTGTTTAGGGTATAGGATTTCGTATTTAGGTTTTTGGGGTTTTGGGGTTTTAGGGTTTTAGGGTTTTGGGGTTTAGGGTTTAGGGTTTAAGGGGTTTAGGGGCTTAGGGCTTATGGTTTAGGGTTTAGGGTTTAGGGTTTAGGATTAGGGTTTTGGGTTTAGGTTTTGGGGTTAAGGGTTAAGGGTTTTAGGGCTTAGGGGTTTAGGGTTTAGGATTTTCGATTTAGGGTTTTGGGGTTTTAGGGTTTTATTGTTTTAGGGTTTACGGTTTTAGGGCTTAGGGTTTAGGGTTTTGGGGTTTAGGGTTTAGGGTTTAGGGTTTAGGGTTTTGGGGTTTAGGGTTTGCGGTTTAGGGTTGAGGGTTTAGGTTTTAGAGTTTACGGTTTTAGGGTTTTTGGGGCTTAGGGTTAAGGATTTCGCATTTAGGGTTTTGGGGTTTTAGAGTTTTAGGGTTTAGGGTTTAGGTTTTAGGGTTTAGGGTTTTAGGGGTTTAGGGTTTAGGGTTTGGGGTTTAGCTTTTAGAGTTTTCGATTTTAGGGTTTTAAAGTTTTAGGGTTTTATTGTTTTAGGGTTTAGGGTTTTTAGGGGTTTTTAGGGTTTTGGTGTTCAGCGTTTAGGGTTTAGGTTTCAGGATTTAGGGTTTTAGGGACTTGGGATTTAGGGTTTTGGGTTTAGGGTTTAGCTTTTAGAGTTTACGATTTTAGGGTTTTTGGGGTTTAGGGTTTAGGATTTTGGATTTAGGGTTTTGGGGTTTTAGAGTTTTAGGTTTAGGTTTAGGGTTTCAGGGTTTAGGGTTTTAGGGTTTTAGGTTTTAGTGTTTAGGGTTTTAGGGTTTAGGGTTTTATGGTTTTAGGGTTTTGGGTTTTAGGGTTTTGGGATTATGGGGGTTTAGGGTTTTAGGGTTTTAGGGTTTCAGGGTTTAGGGTTTTAGGGTTTTAGGTTTTAGTGTTTAGGGTTTTAGGGTTTAGGGTTTTATGGTTTTAGGGTTTTGGGTTTTAGGGTTTTGGGATTATGGGGGTTTAGGGTTTTAGGGTTTTAGGGTTTCAGGGTTTAGGGTTTTAGGGTTTTAGGTTTTAGTGTTTAGGGTTTTAGGGTTTAGGGTTTTATGGTTTTAGGGTTTTGGGTTTTAGGGTTTTGGGATTATGGGGGTTTAGGGTTTTAGGGTTTTAGGGTTTCAGGGTTTAGGGTTTTAGGGTTTTAGGTTTTAGTGTTTAGGGTTTTAGGGTTTAGGGTTTTATGGTTTTAGGGTTTTGGGTTTTAGGGTTTTGGGATTATGGGGGTTTAGGGTTTTAGGGTTTTAGGGTTTTGCGGCTTATGAAAGGGGTAGGGTTTTAGGGGTTTACTGTAGGGTTTTAGTGGTTTGGGGTTTTAGGTTTTAGGGTTTTGGATTTTTAGGGGTTTCGGGTTTTAGGGTTTTAGGGCTTAGGGTTTAGGGTTTTAGGGTTTAGGTTTCTAGGGTATTAGGGTTTTGTGTTAAGGGTTTTAGGGATTTTAGGGTTTACGGTTTTAGGGTTTGGAATTTTAGGCTTCAGGGGTTTAGGGTTTTAGGGTTTAGGGTTTAGGGTTTTAGGGTCTAGGGTTTTAGGGTTTAGGGCTTTAGGGTGTGGTGTTTTAGGGTTTAGGGTTTAGGGTTTAGCATTTAGGTTTTAGGGTTTAGGGTTTTAGGTTTTAGGGTTTAGGGTTTGAGGGTTTTAGGGTTTACGGTTTTAGGGTTTAGGGTTTAAACTTTTACGGTTTTATGGTTTAGGGTAGCGTTTTAGGGGTTTTGGGTTTTTGGGTTTTTCGGTTTTATGGTTTTAGGGTTTAGGGTTCAGGGTTAAGGGCTTAGGGTTTTAGAGTTTATGGTTTAGGGTTTAGGGTTTAGGATTTTTGGATTTTTGTATTTTAGGGTTTAGCATTTTAGGGTTTAGGGTTTAGGGTTTTGGGGTTTTAAGGTTTTAGGGTTTTGTGTTTTGGGGTTTTAGGGTTTAGGGCTTAGGGTTTAGGGTTTAAGGTTTAGGGCTAAGGGTTTTAGGGTTTTAGGGTTTTAGGGTTAAGGGTTAGGGTTTAGGGTTTTAGGGTTTTAGGGTTTTGGGATCAGGGTTTAGGGTGTTGGGTTTTAGCGTTTTAGGGTTTAGGGTTTAGGGTTTGGGGTTTATTGTTTAGGGTTAAGGGATTTAGGGTTTTAGTTTTTTAAGGTTTAGGGTTTAGGGTTTTAGTGTGTTAAGGTTTAGGGTTTTAGGGTTTAGGGTTTCAGGTTTAGGTTTTAGGATTTAGGGTTTTAGTGGTTTAGTGTTAAGGGTTTGGGTTTTAGGATAGACGGTTTGAGAGTGTTAGGGGTTTAGGGTTTAGGATTTCAGATTTAGTGCTTTGGGGTTTTACGGTTTTAGGGCTTTAGAGTTTTAGTGTTTTTAGGGTTTAGGGTTTAGGGTTTAGGGGGTTAGTGTTTAGGTTTTAGGGTTTAGGGTTTAAGGGGTTTAGGATTTAGGATTAGGGTTTTGGATTTAAGGTTTTGGGTTTAGGTTTAGTGTTTTACGGATTTAAGGTTTTATTGTTTTAGGGTTTAGGGTTTAGGGTTTTAGGGTTTTAGTGTTTTAGGGTTTAGGGTTTTAGGGTTTAGGTTTAAGGGTTTACGGTTTAAGGTTTACGGTTTTAGGGTTTTAGGGGTTTAGGGTTTAGGATTTCGGATTTAGGGTTTTGGGATTTTGAGGGTTTTAGAGTTTAGGGTTTAGGGTTTTATGGTTTTAGGGCTTAGGATTTATGGGTTTGGTATTTAGGGTTTTAGGATTTTAGGGTTTACTGTTTCAGGCTTTATGGTTTAGGGTTTACTGTTTCAGGCTTTTATGGTTTAGGGTTTTAGGGTTAAGGGGTTTAGGGTTTTAGGGTTTAGGGTTTAGGGTTTTTGGTTTTAATGTTTAAGGTTTAGGGTTTTAACGTTTTAGGATTTCGGGTTTAGGGTTAAGGGATTTAGGGTTTTGGGGATTTAGGGATTTAGGGTTTCGATTTTAGGGTTTGGGCTTTAGTGTTTACGATTTTATGGTTTTAGGAGTTTAGCGTTTAGGATTTCAGATTTAGGGTTTTGGGGTTTTACGGTTTTAGGGCTTTAGGGTTTTAGTCTTTTAGGGTTTAGGGTTTTAGGGTTTAGGGTTTAGTGTTTAGGTTTTAGGGTTTAGGGTTTAAGGGGTTTAGGGTATGGGGTTTAGGATTTAGGATTAGGGTTTTGGGTTTAAGGTTTTGGATTTAGGTTCAGGGTTTACGGATTTAAGGTTTTAGTGTTTTAGGGTTTAAGGTTTAGGGTTTTAGGGTTTTGGTGTTTTAGGGTTTAGGGTTTTAGTGTTTATTGTTTAGGTTTATGGTTTAGGGCTTTAGGGTTTACAGTTAGGTTTTAGGGTTTTGGCTTTAGCTTTTAGAGTTTACGATTTTGGGTTTTAGTGGTTTAGGGTTTAGGATTTAGGACTTAGGGTTTTAGTGTTTTAGGTTTGGGTTTAGGGTTTTAGGGTTTTAGGTTTTAGTGTTTAGGGTTTTAGGGTTCAGGATTTTTGGGTTTTAGCGTTTAGGGTTTTAGGGTTTTGGGGTTTTGGGGGTTCAGGGTTTAGGGTTTAGGGTTTTGGGATTTAGGGTTTTATGGTTTAGGAAGGGGGTGGGGTTTTAGGGGTTTAGGTTTCTAGGTTTTAGGGTTTTGGGGTGCTTTTAGGGTGTAGTGTAGGGTTTTAGGGTTTGGGGTTCAGGTTTTAGGGTTTACAGTTTTAGAGATTTAGGTGTTTTAGGGTATAGGATTTCGTATTTAGGGTTTTGGGGTTTAGGGCTTAGGATTAGGGTTTAGGGTTTAGGGTTTAGGGTTTAGGATTTAGGGTATTGGTGTTTAGGGTTTTAGGGTTTAGGGTATAGGGTTTAGGGTTTTAGGGTTTGGTGTTTTATGGTTTAGTGTTGTAGGGTTTAGGATTTACGTTTAAGGGTTTCGGGTTTTAGGGGTTTAGGGTTTTAGGGTTTGGGGTATAGGGTTTAGGGTTTTAGGGTTTTGGTTTTAGGGTTTAGGTTTTAGGGTTAGGAGTTAAAAGTTTAGGGATAGAGTTTAGGGTTAAGGGATTTAATGTTTCAATGTTTTTGGGTTTGGGGTTTAGGGTTTTAGGCTTTATTGTTTTTGGGTTTAGAGTTTTACAGTTTATTGTTCAGGCTTTAGGGTTTAGGGTTTAGGGTTCAGGGTTTAGGGTTAAGTGTTTATGGTTTTGGGTTGGGGTTTAGGGTTTATGGTATAGGGATTATGTGTTTTAGGGTTTTAGGGTTTAGGGTTTAGGGTTTCGGGTTTAGGGATTTAGGGTTTTTAGGGTTTAGGGTTTTAGGGTTTTAGAGTTTAGGGTTCTAGGGTTTTGGTTTAGGGTTAAGGTTTTACGGTTTAGTGGTTTAGGGGTTTACGGTTTATGGTTTAGGGTTTAGGGTTAGGTTTTAGGGTTTATGGTTTTAAGGTTTAAATGTTTTAGGGTTTAGAGCTTTAGCGTTTTAGGGTTTAGGGTTTAGCTGTTAGGGTTAAGGGATTTAGGGTTTAGGGTTTTAGGGTTTAGGGTTTAGGATTTAGTTTTTAGGGTTTAGGATTTTAGGGGTTTAAGGTTTTGGGTTTAGGGCTTTAGGGGTTTAAGGTTTTGGGTTTAGTGCCTAGGGTTTAGATTTTAGGTTTTTCGGTTTTTAGGGTTTTAGGGTTAGGGTGTTGGGTTTTAGCGTTTTAGGGTTTAGGGTTTAGGGTTTAGGGTTTTAGTGTTTTAGGGTTTAGGGTTTTAGGTTTAGGGTTTAGGGCTTAGGTTTTAGGTTTTAGGGTTTAGGGTTTAAGGGGTTTAGGATTTAGGATTAGTGTTTTGGGTTTAAGGTTTTGGGTTTAGGTTTAGTGTTTACGGATTTAAGGTTTTAGTGTTTTAGGGTTTAGGGTTTAGGGTTTAGGGTTTTAGGGTTTTAGGGTTTTAGTGTTTTAGGGTTTAGGTTTTTAGGGTTTAGGTTTAAGGGTTTACGGTTTTAGGGTTTACGGTTTTAGGGTTTCAGGGGTTTAGGGTTTAGGATTTCAGATTTCGGGTTTTGGGATTTTGAGGGTTTTAGAGTTTAGGGTTTAGGGTTTTATGGTTTTAGGGCTTAGGATTTAAGAGTTTGGTATTTAGGGTTTTAGGATTTTAGGGTTTACTGTTTCACGCTTTTATGGTTTAGGGTTTTAGGGTTAAGGGGTTTAGGGTTTTAGGGTTTAGGGTTTAGGGTTTAGGGTTTTAGGGTTTTAATGTTTTAGGGTTTAGGGTTTTAACGTTTTAGGATTTCGGGTTTAGGTTTATGGGATTTAGAGTTTTAGGGATTTAGGGTTTCGATTTTAGGGTTTAGGTTTTAGTGTTTACGGTTTTAGGGGTTTAGCGTTTATGGTTTCAGATTTAGGGTTTTGGGGTTTTACGGTTTTAGGGCTTTAGGGTTTTAGTCTTTTTGGGTTTAGGGTTTTAGGGTTTAGGGTTTAGTGTTTATGTTTTAGGGTTTAGGGTATGGGGTTTAGGATTTAGGATTAGGGTTTTGGGTTTAAGGTTTTGGGTTTAGGTTTAGGGTTTACGGTGTTTTAGGGTTTAGGGTTTAGGGTTTTAGGGTTTTGGTGTTTTAGGGTTTAGGGTTTAGTGTTTATTGTTTAGGTTTTATGGTTTAGGGTTTTAGGGTTTAGAGTTTAGGTTTTAGGGTTTAGGGTTTAGCTTTTAGAGTTTACGCTTTTAGGGTTTTAGGGGTTTTGAATTTAAGATTTTGGACTTAGGGTTTTAGGTTTGGGTTTAGGATTTTAGGGTTTTAGGTTTTAGTGTTTAGGGTTTTAGGGTTCAGGATTTCAGGGTTTAAGCGTTTAGGGTTTTAGGGTTTTGGGGTTTTGGGGGTTTAGGGTTTAGGGTTTAGCGTTTTTGGGATTTAGGGTTTTACGGTTTAGGAAAGGGGTGGGGTTTTAGGGGTTTAGGGTTCTAGGTTTTAGGGTTTTGGGGTTTAGGTTTTAGGGTTTAATGTAGGGTCTTAGGGGTTTGGGGTTCAGGTTTTAGGGTTTATGGTTTTAGGGATTTAGGTGTTTAGGGTATAGGATTTCGTATTTAGGTTTTTGGGGTTTTGGGGTTTTAGGGTTTTAGGGTTTAGGGTTTTGGGGTTTAGGGTTTAGGGTTTAAGGGGTTTAGGGGCTTAGGACTTATGGTTTAGGGTTTAGGGTTTAGGGTTTAGGATTAGGGTTTAGGGTTTAGGTTTTGGGGTTAAGGGTTAAGGGTTTTAGGGCTTAGGGGTTTAGGGTTTAGGATTTTCGATTTAGGGTTTTGGGGTTTTAGGGTTTTATTGTTTTAGGGTTTAGGGTTTTAGGGCTTAGGGTTTAGGGTTTTGGGGTTTAGGGTTTAGGTTTTAGGGTTTAGGGTTTTAAGGTTTAGGGTTTACGGTTTAGGGTTGAGGGTCTAGGTTTTAGAGTTTACGGTTTTAGGGTTTTTGGGGCTTAGGGTTAAGGATTTCGCATTTAGGGTTTTGGAGTTTTAGAGTTTTAGGGTTTAGGGTTTAGGTTTTAGGGTTTAGGGTTTTAGGGGTTTAGGGTTCAGGGTTTGGGGTTTAGCTTTTAGAGTTTTCGGTTTTAGGGTTTTAAAGTTTTAGGGTTTTATTGTTTTAGGGTTTAGGGTTTAGGGGTTTAGGGTTTTGGTGTTCAGCGTTTAGGGTTTAGGTTTCAGGATTTAGGGTTTTAGGGACTTGGGATTTAGGGTTTTGGGTTTAGGGTTTAGGGTTTAGCTTTTAGAGTTTACGGTTTTAGGGTTTTTGGGGTTTAGGGTTTTGGGGTTTTAGAGTTTTAGGGTTTAGGTTTAGGGTTTTAGGGTTTAGGGTTTTAGGGTTTTAGGTTTTAGTGTGTAGGGTTTTAGGGTTTAGGGTTTTATGGTTTTAGGGTTTTGGGTTTTAGGGTTTTGGGATTATGGGGCTTTAGGGTTTTAGGGTTTTAGGGTTTTGCGGCTTATGAAAGGGGTAGGGTTTTAGGGGTTTACTGTAGGGTTTTAGTGGTTTGGGGTTTTAGGTTTTAGGGTTTTGGATTTTTAGGGGTTTCGGGTTTTAGGGTTTTAGGGCTTAGGGTTTAGGGTTTCTAGGGTATTAGGGTATTGTGTTAAGGGTTTTAGGGATTTTAGGGTTTACGGTTTTAGGGTTTAGAATTTTAGGCTTCAGGGGTTTAGGGTTTTAGGGTTTAGGGTTTAAGGTTTTAGGGTCTAGGGTTTTAGGGTTTAGGGCTTTAGGGTGTGGTTTTTTAGGGTTTAGGGTTTAGGGTTTAGCATTTAGGTTTTATGGTTTAGGGTTTTAGGTTTTAGGGTTTTAGGGTTTTAGGGTTTGAGTGTTTTAGGGTTTACGGTTTTAGCGTTTAGGGTTTAAACTTTTACGATTTTATGGTTTAAGGTAGCGTTTTAGGGCTTTTGGGTTTTTGGGTTTTATGGTTTTAGGGTTTAGGGTTCAGGTTTAAGGGCTTAGGGTTTTAGAGTTTAGGGTTTAGGGTTTAGGGTTTAGGATTTTTGGATTTTTGTATTTTAGGGTTTAGCATTTTAGGGTTTAGGGTTTAGGGTTTTGGTTTGGGGTTTTAAGGTTTTAGGGTTTTGTGTTTTGGGGTTTTAGGTTTAGGGCTTAGGGTTTAGGTTTAGGGTTTAGGGCTAAGGGTTTTAGGGTTTTAGGGTTTTAGGGTTAAGGGTTAGGGTTTAGGGTTTTAAGGTTTTAGGGTTTTGGTATCAGGGTTTAGGGTGTTGGGTTTTAGCGTTTTAGGGTTTAGGGTTTAGGGTTTGGGGTTTATTGTTTAGGGTTAAGGGATTTAGGGTTTTAGTTTTTTAAGGTTTAGGGTTTAGGGTTTTAGTGTGTTAAGGTTTAGGATTTTAGGGTTTAGGGTTTCGGGTTTAGGTTTTAGGATTTAGGGTTTTAGTGGTTTAGTGTTAAGGGTTTGGGTTTTAGGATAGACGGTTTGAGGGTGTTAGGGGTTTAGGGTTTAGGATTTCAGATTTAGGGCTTTGGGGTTTTACGGTTTTAAGGCTTTAGAGTTTTAGTGTTTTAGGGTTTAGGGTTTTAGGGTTTAGGGTTTAGTGTTTAGGTTTTAGGGTTTAGGGTTTTAAGGGGTTTAGGATTTAGGATTAGGGTTTTGGGTTTAAGGTTTTGGGTTTAGGTTTAGTGTTTACGGATTTAAGGTTTTATTGTTTTAGGGTTTAGGGTTTAGGGTTTTAGGGTTTTTGTGTTTTAGGGTTTAGGGTTTTAGGGTTTAGGTTTAAGGGTTTACGGTTTAAGGTTTACGGTTTTAGGGTTTTAGGGGTTTAGGGTTTAGGATTTCGGATTTAGGGTTTTGGGATTTTGAGGGTTTTAGAGTTTAGGGTTTAGGGTTTTATGGTTTTAGGGCTTAGGATTTATGGGTTTGGTATTTAGGGTTTTAGGATTTTAGGGTTTACTGTTTCAGGCTTTTATGGTTTAGGGTTTTAGGGTTAAGGAGTTTAGGGTTTTAGGGTTTAGGGTTTAGGGTTTTAGGGTTTTAATGTTTTAAGGTTTAGGGTTTTAACGCTTTAGGATTTCGGGTTTAGGGTTAAGGGATTTAGGGTTTCGATTTTAGATTTTGGGCTTTAGTGTTTACGATTTTATGGTTTTAGGGGTTTAGCGTTTAGGATTTCAGATTTAGGGTTTTGGGGTTTTACGGTTTTAGGGCTTTAGGGTTTTAGTCTTTTAGGGTTTAGGGTTTTAGGGTTTAGGGTTTAGTGTTTAGGTTTTAGGGTTTAGGGTTTAAGGGGTTTAGGGTATGGGGTTTAGGATTTAGGATTAGGGTTTTGGGTTTAAGGTTTTGGATTTAGGTTCAGGGTTTACGGATTTAAGGTTTTAGTGTTTTAGGGTTTAAGGTTTAGGGTTTTAGGGTTTTGGTGTTTTAGGGTTTAGGGTTTAGTGTTTATTGTTTAGGTTTTATGGTTTAGGGCTTTAGGGTTTAGAGTTTAGGTTTTAGGGTTTTGGCTTTTGCTTTTA